>JALCUT010000031.1:0-408081 GCA_022963115.1 Ustilago tritici | reverse complement strand
CCTAACCCTAACCCTAACCCTAACCCTAACCCTAACCCTAACCCTAACCCTAACCCTAACCCTAACCCTAACCCTAACCCTAACCCTAACCCTAACCCTAACCCTAACCCTAACCCTAACCCTAACCCTAACCCTAACCCTAACCCTAACCCTAACCCTAACCCTGACCCTAACCAGAGCAAACATATTTTGGGCAGCCCCTACTAACCTAAAATAATGGTCCATATCTCACCCCTCCAAGGCGGGACCCTTGCAGCTTTGGCCAAAATCTCCAAAAACCCAAAATTCACCACAGCTCAGTCATGAGTTTAGCTAATGTCATGGCTGTCTAGTACACTCCTATGGGTACATAGAGCACCAACTTTCATTATGGGTGCGTGTCAAAAATGTAGAATTTTTGAGGTCCCAACCTGTACTGGGCCAAACTTCAATGCATGATATCTCTGCAACCTACTGAAAAACTTGAGTAGGGATCAGCAACACTATTGTTACTAGTGCCAGATTGAACAACTTTCATTAATGGGTTGACACATTTTGATGGTCATCCGTACCAGGGAGCCCCTTGTAACCCAGAGACAGAATGCCGGACACCACCTCATCAGAGCTCTGTTCTGAAAGGGGGGTAATGTCATAGGACCATCTGCGCAGAAGAACTGGATCCGAAGGAGGAGAGATCATACGCAGGAATCGCAGGATCGGGCAACTGATGAGTTCTGACAAAGTTTGACGAGATCGGTAGGATCTACGTCCTACAACAGAATTCATCAGGGTTGGTAGGAACAAGATCTTACAACAGGATTTGTTGGGATCAGTAGGACCAAGATGTTACAACAGATCTCGATGAAACCGGTCAGAAGGCGCCACTCCCACTGACCTCACAAAGGGACAAGCAAAGGGACAGCTCGCCACCCAGATGAAGGAGGGGCCCTACATGACAATGAACTCAGCGTAATGGGATGGACACCGTCAGCGGGAGCAGATGAAAGAGGGTGCGTTCCACCACTCGGAGGAGGTGGGAGCGACCCCTGTCAGCAATGAAGTCACACTGGGTCACAGCGACAACAGCAGGAGGAGTGAGGACAAGGCAGGATACATAGGGGACCAGGAGTAGAAGCTGTATGAACAGTGGTGAGAGGGTCCTACACCCTGAGAAGGGGAAAGAGCAGTGTTGCAGGCGGCACTGCAAGTGTCTATATATAAACACTCACTTCACCATCATAGAAGAGTGGATCCTCATCCACTCTACTCTTAACTAACTATATCCTTACTGTAACGTATACTTAGTTGTTCCATCAATAGTTGCAATCGCAGGTCATTGCTTCTAATCCAAGCTGGTGTGTTGTATCACCACTCCTTTGTAAGCGGTCGCATGCCTGAAACCTGAGTTTGATGACCCTAGTTGATCTTGGTGAGATCGATCGAGTAAGCTCTATCCTGGTTGATCTTGGGGAGATTGATTGAGGAAACTCAAGATCAATCAAGGAAGCTCTACCCTGGTTGGTTTTGGTGAGGTCAATCGAAGAAGCTCTTTTCGATGGGTTTTGGCAAAAGGAACCAGTAGGCTTGTTCCTGATAGGTTTCAACTGACTGCCTGGAACACTTCGTTCAGAGGCTATGCAGCATGTCCGTAGAACTAGATTTGGAATGCTACAAGATACAGCCTTCTGTTACAGCTTGAGTGTTTGTAGTGCTGCTGCTTGCTTGATGGTATTCAAAGGGATCTGGACCGCAATAAGGTTATCACCTGCAGATGAGAGGGTTACTGGACCGCAGGTGTTATACACTGCCTTCAGTGAGTGACTGGACAACAAGTGTTGAGAACATTGCCTACAGTTGATGTCCAATGGTGATACTACACACACATTCGAGATGTTTTTGCAAGGCCCTGCTAATGCAATGATATGTAACTAAGTAAAGAGTGAGTAAAGTATAGAGTAGAGTGGATGAGGTTCCACTCATTTGCTATGATGAATTGAGAGTATATATGTGGTTATCCAGGGTCGCCTGTGACACTGCTCCTGCTCCTCTTGAGCAGTGCGAGCACTTCCTTGATGCTGCTCCTCCTATTCTTGTGTAGTGTGCCAACCTCTTTGACACTGCTTCTCTCCTCTTTGAACTGTGTATCGATTTCTCCTACACTGCTCCTCCTCCTGAGTGATGTGTCTGTTATCCTTGGCACAGTTCTCCTTCCTCTTGTTTTGTGAATGTGCTCGACCTCGTGGGCACTTCCATTGTCCACCTCCTGACCATATGGTTGCCCTTATTGTCTGGCTCCCACTCCATGCAGTCTCCTCTTTTTCATGCATGAAACCATTCTACATGTGGTAACCATATGCATGCTCCTGAGTTTGGGCCTCCTCTGTGCATACAGTTCCCCTTTGTGTGCCCTCTTTCACCTTTGACAGTGGTGGCCATCCTCCCACGGTTGTCCTGTTGTCCTCATGCCAGTGCTTGTCCTGCAAAGTATGGGATGGTTCTTCTTGTGACGAGTTTGGTGAGATCTACCCCATGAGCTTATTCTGGTTGATATCACTGAAATCAACTGAACACCCCAGAGACCAATCTATTCCACATTTTGTGCACATGATGTGCCCAATGTTTTTCCAGGGTCTTCTGCGCAGGCCCTGTGATATCCTTGATGTCATCCATAGGCAGTACTTCACTGCGGTCTGGGTACCAATCGATACCGAAGGCAGTCTCTACGGTCCGGCTCTCTCGATCTCATACCGAAGGCAGTTGTCCACTGTGGTCTGGTTAACAATCAATCAACTCAATTGTGCAACTGTTGACATTACAGACACTCATGTCAAGACAGATGCTGTTGCACCATACTTTGGTGTAGTTCAAGAAGTCTATTAGGACTTTGATCATGCTGTGCTACCACTGGACGGAGTGTCCACAGTGGTTAGTTGGAATCTGTTCAAACTCAGTGTTCAATCTATTCCAGCAAAAGAGATTATAAAGAGCTCATATGATAGATTTCACCAAGACCAATCCTAGTCGGCTTTTACAGTAGATTTCGGGTTCCAGGCGCGTGACCGCTGACACCGCACAGCCTCTAGACGGAGTGTTCAAGGTGGTCAGTCGAAACCGACCAGAAGTTGGTTTTCTGATTCTTGTCACTGAAACTGTTTGGAAAGAGTTTACTCGGTTGATTTCACCGATCTCAATCAGAACTATCGAACTCGGGTTTCAGGCAGGCAGCGGCTTACATCAATGATTACAAGTGTCGATTGTGATAAGGAGCATTGCTGAGTACATGGTGATTCGAGTGTTTATATATGTCGCGATACCCGTTGTATGCGTGTATGATACTCGGCTGGTGAGGTTGAAAAATGGTTGTGAAACTACAGCGAAAACAGACAGGCTATCTATTGGCAGGCGTCCTGATGCATGATAGTCGGCCTGGGTAATGCGAGAAGTCCGAGTGAATGAGGTTGGCAGCTAGATGTGAGTGAGGTGTAGAAGTCGTGTACTCCGAGAGGTCACATGCTTCAACTCGCACAACCGCTGACACTGTGGTTGTCATTCGATCCTGGAGCTCAGTAGGTAGTGCATCAGACTCTTGGCCAGCTGAAATACCTATCATTACTATGGACGAGTGTCAGTACTTGAGCATATATATATCTTGGTGCAGTGCCAGCTCTGTTCGGGTAAGCCTTGCAAAGCCGATTGGAATGCCGACGTATCTTGAGCCACGATGCAAGTAGATGGTTATACACCACAACACCACAGCATCTAGCGGCGAGAGAGGGTAGGCTGTAGTCGATGGTAAGTTCTCCACTCTTGTTCAGGCCAAGGTGTAAATATCTAGTAGCTGTAGCACCGCTATGGCGAGGTCAGCATGGGTGTGGGACTAGGTAACAAGGGATGGTGGCGATAGGGGTGCGATGGGTTAGACAAGCTCCATGTACCTTTCCATCTCCCAATTGGTGACGGTTTGGTTGAACAAGTGTACCTCGTGCAGTCTAGTTGCGCCGAAATGGTCGACAAGAGTATCGCCTAGCACTTTTCTCGCCAGACTCTCTTTCGCCATGAACCGGTGCGTGGCTGATTGCAAGCATGTTGGTAGGTAAACCAGGTTTTGCTCCTTAGCATCTCGTCTTGTGTCCAGGGGTGGGAAGGGCAGTTGAAGCTTTTGCGAGATACCGTAGAGTCCGAGTGCGAAGATGGCTGCGAATGCGTACTGGGCGTTCAGGTCTGCTCCCGGTACACGCACTTCGAAGCGTGTTCCATAGTCTGGCACGTCCGGGGGACCCAAGATCCTCACTGAAGCCAGCCTGGAGTCGTAGCCATAGGAACAGATGTTGGGAGCCCAGTAGGCTTGGCCTGTAGTTAGCCTCTTGTACGAGTTGATTGTTGGGCACAGTAGCGGCATGATGTCCGGCAAGCCGGTCATGACTCCAGCCAGGAACCACTCGGCCTCTTGACTAAGGTATTTGACATCCTCGTACTTGGCTTCCTTCCTGCCTCCTTGTGCAACCTGCTCCTCCTTGCTTAGCGCAAAGATGTTCCTGCCCGTCTTGGGATCGCAGAGGGAAACATGGATATGTCCCGAACATCCAGCAAGGTTCGCATGCGGTTTAGCCATGAATGTCGGTACAATGCCGTGCTTGATGGCTACGGATTTGGCGAGGAGCTTGTAGAGGACAGCCATATCGGCCATGCGCGTCACTTCGGTGTAGGCCAATGCAGTCTCGTACACGCCTGGACCAGTCTCGGTATGATGCCCCTCGACATCGATCCGGAAAGCTTGGGCGGCATCAAAGAGCTCGAGGAAGTAGTCCTTGTTGAGAGTGGTGCGGAGCATGGAATAGCCATGATTGCCCGGTGTAAGCGTGCTAAGATTGACGAAACCTTTCTCTGCTAGCGACTGGGCAGTCTCTTTAAACTGGAAGTACTCGAATTCAGCTCCGGCCATGCACCTCCATCCCTTCTGCTCCTCCACTCTGCTCGCCACGGACCGCAACAAGTTTCGTGGGCAAACGGCAAGCGGTGTTCCATCAGCATTGAAGAATCGGATAAGGAAGAAAGGCACGTTGTTTTCCCACGGAATGCGTCGGTACGTGTCCAGATCGATCCTCGCCGAAAGATCGCGATAGCCGTTTGCTTTGTTGGAGACGAGAAGTTCGGTGGGGTAGACAAGATCGTGCATATCCCAACCAAAGATGACAGAGCAAAAGCCGAAATCAGAGGTAGGCTTAGCGGCGGAAAGAAACTTTGATTTCGAAACGTACTTGCCTCGGACGATGCCGTCTACGTCCAAGCCTGGAGGATGTTGTACGTGTGCAAGATATGGGAAGGCAGAAAGTCAGCGATCCATCCTGATACTACAGTGATGGGGGGACGTCGAGACTTACCAGCGAGCTTGACCTTGTTGTCATCTTTGAGAAGCTCTTCGAGGTCTTGGTATTCGATGCTGCTGGTTTTCGACATGGCTGCGCCCGGTGAAGATGAGCAAGAAGGATGAGAAAGGAGAGAAGGAGAGAAGGAGGACGAGAAGAAGAAGGAGAAGAAGGAGAAGGAGGACGAGAGTGAATAAATCTCGTGACCTGTTCTTGTTTGGGAATGGTCCGTGCACCGGCCTTCGCTTTCTCGCGCTTATCGCGCTTATTGTGCTGCGTGACGTCCAATTCGCTTGTCCTTCCCACCACCATCATCATATGTATCCCTCGTCCACCATCGATATACACACTCTCTCTTTACGATGGCGGTTCAAACTACCATCGCACCTTACGACCAGAGTGTGGTGTGCGAAAAGCAGCTCCTCTCTCCATCGGAACTCGACAAGGCCATCGATACTGCAGCTGCAGCTCAAAAGTCATGGGCCAAGACTGGTGTGGAAGAGCGTGTTGCTATCATCGCCAAGTGGATGGGCATCCTCGATGCAGAGAAGGAAGAGCTGGGGAAAGAGCTTTCTGCTCAGATGGGTCGGCCGGTGGGTCAGTGCGCTGGAGAGATCAGGGGAGCGTTGCAGAGGTGTCGATTCCTGTGTAAGGTGGCAAAAGACGCTTTGGCCGATAAGCCTCAGACCGAGAGGGAAGCTGGCAATCTGAAGCTCAGCATTCGACGGGATCCTTTGGGGGTCGTTGCGATCGTGACACCTTGGAACTACCCTTACCTCACCACGGTCAACGGTCTGGTCGCTGCTTTGCTTGCTGGAAACGGCGTGGTGCTCAAGCCTTCGCCTCAGACTCCTTTGACAGCAGAGAGTTTCCAGCGGACACTCGAGGCGGCTGGATTGCCCAACGGCTTGCTTCAGATCGTACACTTGGACTTTGAGACCACTGCCAAGCTCGCAGCGGACGCACGGGTCAAGTTTCTCGTCTTTACTGGTTCTGTCGCTGGTGGCAAAGCGCTTGGGAAAGCTGCTGCGGATGGACCTGGTTTCAAGGGTGTTGCCCTCGAGCTCGGCGGTAAGGACCCCGCCTACGTTCGCCCAGACGCCGACATCAAATGGGCCGCAGAGGAGTTGGTGGATGGTGCAATGTTCAATTCTGGTCAATCGTGCTGTTCCGTCGAACGCATCTATGTCCACGCCTCGGTATTCGACGAGTTCGTCGAGGGGTTTGTAGCTCTTGCTAAGGCCTACAAGCTCGGAGACCCTAGCCAAGCAGGCACATCTCTCGGCCCCGTAGTCAGTGTTGCTTCTGCCGAACGCATCCGTAGGCAGATTGAGGATGCGCTCAGCAAGGGAGCCAAGAACCTCATCCCCGCCGACCTCTTCCCCGAAGCCAAGGCTGGGACCGCGCTCGTCGCACCCACCGTCCTCGTCAACGTCGACCACAGGATGGAGATCATGAGGGAGGAAACCTTCGGCCCAGCTATCGGCATCCAGAAGGTCGCATCCGACGAGGAAGCACTGCAACTCATGAACGATTCGCACTACGGCCTCACCGCTTCCATCTGGACCGACATCGAGACTAGAGGCTCGGCAGAAGCGTTTGATAAGCTAGCCACAGAGCTCGAGACGGGCACGGTTTATCTGAACAGGGCGGATGTCTTGCACCCTGCTCTCCCCTGGACCGGTGTCAAGGATAGCGGAAGGGGTGTCAGTTTGAGCACCTTGGCCTTCGATCAGTTGACTCAGCCCAAGAGTATCCATATGCGTTTGCGTAAGGCTTGAGATGCATACCCGCCTCCGAAGATACACGCTGTAGTACGATTGCAATCCATGTTCCCATTCGAATGATTGATGATAGACTCGACGACCTTGGCTGTGCGAGTGGCAGCAGCAAGCCCAGATGGGCAGCGCGTATCGCAGCGCGTGTCGGAGCGTATCGCAGCCGCGCATCACAGTTGCCGGCCGAGTGTGCTGAGATGAGCCGCGGCAAGGCCGGATAAGACCGTGTCAGGGCTTGCCTCTCGACCACCACCACCTTCACACGCTCGCTTCGATAAGCATATACCACAATGCCTGGTTTGCGTCTTGCCCATCGCGTAAGTCATCCCCGCTGCCGCTTGAACGCGCGGAATACGCAGGCTGGCGCTAACAGTGTTTGCCTTGGCCGCTTTGGTTGGTATCGCAGGTGGCTGTCATCACCGGCGGCGGTTCGTAAGTACATGCACCTCTTGCTCGCCACCTTCAAGCTCACTCTGCTTAGCCTTGCCTCTCTCTCTCTCGCTCCGACTACGACAGCGGCATTGGCCGAGAATGTGCGCTTCTCTTCGCCTCGGAAGGAGCCTCGGTGGTCCTCGCGGACATCAACCTGGACGCATGCCAGAAAACGGCCGATCTCGTCGAGCAGCGTTTCTCCCACTCTACGCCCGCGGTCAAAGCGGTTGCTGTCAAGTGCGATGTTAGCAAGGAAGACCAGGTGGCGGCTGTCGTCCAGCGCGCTGTCGATGAATTCGGTCGGCTGGATGTCATGTTTAACAACGCTGGCATCATGCACCCTTGCGACGACAACGCTTTGAACACGGAAGAAAACATCTGGGACCTGACCCAGGCGATCAACGTCAAAGGTGTTTGGTATGGCTGCAAACATGCCATCATCGCTATGCGCAACAACGCAACGGACGAGAACAAGAATCTGCATGTCGGAGGCTCGATCATCAACACGGCTTCCTTCGTAGCGGTCATGGGTGCGGCTACTCCTCAGATCGCCTACACTGCCTCCAAGGGAGCCGTACTGGCTATGTCCAGAGAGTTGGCCATAGTTCACGCCAGGGAAGGCATCAGAGTCAATTCTCTCTGTCCGTAAGTCTCGACTGTTTGGCTGTGATTCTGAGTGCTCTAACCCTGCTTAGCCCTGCTTAGCCCTGAGGATGCTGACATCTCTCTCGATCCGCTTTCTGATATATGTTGGTGCTGGGCGGTGCATGGAACAGCGGACCACTGCAAACTCCTTTGCTGATGGACTTTCTCGACACGCCCGAAAAACTCGCCCGTCGTATCACCCATCTTCCAATGGGAAGATTCGGAGAGGCGGTTGAACAGGCTAAAGCTGTCCTTTTCCGTGCGTTGCCACCCACCCACGCTCACCTCAACCCTTTTCTTCTTCTTCTCCTCCTCCTTCTCCTTGTTGCAAGCTTGGAGACACTGACATCTGTTCCTTCTCCATTCGCCCGGCTTTCGTGTCTGCAGTGGCTACGGATGAATCCAGCTATGTGGTGGGGCATGATCTTTTGGTCGATGGTGGTTTGTCCCGTGCTTACGTCGTAAGTGTTCCGCTAGTCTTCTACAGGGCAGTTGTCGATCCAGCGCAGTTGGCTGACCCTCTTCGCATCTAATATCTTGTTTCCGATGGCCGTGCGCGGGGATGATAGACCGCAGAAGGTCAGGCGGTGTTGCCTCCTCCAAAGAGCCTTGTCTGAACACCCTCTCTCCACTCTCTCCACTCTCTCCACTTGTTTTTGTTCAAGCACACTTGGGTACGATTGCAATGCCACTCTTCAGCACTATCTCGGCGGAACGCTTCGTCTCTCAGCCGAGCTTGACAAATGGTTATGGTGAATGAAGCGCAAGTTGGATGCAACTAGGACGCCGGGTGGGGACAATGGTCTGGATAGCCTTCGGATTGCCTGCCCATGTCGGAAATGCTTTCTCTGGCCCTGCTGCGCCGAAGACGGCAAAGGTGAGGATGAATATGGCGGTTAGACTGCCGGCATCGCAGCCTGCGCCGAGGAGGTAGTTGTACTTTCGGAACCAGCGCGCGTGTCTTGTCCATACAAAGCCTTGGGATATGCATCCGACGAGTATGGTCGTCAGGACAACGCAATTTTGTCCTGTTGTCATCGATGCTGAGTACAACAGCACCGTTGGGAGGACCAAGTCGGTAGTTTTCACCGAGCCGATCTTCCCAACAAAACAAGTCAAGCCGAAATGCACAACCACCAACGCCATCCCAAGCAAAACAGCCATGGGGACAATAAAATAGCGCGTTGCAGGACCATACATGTATCTCGCCATCGACCATGCTACACCGCTGGCATTCAGACTCTGATAGTAGGCTCCGCTCCACACATAGCTACCCGTATCTCTGTGGATAAGCTCCCAGTTGCAGCTGATGATCGTCGAGGCAACGGTATAGTTGAGAAAAGCTCCGTACACCGTCCCGAGGACTTGGGTAATGAACATGGAGCGAGGCGGGATCTTGAGATACTGGCCCAGCTTGAGGTCGTTGCAAAGGTTGATGACTTGCGCGATCGTCGAGTGCGACCAGGCGTAGAAATACAGATTTGCTAGCGGCCGGCCGGGGACGACAAGACCGCCAATCATTTTAGTGAGGTTGTTCGTGTTGATCCCGTTACCCAGCAGAGCGTAGAGGCTGCCGGAGAAGGGTGCGACGACGGTTCCGAGTAGCAGAGATGCCATGTATCCATACCACGCAAGCGTCGTGTCTTGGGCGAGAACGACAACCAAGCCAAAGACAAAAGAGAGCAGGAGCAGGAGCAGATACCACCAACTTGGAACCTCCTTGTATCGCTGCATTCCTTTCCAATGTCGATCTGAAACTTTTCCCTCTCTCGCAGCTTGAATGCTCTTGCAAACGTCTACCCCAGAAGAGCACGACATGGGCTACAAGCGCACCGATCGCAGCATTCCGCGCCAGCATCCCCCATGCATAGCTACCTGCTACATTCGGATATCCAACCTGCTCGAGCTTCGCTTCATCCAGAATACCACCAACGAACATCGCCGACTGCTCGTACCTACCCCCGCGATCGTCAAAGATAGAGGTCGACATGAACGGAAACTTGCGCGCATCCCATATGTTGCAATAGTAGACCGTAGCCATCGCTACACAACAAACAGCATAGCCGATCCATGAATTCACCTGCTGCACCAGCGGCAAGCTCAACTGCGAGCTTGTGATGTACTGCCAGTCGAACGAAAGACTGAACAGTCCCAGCCCTTCGTTGCTCTGTGCACCTCCGAAGATGTTGGTCAGCGTTCGGGCGAGCTTGCCGCGGGTATGCACCGTCGCTAGGCACGGGATCGAGACCGAGTTGAGCGTGGGGAAGATGTAGGCAGGTAGGATTTCGTAGATGCCCATCAGTGAGAAGGACCACCAGAAGAGTTTGAGCCGTTTGTGGCAGCACAACTTGTCCCAGTGGAGTGCTTGGAATAGGTCGACGAGAGGCAGGATGGACCAGTAGACCATCGATGACGGATAGACAATGATCGGACGGAAGATGCCCGCTAGACCATAACCGAACAGGCCGATCGAGAGGATAGAGAGAACGGCCGTGGTGGAAGAGACTGGCATGGAAGGGTAGAAAAGCTTCTGTGTGCCAAAGACATCCGAGGAATGCGCTCCGTTAGAGGCAGACGAAGCGGTGATACTGGCAATCGCATGTTCCTTCAGCCCAAACGGACCAGGGTTGATCAAGTGCACCATGCCCAGCAACCAGGCCGGCAGGCGATCCCCAAATCGAAGAACAAGGCCAGATCGAGTCGGCAGCAGCTTCGCCCATCCCACACCAACAACGTAGATTACGATCGCAAGGAAGGTGCCACTGATCGTCACTTCTGTCGGTTTGAACCGGTAGATCTGCGTTAGGACCGCCTGGAACGTTGCGCCGATCAGGCCGAGAGCGATGGAACGCAAGGTGAAGCATACATCCTTGTCGTCACGGTCCGAGACGAGGTGGTTGGAAACGTCATCTCCGGTTCGAATGATGCGTTCGCCTCGAGCTGGATTGCGAGCTTCGCTGCCGATTGATGTACAAGGGGCATGTTTTTCGGGAGAGGAGGAGTCGGGGTGCGGGTGCGGTACGGGCGTTGTGGACGACATTGTAGATATCGCTCGCTGGGGCAAACAGTGAGCCCGCTACCGACGAGCAGCCGCTCTATATACCTCGTCCCCAACTGACAAGACCGCAAGACTACTGCAACACTCATCCACCCGCCAAACAGGATGCACACAGACGTGGCAGAATGGCACCATCCATTCAATCTTGCACAGCGGCACCGAGGGTCGGTGTGAATGTAATACCGCCGTTGCTTGGTCCACTATGGCGTCATTTCCACAACACCAGCGCAATGCGTTGGCCGGACTAAGAAGTCGAAGGGTCGATTGCCACCTCGCTTCACGCTCGCACCCACACCAGGAACAGAAGAGCTCAAAAGACGTGCGAGGGCAAGGTTGTTCGAGAGACCATTTCGCAAGCAAACGAGATACAAGCAAGTGGAGCGATGGGATCCATCCTGTGTTTATGCACCGGTAGCGATCGCAGTCGAACTAGCCGGAGGAGCAGCAGCCGCAGACGAGGCAGCAGCAGCAGACGAGGCAGGGTCGACGCTCTCTCGAATGTGTTTCTTCATATCATACGTGTTCATCTCGTTGACTGTCAGCTTGTTCTCCTTTGCCGCCAAAGCAGCATGTGGGGCGCTCAAGGATGAGAAGCCGATCCTCTCGTTCAGATTCTCCAAGGCACGGGCGGAAGCGTGTTGCACTCGAGTAGCCCTAGGCTTACGAATGTGCTGGTAGAGCTGCAAACCAGCCTCGACGTTGCTGGTAAAGTTGTACTCCCTGCTGAAAATGATGCCGAGCGCAGCAGCGTCTTCGATTGCCTGGCAGGCGCCTTGGGATTGGTGGGGCATCATGGGATGGGCAGCATCGCCGAGGATGCAGGTCTGCTTCTTGTACCAGTGCGAGTAAGGTTGGTGGACGTAGAGACGCCAGGGCTTGCGTTCCACCGAGTTCTGGATAAGCTTGACACACAGGGGGTCCAGTTTGCAGTAGTCGCCAGCAAGGATCTCTTCGGGGGCGACCTGTTCGAAGACGAAGCCTTCGGATCGGTGCTTGGTGAGCTCGGTGGGCATGAAGCAGTAGAACGAGACGATGTCACCGGCGGCGCATGGGCTCATGACGATCTTGTAGTACTGGTTGAGATCCTCCTTCGGATAGCCGCCCCAGAACTGGATGGCAGGATCCGCAGCCCAGGTAAGGCCAAGACGTTCGACCTGCTCCTTGGTGACGTTGCATCGGTAACAAGTCTGAGGCGCCGACTCGATCTCTGGCGTGACACCAATCGCTGCACGGGTCTTGGATCGAATACCATCCGAACCGACGATAAGGTCGGCAGCGACCCGGTTGCCGTTACGGAAAGTGACGACGCTGGTCTCGGTGTCGATGTGGTCTGCAATGTGGTCCATGACAATCTCGACGGGGATCCCCTTGGCGGATGTAGAGACGGCGGTGTCGAGGAGCATCCTGTGCATGTCTTGACGGTGGAACATGTTGTAGACGTTCCCCCACGTCTCTTCGTAGTCGTCGAGGTGGTACTGGTTGAGGATTTGGCCGGTTTGCCAATCACGCATGGTGAGCTCCATCAAGACGACAGGTCGACCCGACTGAACATCGACCTGCCACTCGTGAAGCCATTGTGTGCCATTGGCGGCGCAAGAGATCGAAGCACCCACCTCGACGTCAAAGCCTCGTCGTTCGTATACCGTACACCTGTGGCCTGCGCGACGAAGGGCGATGGCGCTTGCAAAGCCACCGATCCCACCACCGAGGATGGCGACGTCGAGCTGCTTGAAAGAGGAACCAGCTTCGCCCATTTCCACTTTTGTCTGCTGAGGAGATGAGGAATGGTAACGAGCAGGCGGAAAGAGGCAGGCGGAAAGATGCAGGCTTGCTTCTCTTTATAGCATCAACCCTCTCTCGCTCCCTCTGACTGACTGATTGACTCGATGCTCCGCCACCAAGGCTGAGTTTTCAGTTGGCTGGCATTTCAACAGGGGAAGTGCCGTAGTCGTCGGGAGGGCCGAGTGCTTTCGGCCTCCCCGACGATCGAGGCAAGCCACACTCTTCGGCTCTCCGACGACCGTATGAGCAAGAGAATAAGAGGCTCCACTCGATCACTTTAGGCACTTTTGCACTCTATCATCGAGGTAACGCTAAGTCACTGATCCATATACTCAAGCGAGGATGTATAAAAACAACCCGAGTTAGTTAGTTAGTTGGTCCCCCCCCCCCCCCCCCCGTTTCATCCATCCCATCAAGTTTGTATATACTCTTCAACGTCGACCACCGTTCTAACAGCATTGATACCCCGCGCAAAGTGTCCGTGGATCTAGTCCGTGAGAGGCCTCGACAAGGCTGATGATACTCGAGGCTCGAACTGTTCAAGGTTGCATTCATTGCCATCCCTTTGTTGTTCGTCGTTTGTCGTTTTTCGATCTTGTCGACGTCGACCAACACTGGACCCTGCATATCCGATCGGGGGCCTACACGATCCCAAGATCCCAAGTTCCCCCGAGATGGCCTTAGCCTTACCCACCATTGGACTCGCAAAGAACACTCTCGCTCATTATGAACTCGATCGATACCTCGGCCGCATCTAATAACAGTGCAGGCTTGGCAGCAAACAGCAGCGTCAAGAATCTCAGCTGTCTTCAATGTCGCAGACGCAAGACGAGATGTGACAAAAAGTACCCTTGCTCTCCCTGCGTTATTCGCGGCGACTCGGCTTGCTGCACTCGAGTACAGCAGACGACCGCTTCCATCGCCACCTTGCAGGGCGCTGGAGCAAACGGCTCCTCCTCATCGCCATCCTCCAAGCACGAGTCGCCTCCTCTCGGGCCCGATCGCTTCATCGCTTTTGAAGCAGAACGCTTCTATCGTCTCGAGGCGCGCATGGATAGGCTAGAGCGCTATGTTGGGCAGAACCGCTTTGCCACTGCCCATGCCGATGCTGATGCTGATGCCGATGCCCGCTTTGCTTCCACATCCGTCGCCGCAACGCCCCCGGACGATGAACCGGATGCCTTGGACCGCGTCCACGCAAAGCAGCGTCTGCCTGTGGGCCACGATATCCAGGACCTCTTTGAAGATGCCGCGATGGGCCACAAGCTCAAACTCAACAGCCTTCCTCTTGGCGTGCAAGCCCAACATGGCCAGCCCGAGACGGATGATGAAGAGATGCTCGATCAGCGCTCAGCAGACTCTTCCGCCGACGTTGCTCTGCGTTATGCTCGATCGCTGCCAGCCAACACCTCGGCGCTGGTCGAATTCTACTTTGCCCACGTCGACTGGACAACACGGGTGCTGCCACCGCAGAGTTGCTCGCAGTTCTTGCAGCTTTGCCAGATGCAGCCAGAGCAGATCGCTGCCTTGCCCCTCTCGAGCGCCATGGTCTGCTGCTACTTTGTCGTCCTCGCACTCGCACTCCACTTCTCCCCCTCTGACTTGCTCGAACAGATGGGCATCTCGAAACAGCAGGCTTCTCGCCTCGCCGACACGCTCTGCACAGGCAGCCAGCAGCTTCTCTGGTCGTCCAACTTCCTCCAGTCGCAGCAGCTCGAACACCTTGCCTGCATCTGTCTCTTGGGTGTCTACCAGCACAACCGCAAGGAGCAGGCAGATGGCCAGTGGGCCTTGCTCGGGTCTGCCATCAAGGTCGCCCAGAATGTTGGCCTGTCACGTTTGGACGACGGGGAGAAGCACTCGGCATGCATCAGCACCGAGGCTCGTCGCGAGCTTGGTCGCCGCATCTGGTGGAACCTCGTCTGGCTCGATTGGTCGCATGCGGCGGCCCACTTGGGCGTCTACTCGATCCACCCGCTGCACAACCGCACCAAACTGCCAGCCAACGTCGAGATCGACGGAGACAGCGTCACGCTCCGCCCTGCAGACGTATACACGCACTCGTCGGCCATCGGGATACGCATGCGCTACGTCACCATCTATCGCGAGATCGTCGACGTCTCCAACCAGCGGCCTATCCTGTCGCGCGCCCACATCCAGCGTTTCGTCAGCAAGCTCAACGAGGTGCACGACTCGACGCCTGCTTGCCTGCGCTACTCGCCGGGGCGCACGTTGGACAAGCCGGACCAAGGGATGGAGTCGGTCATGCTGGAGCTCATGTATCTCAACCGCATCCTTCGCCTCCATCGCGTTCACCAGCTCGCCGGGTTCACTGATGGCGCCTGGCGTTTCGCTCGCAAGGCTTGCCTTTCGTCGGCAAGCTGCATCGTCCGCATCCTAGCGCTGCAGGAGCAAAGCGTCATCCATCAGTTCTGGCTGGTGACCTTCTACCTGCTTGGTGCAGCGATGGCGTTGGTCATGGAGCTCTGCTGCGCTCAGCAGGAGGATCTCGAGGCCACCTCGGTGGATGCTAGCTTGTCGACTGCCATCTCGTTGCTCTCCAACGCTGCACCGGGAAGCGAAGCAGCACGCAACTCACGCCGCATCCTCACAGAGCTTCTCAATGCCCAAGACAAGATTCGCCAGGCATTCGCTCGACTCGCTGGACTGCAACGCATCGCACACCACAAGCTCGACACGAGCGGCACCAAGGACATCTTGCTCGATGTGCTCCACAACGTCTGCAGCACCACCTCGAGCAGCAAGCGCAAGCGCAAGCGAGCAAGCAATCCTCCTTCTGCACAGCACACGCCCCAGTCTAGCCTCGCTTCCGTCGGCCACGTCCAAGTGGATGCCAACAAGGCCGATGCCTTTACCGGCGGCATCCACGGCGGAATTGGCAGGAGTGTTGCGCATCTTGGCACGCCCGCATCTAACGAGTGCGATTGGCAGGCAGATCAGTCGCTGTTTCCTTCTCTGGATGGTATTCTTTCGGGCGCCCTGTCCATCGATGAATGGCTCGGCTCTTCATATGCCTTTGATCATCTCTAAGAGCCTTGTACACTTCTTAGCCCTGCAAGCGAGGCGGTCGATCAAGCTTTGACGACGTTGCTCTCGGCGATTGCAACGAATTCGCGTCCCACGGCGACCTGCAAACGACTGGGATCGGTAAAGCTTTGCGCATCGGGACCGAGGATCTTTGCTGTTTCTTCATCGTGAAAGAACGCCTGTGCCTGTTGGATCGAAGGGAAGATGAAGGAAGAGCAAGCGTCGTAGGGCATGACGTGCATCGGGTTCCCTGGCTGCACTGCCTCGGGACCAAAGATGGTTGTGACTGCTTCCTTCGTTCCGTTCTGACTGCAGTGGAACTATACACGGGCACACGATTCAACCAAAAGGCAGAAACCTTGTCAGCAGACATACCCACATCCATCACGAACAGAGGATGCGACTTCACCTGAGAGTAAGAAATGCATGCGTGTCGAAGAAGTGCAGCAACCGCCAAAACAGCATGCGTCTCAGCATAGTACTTGGCAAAATCGCCATCAGACATATCCTTCTTCTTGACAAGGTAGATCGAAATCTTAATGCCCTCCTGGAAGCTGCCCACCGCAGACGACATTCTGCGACAATGCAAAGCTGATCCTCGTGTAGAGCTTGTTCGAGATGATGAAGATGGTGGTGGTGGCGGTGATGGTGGTGGTGGTGATGATTTGATGGGAAAAAGGTGCAGGATACAACGACAACGGTTTTTGTTCTTTTTTTGCGAACGATGATCGGAAGAATAAAATTAAATTAAATTAAAAGAGTCACATCCGCAACTGGTTCTTCCTGCGCTGTAGCGCCAAGCCACAATGGATCTGCTAGCTTTGGGAGGGCCGTAGATGCCAACTGTGTCCTGGTTGACTTTGTCAATGAGATTGACCAACAGCCACAGGTAGGTGATGGCAGACTGGTACTCACCGATTTGTGCAGGTAAGGCTGGCGAGGGCTGAGCTGGAGGAAGGTGAGCGGTGCTGGGTGGTTGAGGTGGTGGGATAGTACTCACTACCTTCTGAAAAGCATCTGCAATCTTGTCCTGGAGGAACTGGCTGTCATAGGGCCTGCACAGAAGATCTCAGATCTGGATCGGTGCAGAAGATCCAGGACCTGCAGTAGATGTGCAGGGTGCACAAGGATATGAAATCGGTTGAGTCACAAGACTCTGACAGGTTTTGTTGGACTTGAGTGGGATGTGGGTTTCTGGCAGAGCTCACTGGAACCAACAGGAGGAGGCTCACCCAGTCAAGTCTGCAGACAGCCCACAAGAGAAGACCTGGAGGGTAAGAGCTCGCCTCTCGGATGAAGTGGGGGAGATCACTATGCACAATGAAGTCGGCAGAAGAGGGTTGTCACTCCATCAATGAAGAATGGGAGGACCTCAATGGAAAGATGGACATGAGGGGTCCCAGCACCCAAATGGAGTGGGCGAGACCCCTAGAGCACGATGAGATCACCCTCACTCTTGCTCGGAGGCAAGGAGCATGAGGAGCAGGAGCGAGGGTACAGCAGGACGCATATGAGACAAGGAGCAGGAGCAATGTTGAAAGGAACCTACACCTCCTAATAGGAGCAAGAGCAGTGTTGCAGGCAACACTGCAAACGTCTATATAATCACACATTCTCTTTGTCATAGTAGTCGAGTGGAGCCTCATCCACTCTACTCTTAACTAACTATATCTTTGCTGTAACACATACTTAGGGTGGGGATTGCCAAAGAGCTTCTGGCCGTACGCAATCCAAGCTGCCGCTTTCAAGATAAATCTGACGAGCTCCCTTATGAAGTAATGTTCAGAAGATTGCCGAAACAGCTCATACAACTCCTCCGCGTCTTTGGATGTCTCGCTTGGGTAAACATCCCAAAAGTTAAGCGAGAAAATAAGAAGTTAGACCAGCGAGCAGTTGCAGCTATATGTCACAAGATCTGCACAGAAGATCCTGAATATGCATGGATGTGCAGAGTGTGCACAAAAAGCGAAAACAGTGGGATTGCAGAGTTACAATTGTTTTCAGTGGAAACTGTCATAGCAAGCTAGTTTGACAGGTTTAGCTATGTGAACTGCAATAAGGGGCTTGGAAGTACATAAGGGGGCCTGAGCATAGGAGCACATGGTAAGGTTACCACATGGGGATATGGTAGCACGCAGGATGGGGAAGGGACAATGAAAGGACCCACAAGGTCAGGAGGTGGACAATGGAAGTGTCCATGAGGTTGAGAGCATTCACAAGACAAGGGGAGGGAGAATTGTGTCAAGGAGACTGACACATCATCCAAGAGGAGGAGGAGCAGTGTCAAAGCAATTGACACACAGTTCAGTAGGAAGTAGAGCAGCATCGAAGGGATCGACACTGCTCAGAAGGAGGAGCAACAGCACTCAGGAAGTGGTTACACTTCCCAGGAGGAGCAGGAGCAGTGTTGCAGGCAACACTGCACAAACACATATATACTTTCATTCCACTATAGCATATGAGTGGATCAGCATCCACTCTATCTATTACTTAGTCTATTCTTTACTTGTTCATACGATTTGCAATTGCAGAGCATTGCAAAGTCATCTCAAGCGAGTGTGTTGTATCACCGCTAGACAACAACTGTAGGCAGTGTTTACATTGTGGTCCAGTCATCCACCAAAGGCAGTAATCATACTGCGGCCCAGCGCTCCAATTCTATCCGTAGGCAGTAACCTTATTGCAGACCAGACGCTACTCAACTATCATTGAGGGACTGTCAGCACTAAGAATACTCGTGCCACAACAGACATCAACCTTCAGCCTCTAGTTGGTATAGACACAACAAGTCTACCTTAACCTTCTGAACATGCTGCATAGCCTCTGAACAGAGCGTTCAAGGCGGTTAGTTGAAACCTACTATCACACGGCCTTACCACATATCTCATGGAGATCAGCTGTAAGGAAAACCTTTCTGCACCTTTTGGGGAAATCAGTTATATTAGGTTTTTGTAACAGTTTTCAGGTTTCTGGCGCATGACCGCTTACACCATATTCATAGGGTACAGCCTGGAGAGAAAGGGATGGCTGTTCTATAGTCCTGACTACAGACCGAATGTCTTCTGGAGCAACTCGGCAATGTTTCTAGAATACAAACGCTGGACAGATCGCACCAAGTGGCAACCGGTGAGCATTTGACCCCAACTGACCTCAACGAGCGAAGAAGATCCCAACGACTTGGGTTATGTCATAGGACCAGATGCGCAGGAAGAACTGGGATCATAGGAGGAGAGACCATGCGCAGGAATTGTAGGATTGGGCCAATGAAGAGTTTTGACAGAGTTCATTGAGATTGGTAGTATCGAGATCCTACAACAGAAGTCATCAGAATTGGTATAAGCGTGATCTTACAGCAACGTCCATTGGGATCAGTAGTATCATGACTGTACAACAGATCTCACAGGAACCGGCTGGAGGAAGCCTCTCTCACAGATCTCATAAAGGGACATACGGTACTGATGTTGGGTTTGACACCCTGATGAGGTGGGGGCCCTACATGACAATGAACTCGGCGCAAAGGGATGGGTGCTGTCACCAGGGGCAGGATGAAAGAGGGTTGCTTCGCCACTCGGATGAAGTGGGTGTGACCCCTATCAATGATGAAACAGCACGAGGACCCCTCATCCACAGGGAACAGGAGAAGCAGTGCTGAAGAAGAGGGGACATTGTAAGAAAGGCAGGATGGACGAGGGGCAGTGTCAAATGAGGCCTCATAGAGCAAGAGCAGTGTCGCAGGCAATACTGCGAGGATGTCCATATAAACACACATTCTCTTTGTCACAGTGGCTGAGTGGATCTCCATCCACTCTACACTTTACTAGCTATATCTCACCATATGTATACTTAGTAGTTTCTGTCAACAAAGTTGCAATTGCAGGGCATTGCATCTAACTTAGTGCGTGTGTTGTATCACCAGTACTTGATGCCATCTGAAGGCAGTACTTTACTGCAGTCCGGATATCAATCAACACCGAAGGCAGTCTCTGTGGTCTGGTTCTCTCAATCTCATACCAAAGGCAGTCTACTGCAGTCCAGTTCTCATTCAAGCAACTCAATCGTGTGACTGTCGGCACTTGGGACACTTGTGTCAAGACAGATGCTGTCACAACATACTCCGGTATTGTTCAAGGAGTCCATCTGGATCTTGATTGTGCCATGCTACCTCTGGATGGAGTGTCCACAGCAGTTAGTCAAAATCTGTGATAAACCTTAGTTACAGTCTATCCAAGCAAGAAAGATCCTAGAGAGCTTCTATGGCAGATTTCAGCAAGGAAGATAATAAAAGGCTTCTATGATAGATTTTTCCGAGGTTGATCTTAATCGACTTTTATAATAGATTTCGGGTTTCAGGTGTGCAACCGCTGACAGGTTACTCAGAGGAAAATCTATTCGATGTGAAAGACCAGGAACCACTGGATGGACACATAGACATGGAGTCAGCCATAGATACAAATGAGCATCAAGACCCCAAACCTTTGACTGACAACTGGACTTTCGGACTCACAGCCACAGGCACTGAGAAAGGAGTAAACCTGGATCCAACCATCTGCAAAGCACTGGCTAGTCAAGGTAGACAACTATGGGAAGAAGCAATGTGAAAGGAACTGGACAGATTGGAAGCAATGGGGATGTGGGAGACCACAGGTCTTCCACCTGGTATGAACACTGTCAACACTCACTGGGTACTTAAAGTCAAAACAGATGTGAACCTAGTGTCAACAAAGTTCAAAGCTAGACTTGTAGTGTGAGGGTTCACTTAGAGAGAAGGTGTTGACTATACCAAAATATTTGCACCAGTTGTGCTGATCCAGTCCATCTGCAGAGTACTAGCCTTTGCAGCAGTCCAAGGCTGGGAGGTGGACTCAATCAATGTGAAACAAGCATACCTCAACTCAAACCTGCACCATGACATTTACCTAAGGCCACCCCTTGGAACCAAGGTGCCCCCAGGAAAGGTGCTGAAGCTTGTGAAAGGGTTATACGGCTTGAAGCAATCAGGCCAAGAATGGAACATTGAATTAGACTCACACCTTTGGAAGATTGGTTTCCATTGCATGCTGAGTGCGCCCTGTCTATACACAAGAGGAATGGGCAACAGAATCACAGTCATCACCGTGTATGTAGATGATATGCTGATAGCATCTCCAAGCTGTGAGGAAGTGGATTGCACCAAGAATGAAATCATGAATAAGTGGGGAACGGAGGACAATGGACCAATCAAGGAGTTCCTTGGCATCAAGATCACTCAGGACAGGACTCAAAGAAGCATATCCCTCAACTTAATGGCATACGTAAAAGCAATGGTGAGCAAGTGGTTGGAAAGAACAACCGAGAAATCCTGGGTCCTGATGCAGAGCATAACAGGAGGTGCTAAAGGAAACAGATGCTCACCATTGCAGAACAAAGAGTACCAAGAGCTGGTGGGGCAACTCTTATGGGTATCAAATACAGTGCAACTGGACATCTCATTCACAGTAGGAACTTTGGCATGATACATGTCAACCCCAATCGAAGGAGCGTGGAATGCTGCAATTCATGTGCTGAAGTACTTGAATCAAACAAGCAAATACAGTCTATGTCTAGGAGGAGGACCAAGCAAGAAGGATGGAACAGTAGTGACATATACTGATGCAAACTGGGCATTGTACCCTACAAATGGCAGGAGAAGTACATTGGGGGTGATCACATACTTATATGGATGTCCAGTGAGCTGGTGATTGCATGTACAGAAATGTGTGGCACTCTCAGTAGTGGAGGCAGAGTTTGTCGCCGCGTCCAAAGGAACATGAGAAGTGCTCTTCTTCTCATACCTGCTGAGAGACTTAGGGGTTGGCAACACCAAGCCAGTACTCTGTACTGACAGTCAAGGATGCATACAGGTGAGTAAAGATCCAGCCAAACATTGGAAACTCAAGCACATTGACACTCGATACTACTTTGTCAGGGATCATGTACAGGAAGGTGATATAACCATCAAATATGTTGGAATGGCCAATAATGTAGCAGACATCCTCACCAAACCATTGAAGGGGTTAGAAACATCTCGACTAGCTCAAGCAATGGGATTGGAGATACTGATGAGGGGGGAGTTGAAGTTATGCCGGAATAACCAGTATGCAGGAAGGCCGAGCCGCCAACAGGCCGAGGATTGTGCATGCATGGTCGATCATGTGGCAACCAATCAGGAGATGTTTATGAAAGAGAACGCTGAGGCTCAAAGAAGACAACACTGAGGCTCCTCATGATACATCCAGTTCACAGGGTGACGATAGATGTTCTCATGGATAAAGCAAAGGTATATATACACACGGTCCTGTAGCTTTAGTTCATGATGATTTCAAGCATTGCATCTATCATACACTTGTGCGAAAGGAGCTAGAACGTAGCCCGGACGAAGCGGTGTCTTGCATACTTCAACTGATCCCACCTAGAAGCTCACAGCTGTCAGGTATCGCGATTGGATCATCGACGGCCCGCTCTGTGATGCCATGGCTGCTGACATTTCTGAGACATCAGTCGTCCAAGCGGATGGAAGGTGAAGGGACCGTACAGTATCTATCACTCTAACTAGACCGAGAGCCTGTTCAAGGTGTCTCTAGCTCTAACTTGGCAAGATTTTACGGATGCAGAACCGCTTTCGATTGACACTAGCTTAGCCCTTAGCAAGGAGGAAGGTCTCGCTTGCATCTCGGCCATCGCCTAACCAGATTCTCACACAATCTTGCATGATGCGCACATGAACAAGATGCGATGCGCTTTGGTGTGTTTCCCCGGCCGGTCACCGTTTGACCAGCTGGATGCGCCTAGGATGAGGTCGGCGATCTATGCTGATCGCATGGAAGCAAGATGTACTGCTGCTGGCGTCCTTCCGCCGGTGCAGCTTCATCCTCAGTTGCCCCAGCAAGGAAAGAGGGAGTCTCTCTATGCAGAACCTTGTTCCGGCTTTTCATTATAGCTCTGTCTTGTTTGAGGATCCGTAGTCGACGGTCCGGTTGAGCCTCCTGCTGCTTGGCTAGAAGATCACGCGGACGGAGCTAGTTCATCTGCTTTGAATGGCTTCCAGATCGACATTCCTATAAAGCCAGCATCGTCGGCAGCTATTACCCCCCCCCCCCCCCCAAGCCCTATCCTCCTCGCCTCCTTCGCCATGAGATCATCCACCCTTCTCCCCGGCGTGGCCTTGCTGACCACTTTGGCCTCCACCACTTTGGCCTCTCACATCTCCCCCGCTTCCTTCGCCGACCTGCTGGCTAAGCGCGAACACACCAAGAATGGCAACGACCCCCTCACGGTAGACCTTGGCTACTCGCAGTACCGCGGCACGTTCAACTCTTCCACCAACATCGACTCTTGGAAGGGCATCCGCTTCGCCGCTGCCCCACTGGGGATCTTCGTTGGCAATCTCCTCAGCCTCCTGCACTTGACCGGAGTGAGGTTATGGATGCTAACCAGTACGGCTCGCAGTGTCCGCAGAGCCCGTTTGGTAATCCGCAGTTCGAAACGAGTGAAGAGTATGCAGGTGATGATGAGGATTGTTTGTTCCTCAACGTTTTTGCGCCTCACAATGCTAGCAATCTGCCAGTCATGGTTTGGATCCATGGGTAAGTCTAGCTAACCCCTCAACCGGGATCACCTTGGATACCCTGATATACTAACCCTTGCCCGTACTCTTGCTCCTATCCTCGCTTTTGCCCGCCACAGCGGTGGATACGGAGCAGGCAACGGCCAATACGACTTTACCTCGATCATCAAGGCCAACAAGAACAACTTTATCGGTGTTGCAATCCAATACCGTCTGGGAGCATTCGGCTTCCTTGCTTCCGACCAACTCAACCGCAAAGGTGTCGTCAATGCCGGCATTCTCGATCAGAACTTGGCACTGCACTGGGTTCAAGCTTACATTTCCCAGTTCGGTGGTGATCCTCGCAAGGTGACGCTTGCTGGTGAATCTGCGGGTGGTGGATCTGCGATGATCCATGCGCTTGCCCAACGTGGTTCGATGGGAACCTCGCTGTTTAAGAACGTCATTGCTGCTAGTCCCTACCTCCCCTTCCAGTATGGGTTTAGCGACTTTGAACCTTCGCAGTCCTACTACGCCTTTGCTGCTCAAGCAGGTTGCTTTGATGGTGTTGCGTACGGCAAGACAAACCAGAGTATCTACGAATGCTTGTTGACGAAGGATTCCAAGACACTGCAGGAGGCGAATGTCAAGACTTCAGCAAGTGCTTTCTTTGCCACTTGGCCCTTCCTCCCTGTGACGGATGGCAAGTATATCGTTGATGTTCCTTCAGCACAGCTGAACAAACGCAAGGTCAACGGAAAGCGTCTTCTTGTTGGTAACAACGGTGCCGAAGGCGCATTGTTCGTGATGCGAGACAAGGATACGGAAGGCAAAGTTCGTCAGTGGCTCACCACCATGCTTCCCCTAGCAACTGAACAAGACATTGCAAAGATCCTTCTCCGGTATCCCGTCAACACCAACGTCGCCACGCATTACGCCACTAACGGCTTGGATCAGCCCAACGCAAACAGCGTCAACCCCGTAGCCCACGGCCAGCAAGCAAGAGCAGACAACATCTATGGAGAACTAACCTTCGTCTGCCCTTCCTACTGGATGTCGGAAGCCTACTCCGGTTCAGGTCGTCAATCCTATCGATATCAGTACTCGGTCGTTCCGGCTCTGCATGGAAATGATGTTGTAGCATACTTCGGTCCTCCTTCGGCCGTCCTGTCTGCTCAATTCGTTAAGGCCTTCCAGAATATCTATGGCAACTTCGTTACGAAAGATAACCCTTCCATCAGCTCCTCTCTCATCGATAACTCCTCCAACCCCAATCCGGCAAACAACTGGCCCCAATACTCGGCGGCAAGCCCCTACCAGATCAACCTGAACCAAACAGGAGGAACACCAGAACAGATGCCCTTCCTAGGAACGCAGTTTACCACCTTGACAGGCCAAGGCCTGAGCAACCATTTCACAAAGGTCAATGCCCATACTTGGGAAGGTGGCAGGGCGAGCAGGTGCGATTTTTGGAGATCCATTGCCAACGTCCTGCCCAGTTAGTTTGCTTCGAGATTAGCTAACCCTCCTTAGACAATCTTGGCTACTGTATATATATATCGAGCAAAGAGCTCCAGTCTACTCCACCCTTCTGTCGAGGTCAATAGAGTATAGTGTTTCTGCCCCAGTAGCAGCAGTACTGTGCTTTGACTCTGATCGCACATCGAGTGTCGCCAACTGTCCGTCAATACAATCGAAAACCTCACCGCTCGCCTTCGAGACATGCTACAAGGCCGCTTTCGTAGGGTCATCAATAACCAGACCTACGCTACACCCAAAGAACCAAAGCATCAACTAGTCTTTGAGTACACACACACAACCAAACCCAAGCAAGTTGTAACACCTCTTGCAATCATGATAGAGTGCCTCAGTGACATCTACTTTGCAACCCATGGCCTAGGTGTCAGAGGTTTCGACCTCAAACCCGAAATCTGTCGGAAGGGCTGGTTCAGCCAGGTTTCGGCTGTCCACTGTCAACACTCCATCCAGAGGTAGCACAGCACATTCAGAGTACTTGGATTCCCAAAGTACAATAGGATAAGATATGGTATGATACAATACACCTGTCGTTGCACAAGTGTTCGTAATGCAGACAGTTGTATGTTGGTACTGGTTGTGGTGCCTGGACCGCAGTGTAGGTGCTGCCTACGGTTGAGGTTCCATAGTGTCGATGGTGGTGTCAACAAAGTCAAGTAGCAGTAATACAACACACACATGTAGAGTAATTGCAATGCCCTGCAATTGCAACTGTTGACAATACTAAAGAGAGAGACTGAGAAGCTATACTGAGCATACAATAAGTAAAGTGTAAGATAAGATAAAGATAGAGTGGATGAGGATCCACTCGTCTACTAAGGTGAAGCGAGAATGTATATATATGTTAGTACAGTGTCGCCTATGACACTGCTCCTGCTCCTCCTCCCCTCCTGAGTTGTGTGTGTTGGAGGCCTGCTTGGCCTTGTATCGGCGGCATTGTGCCGATATCACCGATATAGGGGTTGAGGAGCTGGGCCTCCCCAACCAATGCACCCCTGCATCGACATAGGGGTTGAGGAGTTTGGAACTCCTTGACCAGCGTGTTTCCACTTGGTCCGCTGCACTTAAATAGTCTCACTTGTTCACTGTAGATAGCTAAGAAATACCACTGTCTTCTCCTGTTGTCGATAACCTAAAGCCAGCTTGTCCTACCATTGCTATGTAAAGCGACACCTCCAACAGTGTGGACACCCCCTCAGCCCACGGGCTTCTGTTTCACCGCGTGGACAACTCTATTGCCCCACTCCCGCTCCATGTGGACAACTCTATTGTCCCACTCCCATTCCATGTGGACATCCACTTAGTCCTACCCCCGTGTGGCAACCCCACCACATGCTCCTTATGCTCAGGCCCCTGTCAGCGGTCGTGTGCCTGGAGCCCGAATCTACGTTAAAGGCCGACTAGGATTGGTCTTGGTGAAATCTCTTGTATGAGCTCTCTACAATTGTTTTTGCTAGAATAGATTGTAACACAATCTTTGATTGTGCTGCACTACCACTGGACAGAGTGTCCACAGCAGTCAGTCGGAATTCATCCAAAGTCCTAAGGGGTTTGCTGATGCTACACCAGGGTGTGGTGCAACAGTGTCTGTCTTAACATGAGCATCTGTAATGTCGACAGTTGCACAATTGGGTTGGGTTGATTGTTATCTGGACTGCAGTGGACAACTGCCTTTGGTATGAGATCAAGAGAGCCAGACTGCAGTATGAGACCGCCTTTGGTATTGATTGATATCCAGACTACAGTAGAGTACTGACTACAGATGACATCAAGTAGCGGTAATATGACACACACGCTGTAGTAGAAGCAATGTCCTGCATTTGCAACTGTTTGACAGAACAACTAAGTATATGATATGATAAAGATGTAGCTAGTTATGTGTAGATTGGATGGAGAGCCACTCATCCACTATGGTGAAGTGAATGTGTATATATAGGTTGGTACAGCGTTGCCTGCGACACTGCTCTTGCTCCTCCAAGGGGTGTCCAACCCTCCAGCTACTGCTTCACCCCGCATGTGCCCTGTCCTGTCCTCACTCCTGCTCCTTGTGGTTGAGGACGACTAGTGCAAGTTTATTGTCAACAGGGGTTGCTCCCACTTCATCTGGGTGATTGGGCACATCCTCCTACGTTTTGTCCCCTTGTGTTTCTGCACCCTTCTCAGATGATGACACCAATCCTCCTATGCCAAGTTCATTGTCATATAGGGGTCTCTCCCACCTCATCTGAGTGGCGAGCCCTCTCCTCGTGTATCCCTCCTTGTGATATTGGTGGGAGTGGCATCCTTTATTTGGTTTCATCGAGATCTGTTGTAACATCTCGATCCTACAGATCCTGACAAACTCTGTCATAAGATCTCGATCCAACCAATCCCAGCAAACTCTGTTGTAGGATCTCGATCCTACCGATCCCGACAAACTCTGTTGGAACTCTCTACTCGCCCAATCCCGCAATTCTTGCACATGGCCTCTTCTCGAGCAGATCCAGATCTTCTGCGCATCCGGTCCTATGACAGCCCCTCCTTACATATGGTCTCCTCCATGTGTCCCTGCTCACCACCAACAATGGCAACAAGCCTCCTCCGGCTACCCCATAACTCCTATGTGGTCGCTTGACCTGCACAGCTCCAATGCATCCTTCTCGGGGTGCATTTGGCAAAGTCTGCTGGATGGGCTCGTTCCGACCAATTTCACTTTTCGTGCGCACACTGCCTGTCCAATGCATGTCCAGGGTCTTTCTGCGTGGGCCCTGTGACACAAGGAACCAAAGACACCATGGTAATGCTGGCCGTCTATGTGGATGATCTGCTTGTCATCGGCGCAACGACGTCTCGTTTCAGGTCTTTCAGACAGCAACTATCTAGTTTTCAGGGATCAGGGATCAGGAATCAGGTAACCGAAACGAAACATAATGAGCAGCAAAACCACTACACCAGCTAGTCCCTTAGCTGGTGTACCCAATTCACACAACATTGAAATATAAGCATTTCACACCCAAATGCTCTGGACTCCGAGAACAAACATCTATTCCGGTGACACTAGTGCCTTCAGTATCACAGATCAAGGGAATGTATCGCATATCATCGGTATGAAGGTCAAGTACAATTGCGAAGCATGCACATTTTCAATTGATCAAAGCGTGTACATTGAAGGAATCTTGGAAAAGTTTGGCATGAGCGATGCTTGGGAAGTGCACTCACCTGCCACATGTCACAGAACCGGATGCGCAGAAGAGCTGGACTCGCATGAGGAGAGCCATGCGCATGAATTGTGGAATCGGGTGAGTAGTGGGTTCCGACAGAGTTTGTCAGGATTGGTGGAATCAAGACTTTACAACAGATCTTGACAAAACCAAACAGAGGGTGTTACTTGCACCGATCTCGCAAGACACACCACAAAGAAGAGATGGTCGAGTTGTTAGGGGTCAAGTGACCTCAAGCGATAGAAGGTGACAGGCGCAGGAGGCTCGGTGCCACCATGGGTGACTGGCAGTGACTCATAAGAAGGGGTATGTGAAGGAAGGGTTTGGCACCCAGATGAGGTGGGGAGAGGCCCCTATGCGACAATGAACTCGGTGTAGGAGGATGGACGCTGTCATCAGGAGTGGACAGGGAACTACAAGGAGCAAGATGAAAGAGGGTGTGCCTTGCCATTCAGATGAAGTGGGAGCGACCCCTATCAACAATGAAGTCACACTTGATCGCCTCGACAAGGAACAGGAGGAGGAGTGAGGACAAGACAGGACACATATGGGACCAGGAGTAGAAGCTGTAGGAGCAGTGTCGAGAGGGTCATACACCTCCTAGGAGGGGCAAGAGCAGTGTCGCAGGCAACACTGTAGGAATCTATATATACAATCGCTTCACCATCGTAGTAGAGTGGATCCCTATCCACTCTACTCTTAACTAACTATATCTTTACTGTAACATATTGTCAGCGGTTGCGCACCTGGAACCCGAAATCTATTGTAAAAGCCTACTAAGAGCCTTCTCAGCAAAATCTATTGTATAAGCCTTTTAGGATCTTTCTTGCTAGAATATATTGTAACTATGCTTTAGAATAGGTTCCAACTAACCGCTGTGGACACTCTGTCCGGTGGTAGCACAGCACAATCAAGGTCCTAGCAAACCTAATTGAGACTACACCAGGGTGTGGTGCAACAGCATCTGTCTTGACATGAGCTTCCACAATGTCAACGGTTGCATGATTGATTGATTGAATGGTAACCGGACCGCAGTGGACAACTGCCTTTGGTATGAGATCGAGAGCGCTGGACCACAGAGACTGCCTTTGGTATCAATCGTTATCCAGACCGCAGTAATACTGCCTATAGATGTTGTCAATAGCGGTGATACAACACACACACTATGTTAGAAGCAATGACCTGCAATTGCAACTTGTGATGGAACAACTAAGTATATGATATGGTAAAGATATAGCTAGTCAAGTGTAGAGTGGATGAGGATCCACTCAACTACTATGAAGAGAGTGTGTGGTTATATAGACGTTCTCGCAGTGTTGCCTGCAACACTGCTCCTGCTCCCTTCAGGGAGTGTGGTTCTCCTTCAGCCCTGCTCCTCCTCCTCCTGCTCCTTGTCCCATATGCCTCCTGTCTGTGTTCCAGTCCCTTGTACTCCTTGCCTCCGAGCTAGCGTGAGGGCGAGCGACCTCATTATGTCCTAGGGGTTCCTCCCACTCCATCTGAGTGCTGACCCCCTTGTGTCCATCATTCCATCAAGACTCTCCCACTCTTCATTGCTGGCGCAACAACCCTCTTATGCTGATGTCTTCTTTGTATAGGGTCTCCCCCACCTCATCTGAGTGGCAAGATCCCCCTTTGCTTGTTCCCTTGTGAGATCGGTGATAGCTCCAACCTTTATTGGTTTCCCTTGAGATCTGTTGTACAGCCTTGCCACTACTAATCCTGTCAAACTCTGTCATAAGATCTCTATCCTACTGATCCCAACAAATTCTGTCATAGAGCCTCAATCCTACTGATCTTGACAAACTTGGTTGGAACTCTCCAATTGCCCGATCCCACGATTCCTGCATGTGTCTCTTCTCATACAAGCCCAGTTCTTCTGCACATCCGGTCCTATGACACATATACTTAGTTGTCTTGTCAATAGTTGCAATTGCAGGCCATTGCTTCTAACATAGCGTATGTTGTATCACCGCACCTTGATGTCAACCGTAGGCAGGACTCCACTGCAGCCTGGATATCGATTGACACCAAAGGCGGTCTCATACTGTGGCCCGGCTCTCTTGATCTCCTACCAAAGGCAGTCTTCCACTGCGGTCCGGATAACAATCATTCCAATGTTGACACTACAAACACTCGTGTCGAGACAGACACAGTCATACTATATGCTAGTATAGCTTCAGCAGGTCACTTAGGACCTTGATCGTGTCACGCTACCACTGGATGGAGTGTTCACAGCGGTTAGTTGGAACTTGTCCAAAAACAGCCTTACGACCTATTCCAGCAAGACCAGTCATAAGGAGCTCATACAAGAGGTTTCACCGAGACTGATCCTAATCGACCTTTACTGTAGATTTCGGGTTCCAGGCACGCGACCGCTTACACCACGGAGGTGATCAACATGATGGGACCATGTCAGGATGATATAGCTAGCGCCAATGAGATTAGGCTCTATGCATCACTGGTTGGTTCACTGTTATGGGTAGCACAAGGAACCCACCCTGACATAGCCTTTGTTGTCGGTCAATGCACCCACTTTGTTGCTAATCCATCAAGCAAACATATAGTTGCCACCAAGTGGATCCTCAAGTACCTAAAGGGGACAATCAATGTCAGCCTATCCACAAGCATGACTGGCAGTGGACAGCTACTAACAGGTTGGGCTGACTCTTACTGGGCAGGATTGCAAGACTGCCACTGCTCAACTTCAGGGTATGTCTTTTCTGTTGATGGGTTTATATGCAGTTGGTCCTCATGACTCCAACCAATGGTATGCAAATAGCTCAGTTGAAGCAGAATATGTTGCCCTGGTAGCCACATCAAGGGAGATGCTCTGGGTGTCCATGTTCCTATGTGAGTTGGACCAAATGACACTGAAAACATCTGTGATTCACATCACTGCTGGGACTACAGTACTACATTTACACAACAGGAACCTTGTTCTCAATCCTACTACCCCAATCCTGTACAGCAACTCTTCTGGTGCTCATGTTATGGCCAATGACCCACAGCATTTCAAGAGAACGAAGCATACCAACATTGCATACTTCTTTCTGCAAGACAAAATAGCTGATGGTTGTCCCACAATTGCTCCAATCCAAAGCAGCAAGAACCTCACAGACATCCTGACTAAACCACTTTGACAACGGTTTGGTCTGATGGTATTGAAGGAGTATACTGGTGTCACAGTGTCTGCGCAGAAGATCCTGGACATGCATGGATGCGCAGTTTGCGCATAAAAGTGAAAACAGTAGTACTGCAGAGCAAGCTAGTTCAACTGGTTTAACCACGCAAACCACGATAAGGGGCTAGGATGTACATAGAGGGCGGCCCAAACATAGGAGCACATGGGAAGGTTACCACACAGGGAGATGGTAGCGCGCAAGGTCAGAAGGTGAACAATGGAAGTAAACACGGGGTCAGGAGATGGACAATGGAAGGGTCCACAAAGACAGGAGCATTCACAAGACACGGGGAATTGTGTCAACACTTGGAAAGTGTTTCACACTTCCAGGAGGACAAAGAGCAGTGTCGAAAGGAATCAACACTGTCCAGAAGAGGGAGCATCATCAGTAAGGAAGTGCTGACACTCCCAGGAGGAGCAGAGTCACAGGCAACACTGCACAAACACATATATACTCTCATTCTATCATAGCATACAAGTGGATCCTCATCCACTCTATCTACTACTTATTGCACTCTTTACTTTGTTTCCATACTGTGCAATTGCAGAGCATTGCAGGTTATCTCAAGTGCATGTGTCGTATCACCCTTGGGACGTCATCCGAAGGCAGTGTTCTCCGCTGTGGTCCGGCTCGAAATCCATCTGTAGGCAATACTGTATTGTGGTCTGGACACCATCACATTGTTGAGTGATTGGCAAGCACTACGAACACTCGTGCCTCTGCTGCCATCAACACCACACTCCTATCATAACCTCACAAGATCATTCTCACATTGACATGCCGCATAGCCTCTGGACAGAGCGTTCAAAGCGGTTAGTCAAAACCTACTCTTATTCACCCTTACAGCATATTCTGTGGAGTTACAACATAAGGAATTGTTCCTGCACTTTTCATAGAAATCTATCATATCAGACCTCTATAGCAGATTCCATGTAAGGGAACACTATCATGATTCTCATGGAAATCTGCCATACTAGATTTCTACAGCAGTTTTCAGGTTTCTGGCGTGCGACCGCTTACACGCAAGTGATCCACAACACTTCAAGAGGACGAAACACATTGACATCGCCCACTTCTTCTTACGAGACAAAATCGCAAGTCAATGGCTTATGATCGCTCCGGTCCAGAGCAGTGAAAACCTGGCCGACATCCTCAGTAAGCCACTTGCGGCACCTACGCTCTCACACCTTTGTCAAATGTTTGGATTATTAGCATTAGAAGCACATACTGGATCGAGAGGGGGTATTGAAAATGACAATCCAATATGATGATGTTGGTTGACGTAAGCAGATACAAAAGGGATCGGGCAAAGGACAATCTGATCGGAGATCAAGGATCGGGTACAACCTAGTCCCGCTCGTTGTCAGACCTCGTCATTAAGTAGGATGTACCCACGTCCGGCAAGTGCCACCCAGTTTGTATATATATCATGCGGGGAGCTCGAGGCTCCCGCCATATTCCTTTTCTTAGTCAATTGAGTATACACGTTTCTGTCCTAAAACAGCAGTGACATCGTGCTCCGACTCTCACCGATCGCCAGTCATCGGGACCCGTGCGATCTACAATTTCTCAGGCTTATGTCCTCTCTAGCAAACTGCTGGATCGTAACCTTCAGCAATAGCAGCAGTACTGTGCTGCTGAAGATTACGTGATAAAAAAACTAAAAGAGGACAGGTGTCGATACTCAGCGATCGACGTCAATCAGAGCACAGTACTGCTGCTATTGGGGCAGGAACACTATACTCAATTGACTGGTGGAACGTGCTGAGAGCCTAGAGCTCTCAGCTTGATATATATACATCTTCGTGGCATGTGCTGAGTATGGGAGTATCCTACTTAATGATGAAGCGTGACAACCAGCGGGACTAAGTTGTACCCGATCTCTTCCGTATCGACTTACGTCAACTTGCATCATCATATTGGATTGTTTTCTTCAGCATTACGATCCAGTCCGATGCTAAAGGAGGACAAAGATCCGATTTGATAGGGAATCGGATAGAGCCGATACAGTAGGAGATCGGGTACTGCTTAGTCCTGCCCGTTGTCATACTTGGTCATTAAGGGGAATGCTCCCACATTTGGCATGTGCCGGTACTTTGTATATATATCAAGCGGAGAGCTCAAGGCTCCCACCAAATTCTTTCTCTAGGTCAATATAGTATAGTGTTTTTGCTCAATAGCTTGAACACTGTGCTTAGACTGTTGTCGACCGCTGAGTGTCGACACCCGTATTCTTTTATTCTTTCAACATGTGCTTCGACTGATATCGCTTGTTAAGCGTCGCCAACTGTCTTATTATCTTAAGTGAGCAAAGCTCACGCAGTCCTGGCTGTCGACCGACTAGCAACCCAATTGTGAAGTGCGTAATTGGCATCGGTGCTTGGTTTTCATCGCAGACACCAAATACGAAGGGACAAAATGTGGTCAATAAAAGCAAAACATGCTTGAGTTCCATCTAAAGCCGAATGTATCATGCATCTCCAAGTTCCCTCTTGGGCGAATTTCATCTGACGTTACGACTGCTTCCAAAGTCGCTGTTTTTGTCACGTGTTTGTTGCTTGGCGAAGGTCCCTCTTCTTTTCTTCTCGCCAGTGTTTTTGAATAAGTCTTAAATGACATCCTTAGAGCTCCGAAATACGCTCTTGTTGAAAATGATAAAAGAACAATGGTTGTCGACGCTTGCTGAAAGTAACGATCCAGCAAAACATTGAAGATCGGACAGAAGCGACCTGATCGGGGATCGGGTACTACTGGGTCCCACTAGTTGTCGTACCTCATCATTAAGGATGATACTCCCACATGTGGATGTGTCCATATTTTGTATATATATCAAGCGGAGAGCTCGAGGCTCTCACCATGTTTTTTTCTCATGTCAATATAGTATAGTGTTTTGCTCAATAGCTTGAACACTGTACTTAGACTGATATCTCCCGATAAGCGTCGCTAAATGTCACTTCTTTCATCATCCTTCTCAATTATGCAGTGTGACAACAAGCGGGACGAAGCAGTTCCCGATCTCTTACTATATCGGCTCCGCCCAATCTCTTCCGTATCGGCTTATGTCAACTTTTAGCATCATACTGGAACGTCGTAACTTTCAGCACCCCCTCTCGATCCAGTATGCTCTCTTGATACTGACAAGTCGAACAGTTGCCGAAGGTGCAAGAGTGTTGGTGCTGCGAGCAGTTTGGTTAGGATATTGGACAGGTTCTTGCTACTCTGAACTGGGGTGATTGTGAGCTGTCGGCTTGTAATCTCATCCCACAGGAAGAAATGGGTGATGTCAATGTGCTTTGTCCTTTTGAAGTGCTGAGGGTCACTTGCAATAGCACGGGCTCCAGAGGAGTCACTGTGCAGGGCTGGTACATTTTGATTGAAGGCAAGTTCACCATCACAAGAGTGAAGGTTCGAGGTCCCAGCACTTACATAAATTCCAGCTGTCTTTGGTGCAGGCTGCTCCAGTTTGTGTAAAAACATTGAAGCCTGTAGCAGCTCTCTAGTGGCTGCTGCTAGTGCTACATACTCTGCCTCTACGGAGCTGTTCACCACTGTCGGCTGAAGTCACAAGGACCAGCTACACACAAGCCCATCTATAATGAAGACGTATCCAGAGGTTGGTCTCCTGCAGTCACACAAGCTGGCCCAGTCACTGTCAGCCCATCCTGTGAGTATCTATCCACTGGCAGGTGTCTTTGCTGAAAGACTGGCTCCTATGGTTCCCTTGAGGTACCTTAGAATGCCCTTGGCAGATGCAAGAAGCTCCCCTGATGGGTTTGCAACGAAACAGGCGCAACAGCCAACAGCAAAGGTGATATCAGGTCTGCTACCCTGAGCAATCCACAATGGCAATCCCATGAGTGAGACATAGTGATGTACTTGCAGTGTTGCCTTCTTATGGCCCAAGGGTGTTGATGGTCTCTGTTGCTAGTGTTGAGGCTGCCCAAGCCTTGTCCACCCCAAACTTCATCAAGATCAGTGTGTGTTGAGTTGTGCATGGTGTTCCCCCCTCGGACGATGCCACATCCAGCTCCGCTTCCAGGTCAGCAGCTATCACTTCTAAGTCCACAACAACTTCACCAGCCTCTTCAATTTCCACCATCATGTGATCCCATTCACGATCGAAGCACAGATGGTCTGATGAGATTGACATTGATCTGGAGTCTCGCTGACGTGAGTATGGTAGGATTAATGGTGGAACTACATCATCAGGCTCCACCTCATCAGAGTCTTCATGTTGAGAGAGCCAAGTGTAGGAGTGGAGAAGCTTACTGTTTCTTGCAAGTATGGGTGCATGGGAGGGAATAATGTTGGTTTTCAATTGCTCAAGCTTGGAGAAGCAGACGTCCTTAGCAATGACTATGCAATTAAGCTTGGGAAGCCATATCTTTTGACCCTTGATGGTGCTTGGTGCATTGGAGAAACCTAAGTAGGTTCCTCAAAGGGTACATGGGCAAAGATGCTTGCTAACCACCGGGTGATCATGTAACCACATTGAATGAGTGCTGCCCCAGAGCATGACATAAGCCATGCAACCAAAACGTTTTATTTGCTGTAGCTCAGAATGTTTGCCATAGAAGAGCTCAAATGGCATTATGTGTCTGCAAGTGGTGCCTGCTAGTCGATTGTGAATGAAGGCAGCTTGAGAGATAGCATGCGGCCACCAGCATTTGTCCATGTTTGAATTGTAAAGTAAGCTTCAAGTAATCTTCTGAATGGTCTGGATTGCTCATTCCGCAAAGGCATTGTTGGTGTGTTGCTGAGTTGATGAGGCAGTTACCTTCACGCCTGTTGATGACCATTGGTCTTGGAAGGTAGTGCGCCATAACTTGCCTTGGTCCACATGGACCTCTTTGAGTCTGTGGTCTTTGACCACTTCCAAGGGCTTCTGATGTGTGGTGACGCAAACCTCTGAGAACCACCATGCCGCTTCTTGAGATGCTTGGCCTTTCATTGTCAGACCTCGTGCCCAGGTCATGCTTGAGTATGCATTGTGGATGATGAGCATGTATGCGAACTTGGTTGCACTATGCAGTGGGCCCATCACATCCATTGAAACCAGTTCGAGTGGTTTCTTGACGTGTCGAGGGTAAGCTACCGATCTCTGATCAGATCGGCTTTGCCCGATCTCTTCCGTATCGGTTTACGTCAACTTACATCATCATATTGGATCGTTACATTTAGCAAAAGCGGGACCAGTCATAAAATTTGGCGTTGAAATTGTAATTCTACAACAATGCTAAGTGTTGGGCGTGTGTGCCATAAATACGACAGATTGTGTTCCGGATATTTCCAAAAAAGGCTCTCAACAAAGCTTTTAGTTCTATTGAAAGCCGTTCGTTGAAGTATCAGAATCCGCCTTGCATTGATGTGGCGGCATACTTTTGCTAAGTTGGAAAATCCAACATGTTCATTGCTTTGCTGAAGGACGATCCAGCACGACTCTGAAAGATCGGGTGGAACAGATCCAATCGGGGATCGGGTAGAGCGGATCTGAGTGAGGGATCGGATACTACTGGGTCCCGCACGTTGTCGTACTTTGTCATTAAGGATGATACTCCCACATATGCGGCCTTCTTTTCTCATGTCAATATAGTATAGTGTTTTGCTCTTTAGCTTGAACACCGTACTTAGACTGATATCTCCCGATCTTCGTCGCTAAGTGTCACTCTCCTTTTATCACCGATAAGCTCCGTCGCTAAGTGTCACTCTTCTTTCGTTATGCTTGAGACGCTAATGGGCCAGCTGCATTTGTTAGGCTAAAAATTGGTGGAAGACGAACAAATTTTCATTTGTCATCTTCGTCAATATGTGAGGCAAAAAAAAAACAAAAAAACGGCCGTCTGTCATTCTGTCATCGAGTTCGCTTGAGGCAAATCGAAGAAGAATAAATTTCTAGTGATTGCATGCAATATTCATCAAGCGGCCTTTTTCATAATTTTTGCCATCAGTTCGAAGTCCGCAACGTCAGCTCTGACCGGAGTTGGCGTCTGCGTTCTGCGTTGCACACTCTAAATCGGGTCCACCTCCAAACGGATAATTGTGCAGCCTTGCTCTCGCGAGCATTCTTGTAGGCATTTTGTGTTAAAACAAGAGTGTCACTTGGCGACAGAGATCGGGAGATATCAGTCTAAGTACGGTGTTCAAGCTAAAGAGCAAAACACTATACTAAATTGACATACAAAAAGAATGTGGCGGGAGCCTCGAGCTCCCTGCTAGATATATATACAAACGTGCGGCACATGCCCGACTGTGGGCGCATCCTACCTAATGACAATATATGGCAATGAGTGGGGACATGATTGTATCCGATCTCTATCTTGTATCGGCTTAGCCCGATCCCTGATTAGGTTGGTCTCACCTGATCCCAATCAGATCTGTCCTGCCCAATACCCAATCAGATCTACCTTGTCTGATCACCAACCGAACCTGCTCTGCCCGATCCCTCACAGATCTGATTTACGTCATCCTTGAGATTGGACTGGATCACAATCTCCAACACCCCCTCTTGATCCAGTTTGTCCTTATAATGCCATCAGCCCTAACAACTGTCTAAGGTACGCAAGTCTCGGCGCTGCAAGAGTCTTTGTCAGGATGTCTGCAAGGTTCTCGCTGCTTTGGACAGGAGCTATTGTGAGTCGACCATCAGTGACTTTGTCCTGCAAGAAGAAGTGTGTGATATTGATGTGTTTCATGCTCTTGAAATGCTGTGGATCCTTAGCAATGACTCGAGCTCCAGACAAGTTGCTACACAAGATTGGTATGGTTGAGTCAAGTACCAGTTCCTGGTTGCTTGAGTGCAGTGCTGAGGTTTTGGCAGTGACATGGATTGTGGATGTCCTTGGTAATGACTGACCCAATTCTTGCAGGAACATGGATGTCCATAGCATTTCCCTTGCTGCGGCTGCCAGTGCAATGTATTCGGTTTTGACCAAACTGTTTGCTACAGTTGGCTGAAGTTGGGAGGATCAACTGCATATGAACCTGTCAATGGTGAAGATGTACCCTGTCATTGAACAGTGACATTCTCGTGATCCCGCCCAATCTGAGTCTGTCCAACCTGTTAACATCTGTCTACTACTAACCTGGCTTGCCACTAGGCTGACATCATTTGTTCCTTTTAGGTACCTGATGATCTGTTTGGCAGTGACCAGGTGCTCGCTTGATGGGTTGGCAACAAAACGAGTGCATCACCCAACCACAAAAGCTATGTTAGGTTGGGTTCCTTGCGTGATCCAGAGTAGCGATCCAACTAGTGAAGTGTAGTACCTGATCTCTTCTGTGTTGGCTGTGTTGCCTTGTTGTGGGGTCATCATGTTGATTGCTTCTGTGGCCAGCAGTTGTGTTGACCAAGCCTCATGCATACCAAACTTTTCAAGTAGCCCTTTGATGTAACCACTTTGATCAATTGAAAGTGTTTGTGACTCACAATCATACCTGAAATTCATGCCAATGATGTGTGAAATGTTTCCTTGATCTGTGATACTGAAGATGCTGGATAGCTGCTATCTGACTGATCCAACACATGACGACATTGCTCTGATGACAAGTAGATTGTCAACATAGACTGCAAGCATTACCATAGCATCTTTGGTTCCCCGTGTGTAGATGCATGGCTCTGCGCAACACTGTTTGAATCCAAACACCTGTAGTTGTTCATCGAGGGCAGCATGCCAGAGTCTACCTGCCTGCTTGAGACCGTAGAGCGCCTTATTGAGACAGTAGCACTTCCCATTGTTCTTGTGTGTTTCAAACATGGGGGGGATTCACACATGGACGACCTTGTCTATCTTTCCATTTAAGAATGCTGTGCTCACCTCTAGTTGGGCGACATGCAGCCCATATCGATGGGCGAGGGCAAGGAGTATTTGTACCATTTGGAGGTGAACAACTGGGCTGAAAGTTTGGTTGTAGTCCAGGCTGGGTCTTTGTGCATAGCCTTGTGCAACAAGTCTTGCCTTGTACCTGGTGGCACAACGCTGGGCATCTAGTTTCAACTTGTATACCCATCTTACTCTGATGAGTTTGCCATCTGTGGGGATATCCACTAGTTCAAAGACATTCATTTTCTGCATGCTGTCCATCTTGGTGACCATGGCTTCTTTCCATTTTGCCCAGTTGTCTCAACTTTTTGCTTCTGACAGTGATAGTGGTTCGAGCAGGATGCCGTCTGCACTTTGGAGTTGTTGGCCACTGGCTGTTAGGGCGACACCATCCATTACAGTGACTGTGAAAGCCATCCAGTTGAGGTAGTGGTTGAGGACCTCAGTTGTTGGGCCTACAGCACATCTTGTAGCGAAGGCTGTATAGCTATGCAAGGCCTGTGGATCTGATGTTTCACTATTCGGTGACTCAGGTCTGGACAGCGTGTAGTCATCATGAGAACCGAATTGAGGAGATTTGAGTTGGGAGGAGTTGTCAGGATCTCCTGGGTTTGTGCTGGTGCCCCCCTCAGCCATTGCTTCATCAAGCTGTTTTTGGAGGTCAGCACAAATAGTGTCCATATCAATGACATTCTTGCCGGCCTCTTGTATCTCAGACATGGTTTGGTCCCATTCTGGAAAGGATGTCAATTCTCCATTGTCGTTGCTGGATGGAGTTGCTTCTTGCTGCCTAGAGAAGAGTGGTAAGGAAGGGTTAGCATCTTCATTGTCACTAGGGTCTGATGACTCGTCACTTGTGGGTAGCCAGCTGTATGAGTGCAGCAAGTCATTTTCGCCAGATAAGACTGGTGTGTATGGAGACTGTGTGCCTTCGTTTGGACCTTCAAGTTCTGAGAAGTGGACATCCTTGACTATGATGATGTGGTTGAGTTCTGGCAACCAAACCCAGTGTCCTTTGATTGTGCAGGCTGCACTTGAGTAACCTAAGTATGTGCCTCAAAGAGCACAAGGGCATAGGTGTTTGCTCGCTGTCGGGTTGTTGTGGAGCCAGGTGGTCTTAGTGTTACTACACAAGACTATTTATGCAACACCTCCGAAGCGACGAACATTACGTAGATCAGGGGTTTTGCTGTAGAGAATCTCGAATGGTGTCTTGTGTAAGCGGTTGCACACCTGAAACCAGGTTTAGTGTTTCCAGTTGATATTGGTGAGATCAACCGAGTAAGCTTTGTTTGGTATGTTTTGGTGAAAGTAACCAGAAGGCAGAGTTCTGGTAGGTTTTGGCTGACTGTCTTGAACACTCCATTCAGAGGCTATGCAGCATGTCAGTAACACTTTGATTGGAGTTGATATAAGATACAACTTCCTGTTACAGCACAAGTGTTTGTAATGCTGCTGCTTGATGATCTTTGTTGCTATCTGGACCACAATAAGGTTATTGCCTACAGATGAGGGAAGGTACTGGAGTGCAGGTGTTGAGCAACACCACCTACAGTGAGAGACTGGACCACAAGTGTTAGAGAACACTGCCTACAGTTGATGTCTGACGGTGATGCAACACATGTGTTTGAGATGTCGTTGCAAGAGCCCTGCTATTGCAATGATGCATAACTAAGTAAAGAGTAAGAAAGTATAGAGTAGAGTGGATGAGGATCCACTCATATGCTATGGTGAAGTGAGAGTATTTATGTGTTTGTAAGGTGTTGCCTGCAACACCGCTTCTGCTCCTTCTGAGGAGTGTTCCTGTCCTCCTCGTCCTCTTGTTCCTCCTCTCCTTGAGCTGTGTGTTGAGCTTCTCGACGCTGCTCTTTCTCCTTATGGCCTATATGTCAGTTTTCTTAACACAGCTCTCCTTCCACCTAAGCCATGACCCTTCCCCTGGCCCCTATCTGGTGGCCCCAACTGTGTGACCACCTTTATTGTCCTGCTTCTGTACATGCAGCCTTCCTTGTGACTGGTTCCATGTGATCATGAGCACGTCCCCCGTGTGGTAACCTATCGCATGCTCCTGAGCTTGGTCCTCTTCTTGGCTGAACTCAGACCCACTCCTTGCATGTGAAACCCTTCCTGTTATCCTATCCTTACCCTCAACAATGGAGACCTTCTCTTCCAAGCCTCCTGTTGCTTCCTTGTAGCCAATTGGCCCATTCTGTACCAATGGGAGCTTCTTGTGGTGTGTTTGGTGAAATCAACCAGATGGATGTATTCTGATTGATTTCAGCAAAATCAATCGGGAACTCACGATGCAGTTGTTGTCAGTGAAATCAACCGGAAATCCAAGATCCGGTAGATTTCACATTTTGTGTGCACAAGGCACCCCATACTTCATTTCGGGTCTTCTGCGCAGACCCTATGACATCTTGTTTCCTCGTGTCATTCCAGCGAGCCGATTGTGTACATATGCTGCCTGCGATATGGCGTAGGGCCACCATTGTTTGTCAATGTTGGCATCAAACATCATGCATCGTGCGACCTTCTGAATGGTCTGAATGGCATGTTCAGCAAATGTGTTATTGGTATGTTGTTGTGTTGGCAAAGCAGTGATCTTGATTCCAGTTGACGAGCATAGGTTGCAGAATGACACTGTCCAGAGTTCCCCTTGGTCGACCCTGACCTTCTTGATACCTTGAGCCAGCATTATCTCGTTGGCTTGCTGCTGGGTAGATTGGTGCACCTCTGACATCCACCATGATGCCTCTGTGGTTGCTTGGGCCTTATTAGTTAGCCCCCAAACCCATATCATGCCCAAGTATGCATTGTGCATTACCAGGATGTATGAGTACTGGGGATTCTTATGCAACGGGCCCATGACATCCATGGAGACTAGCTCCAGCGGGTACCCAAGTTTGTGAGGGTGCAGAGTTGTTCTCGCAGTGGCTTTGCTATGTATGCAGGTGTCACCAAGCGTGTCAGGATGAGATGTCTGGGTGGAGGGTATGTTGTGGCCGGTGGTGGCTGCTTGAGTGCACAGGATCACTCCATGTCCTGGGTGACCTAGGCAGTGGTGCCAGAGATCGGCTCTACCACTTGACATACATGGGTGTCCCTTGTTCTGTACAGCTCCCATGAAGGCTAATGATACCTCAGGCTTAGGCATGCTATCATCCCATAAGATCATTCCTGCTGCAGGGTATCCATTGCCACTGATTGGAACACCTATTGCACAGCCATGTTGATCTTGGACTGTGATGAGTTCATCCTCAAACCTCATCTTTCCTTTTGCTTGAGTGACCATCTTGGTACCAATGAGATTTGTCACTAAGTCAGGTATGAGGAGGCAGTTGTTGTAAACCATTTGTTCCCAACGTTTCATCGTCAGGCTGAAGCTGAGTAGGCTGACAGTGCCGCCAACTTCTGGTACCAGGAGTTTGCCACCATTGGCAGTGGTGATGCTCACAGAGTTGTCGGCATCACACCACCCTTTTCTGTGTTGTGCTGAGTTCACCATGACACATGAGGCTCCAGAGTCAAATACAAAAGGTATCACTTGGGGCATTATGAATGGGGGTGCTGATTCAAGATCTGTGGAGAATGCGAGTATTGGCGCCATATCCTAATTGTCCCATGGCTCATCAAGCAGCAGTACCACACAGGCATTCACACGGGCCTTAGGTGGTACTTTAATCCTATCTTTCTTCCACTTGTCATATGCAACCTTGTTGGGACACCGGTTTGCACAACGTCCATTGTTGTCACATGCCCAGCAGTTGACTAGGGTGGTGGCGCACAGGGCACTCAGGTCCACATCCTCAATATGAGTAGTGAGGCAAACTGGAACACTGTTGGCTGATAGTTTGTAGCATTTGCACAGGACATTGGTGACACTTGATGATGTGTGTTCTTTGATTAATGTTTTGTATAATACAAAGATGGAGTTGAAGAGAGTGTTTTTGTTGCTGGGAAGAGCACGTTTCAAGGTCTTGTACCAGTGAGCCAGAGTACAGGGCTCAGTCAGATAGGCATGTAGTTTGGAGACATGCACTTCCCACTTTGTGAGGAAGTCATAAGTGTGGCTTCCTACTTGATTCCACTTCAGGGCATATATTGCCTTGAGGAGCTTGTATTCCTTTGTATCTGAATGTACCGTACATTTCTCAATGGCCCAGTTGAAGAGATCAACCACAATCTCAAAGGGTCTGTCTCCTTGCTCCGAGAAGTACTCTGCTCGTAGCTGAGGAGAGAAACTGTTCATGATGATTGAGCATAGTAGGGAGTCTGCATTGGTGAATGTTGTTAGCTTGTGGTCAAGTATGTCACATGCAAACAGTATGACTGAGAGCTTCTTGTGCAACTGTTGTCACCAAGCATGAACTGAAACTCTTTTGGGGTCAGGTAGATCCTTTTTGTCCCATCTTAACTTGTCACTGAGACTGGACAACACCTTGAGATGGTGGTTTGTCAGCTGCGTCAGCTCCAGCATTGCGGTGGGTGTGGCTTCTCGGCCGTGAAGAGGTTTGTTGGACATCTCAGTGTGTTGGGCCTCACTGCCTGATGACGTGGCATCTTGAGTGTCGTGCTGACCAACGTCTGCGGCACGATAGTAAGGCACATTGCCTGCATCAATTGAGGTATTGGGCTTGTTGCCCTCAATCTTGAGGTCCAGGATTTGGGAGGCATCGCTGTCTTTGTTTGCGATGAAGAAGTTGATGCATGCCCTCATCTGTTTTCTTAGGTCAAATTGATCACAGAATGGGCCTAGTTTGTGGGTTGCAAAGTAGAGATGACTAGCACACTTGATCAGGATAGTGAGCGGTGTCACTACCTGCCTCCTGTTTGTCCTGCTGGAGTAGTCAAAGATCGGTCCACTCTTTGGCTCCTCCATTGTGCTGTATACCTTGTTTTTGATCATCCTGTGGAATTGACCCTGAAGCTTAAGTGGGAGGCAATGGATGATGTCCTCAGCATCCTGAATGAAGTCTTTGTATGCTGAGTAATCATGGGTTGTCATGTTGATGGTGAAACCTCTTGTTGATATTGAATTTGGTAGCATATCAGCTAGATTGGGCTCATAACCTGTTGAAACAAGAGTGTTACTTGGCAACGATGATTGAGAGATATCAGTCCAAGTACGGTGTTCAAGCTAAAGAGCAAAACACTATACTATATTGACATGTAGAAGAGAACATGGCGAGAGCCTCGAGCTCTCTGCCTGACATATATACAAAATGCTGGTACATCCCATATGTGAGAATATCGTCCTCCAATAGCATCCGATCTCTCTCCCCGATCGGCCCTGCCCTGATCCCCGATTGGATCGGATCTGCCCGATCCCCGATTGGGTCTGTTCCGCCTGATCTCTCAGAGTCGTGCTGGATCGTCATCTTCAGCAGCAACCAGCTGAAACCTACGCCAACTGACGTTCAACACATTCTTTCATCCCACTTGGTTGCACTCTCACTGTGCTCTTCTGCGGGTGAGAAGAGTCTCTCGTGGGCGGGGTGAGCCAGGGACTTAGGGTCATCACCTGGTTCACAGCCTTCTCACTTGAACAGTGCTCGATGAAGATGATTGTACCGTGTCTCTTGTATTGAGCTGCCAAGAGAATAGACTACTTCTCCTTTCCATTGATAGCCCTAAGAGCCTTCTTGACATCGCCGTTCTTGGCGCTGGGCGACTTTTGAAGGTAAGAGCGCACGAAGAAGTTGAAGAAGAGCGCAAGCAGAGGCTGTAGATTGAGAGCGGTGTACAAACCAAGGATCTTGTTAGCTTCTGCCCTTCTGCGGAATGCATTCGGTGATGTAGTGGGGTAGTGATGCTTACGAACATGTACATGGTGTTGAGGTGAAGAGCGATCTCAGCGCCGGTAGTTTGCATGCAAGTTGTTGGCTCAGACGAGGCAGCGCGGGCTAGAGCGTGAATGAAGACCAACTGGTCACGGGTGGCGGAAGGCTGAAACCAGGAAGAGACGTTGTTGGCCTTGTAGAAGTTGAGGACTGCGGTAGGATCGAGCTTGATGAGCAGGTAGAGGTTGGTGAGCAAGGTACCGGAAGCGATTTGAGCGATCTGCATGGTTGTGAGATTGCGCTTGACTGCGCGCGGGAAGGGCCATCGCATGGCAGCGCAGAAGTAGTAGGTGTACATGCAGGTGTGGACGAAGCTGTTGAAGAGGCAGAAGACTAAATGGATGCAAGCAAGAGAGCAAGAGGATTAGTAGGTGCCAAAGAGCGAGTAAGCAGACGCAGGAAGAGAAGCAGCCACTTACCCCAAACGGCTTGACTCTGGTATCGATAAGCAATCCACATGCAGATGATGGCACCGGCGTGATGGTAGGACTGCAAGTTGGACACCCTCTTGCCCTTCAAGAGAAGAATGAGCGAGTCAAAGACTTCGTAGTATTTGCTGAGGTAGAAGATGTAAGCGTACTTGCCCAGATGTGGGCAGTTGGTAGGCATGGAGCAGAGAGCGAGCTTGACACCATCCATTCGAGCAGCCCTCCATCCTTGAATGAAAAAGTCGACGACATAAGGCAACATCATAGCCCATGTCCATCCACTGTAGAGAGCAAGAGTGGCGTTGTGAATCAGGATCAAGAAGCGGAGGACCTTGGCTAGCAGACCAGGGGCTTTTGTGTAATCCTTGTTGCCGTCCCTCGTGACGATAGCGTTTGCCGCATGAGCTACAAAGTAGTAGGCCAGGGAGAAGCCGAGTGGTAGCCAGGGAGTGAGGGTGGCATTGTAGACGCTTGGTGGCAAGGCCTTGCGGAAGAGCTTGTCGTCGTTCGGGTATCTTGGGTAAGGAGCCGATAAGGTGTCCCATGGAGTGCTACCTGGAGAAGCGGGGTCGAGTGGATACGGCTTGGCCTTGAGGCCGAAGAAGGTCGACATTGTCGCAGCCCTGTTCCTCGGAGTAATGCGATGCGAGATGGCCGTAGAAGGTGAGAGGGTGATGAGGCGGAGCAAGAGCAACGAGAAGCACGGCTTCATTAACGGGAATGCAATGCGGGAAGCGAGCTGTCGAACTGTTCCTTGATATGGTGGTTTCATTTGGCATTGCGATTGTTTCCCACAGTGTCTGGCTTGTGTCAGTAGTGTGTTCGAGGGTCCTCTCTTGTTCTTCTTGTTCTTGTTCTTCCTCCTATTGATCCGCGGAAGAGACATTAGCCGGCATGTTTGTGCTTTATGCAACACAAGCCGAGATTAGCTCATATCTCTCTGTGCAACCCTTCCACACGACACACACTCAATCACAAACACCACACCGTACTGTACAGTACAGTATGGCCCATTCCCGGTTCATCTCACTGATGCTGAGCTTCTTGACGGATGGAATAGTGGTATGACTTTACAGTTTGGATCTGATCAAGCCGTCAGGACGATCGGGCCCATCGATCGCCTCACTTTGATACAGCTGAATACGCTTTTGAGGATCACTAACACCCAGCTCGAGCAAGATATCATCCGTGTGTTCACCAGGGGTCAAGAGCATTTCGGCGCTCTCTCCTTCCCACTCTCCGCCTGGACTGCCCGAAGGTGGCTTGGCTGGTGTACGGGTCAGCTTTGGTGCTGGCGATGGGATGATCGGGTTGCCATCTGCCACATCGTTCAGGTTCGCAGCTGGCAAGACTCCCGCAATCGCTGCTTGGTCTCGGGTTAGCACTGGCACAGTGCAAGCGTCGGTGCGGATAAAGTGTCGTTCCCATTCCGAGCGAGGTAGCTGGGCAAAGCAAGCTGTGAAGTAGCGTTGCAGTTCAGGCCAGGTATCACGATCGTGTTGCGTGCTGGCCGATGGATGCTGGGTGTCTTGCGGTGCCTTAGGGAGCACCTTGCGCAAAATCTCCAGAAACTCTTGGTAGAAGTGTGGCTCGATCGCACCCACGCTCATGTAGCCGCTATCTTTGCATGCGTAGACACCGTACCATGGTGCACCGCCGTCCAAGGTGTTGCGTCCTCGTGTCTCGTCCAGACCATCACTGTGGATCGCGCCCCAGCTTGGGTGGGAGAGATAGCTCGACAGCAAGATGAAGGTTGACACGTATCGTGCACCTGTCACCATGTCTGCCTCCACGATCTGACCCTGCGACGAGCGCGCTCGCTCCACCAATGCGAGCAGGATACCCAGCAAGCAAATCATCGATCCACCCGCAAAGTCTCCCAGCAGGTTCGATGGTGGCTGTGGCTTTCCCCCTGCGTTTCCGAGCATCGATAGAAGACCGCTGAGGGCAATGTAGTTGATGTCGTGTCCTGCCATGTTGGCATATGGTCCTGTTCGCTGGAAGCCCGTCAATCGTGCAAAGATCAGTCCTTTGCCGATCTGCTTTTCAAAGTTTTGCGGCCCTAGGCCGAATCGTTCAAGCACACCAGGTCGAAACGGGTCGATGACGATATCTGCCGACTTGATCAGCTGCGTGATCAGAGCCTGTCCGTCGGCGCTCTTGGGCGATACTGCAAACGAGCGCTTGCCGCGACACAGGCTGTCTGGGTTGAGTCCGCTCTTGGTCTTGTCGATTCGAATCACGTCTGCGCCAAAGTCGGCAAGCACCATGCCAACAAAAGGACCAGGTGCTAGTCCAGAGAACTATCGAACATGATCAAAGAGACAAGTAAGTAGGTGGATGCCTCAGCTTCGTCTATCCCCTTGCCGCACACATTGCCTCCTATGCACTTACCTCGACGACCTTGATGCCTGCGAGCGGCAGATTCGGGTTTGCTAGTGGTTTCGGTGGCATCCCCGCGCCGTTGTTGAACGACATCTTGTGCAGCGATTCCAGATATGAAGCGAGGATCGAGTGGCCTTCTTGATGAAGATGATGGTGTGGTGAAACAAGGCTGCCTTCGCAGCTGTGCCTGCCACAAGCAAGCAAGCAAGCACCGGTCTCTTTACCGGCCCCTTCTGGCGATTTTTAGCGAGCTTTTATATCCGATTTCAACGCCATTTCACACTCATTTCCTGTTGTAGGCCGTGCGACAAATAGCATTGATCACAAGTATCAATTGCAATAATGATCAAAATATAAGTACAAGATGGTTCAAATGCATATATATCTCCTCCAGCATTCTGTGTATAGATGTATGATACAAGGATGATAAGGCTGAAACGTGATGGGGAAAACTATGTTGGATGTCTGATAGCCGGTATGCCAATGCCTATTGCACCCTCCTGTACATGATTGCAAATGAGGTGGTACTTGTTGTCAACATGTTTGAGCTTTGAGTGCATGGCGGGATCCTTTGCTGCCTGAATGCAACCTGTATTGTCAGCAAACACTATGGGTGTATGGTCTCCAAATCTGAGGCCACAGAGAAGGTGTCTATGGAACAGTGCTGTCAGCGGTCGTGCGCCTGAAACCCGAAATCTGCTGGAAAAGCTGGTTCTGACCGATTTTGGTGAAATCTGTAGAGTAAGCTCCTTCCAACCAATTTCAGTGATATACATTGGAAAGCTGTTGTCTGGCAGGTTTCAACTAACCGCTGCAAACACTCCGCTCAGAGGTAGCGCAGTACACTCATTGTTCTTAAGGATATATGGGCTTGATGTATTCTAGGGATACGTCTGTTGTTGCACAAGTGTTTGCAATGCTGACAGCCATAAGATGGTATTGATTGAGCTGCCCAAGCCACAGTATAGGTACTGCCTTTGGGTGATGTCAAGCTGCAGTGATACAACACACATGCATAGAGTAATGCCCTGCAATTGCAACTGTTGACAAGAAACTAAGTGTATGATATGGTAAAGATATAGCTAGTTAAGAGTAGAGTGGATGAGGCTCCATTCAACTACTATGGCAAAGAGAATGTGTGTATATATAGATGTATGCAGTGTCGCAGGCGACACTGCTCTCGCTCCATCTGGGAGGAGTGTAGCCTCTACTATACTGCTTGTCCTCCTCCTGCTCTTCCTGTCCTGTAGGAGCTCCTCCTTGGCACAGTTCCTGCTCCTCCAGCTCCTTGTTGTCAGGCGAGGGCAAATGCGACCTCATCATTGCCTAGGGCTCTCCTCCACTTCATCCAATTGGCAGAGCCCTTCTCTGTGTGCTTCTCCCCATAAGTTCCTACTCACCATCAGTGATGGCAATGATCCTCTTATGCCGACTTCATTCATTGCATAGGGATCTCTCCCACTTCATCCAAGTGGCAGGACCCCCTTCTGCATACCTCTTCTTGTGGCCTCTGCTCTCTGCCTGCAGTAGTGATGATTCTCCTATGACTGTCCCATCATTCCTATGAAGACACATGAGTCTCAACACACCAATGGTGTCCTTCTGCAACACAACCTGCGATATTGGTTGGGTGGGCTCTTCCTGATTGATTTTGCTGAACTCTGTCAGAATCCCGCAACTTGACCAATTTCAGCGAAACCTGTCAGAAGTCCGCAACTTGACCGATTTTACATTTTCGTGTGCACTGCGCAGTTAATGCATGTCCAGGATCTTCTGCGCAGACCCTGTGGCACTAGTGTACTTACAAAAGGAATCAAGCACCCCGGCTGCATACTCCGATGCTGATCACGCTGGGAGCTGGAAGGAAAACCCATACTCGACTTCTGAGTTTGCTCGAGCCTTGTTCAGAGGAGCAGTCGCTTGGAGGAGCAGGAGGCAGAGGGTCATATTGACATCAACAGTGGAGGCCGAGATGGTTGCTGTTAGTGATGTGTGCCACAACATTATTTGGGTACTTGATGTACTCAACAGTCTCAACATTGCCCCACCTGGTATTCCCATTATGCTCCTAACCGACAATCAGGCTGCAGAGTGCATCATATTGACTGACAGCCCCAGGTGCAACAAATCACTCACACTCAGGAGTGCATTCACAAAGGACACAATCAAGAAGAATGTTGTGACCATCAAATGGATTACAGACAAATTACAAGTTGCTGACAGCTTGACAAAACTGCTCAATGCAAGGGGATGCTCCGAGTCTCGCAAGGACCTTGGAGTTAAAAGCGGCCTGCTAAACCGAATGTTTCAGGATAAGGGCCTGGGCTCTGTTGCTGTATGCATCCTTTGCACTGCCTCGTCATGCTCAGACTCGCTCCACTCCAAACGTGTCACTGCAATTGTCCAGAAGTTAAGATGTATATAAGAGCACCCGAGTCAGTTAGTCTGCTCTCCGTTGGTAGTCTATCTGATTGTATATACAGTTCACCATGGACATAAGTAATACTACCACATCCTACCATTCGAATCTATCATTCGCTCCAACACCCTGCGGCCGCCTCTGATTTGCCCTCCTGCCTGAGCTAAGCTTCCATCCCAGAGTGAGGTAGCGAGAAAATCGCAGCCAATGGAAGCAATCAACACCCGCACTAAGAAGAGATGCAGGTAGAGCATGCTTTCCAATTCTCGGATTGCATCTGCGTCCAGTCTACCTGCCATTTCCTCCTGACACAAATGCAATTCTTCGAACGCATCCAGGATCGATTGTAGGCAGGATGGGATGTCGCTTGCTGCTCCTGCTGCACCAGGGGCGTTTTCGGCGAAGAGGATCTCCTGAATGCTTACCTACAATGCAATCTTTTGAGAGCGAGGAGAAGAGGATTGGAGGCTGTCTGTGCGTTTGCATTTTAATTCTGTTGAAAAAGTAAGATTGGCGACAAAAAATCGGCCAAGTAAAGTTGGCGCAGAAATTCATATCCACATTCCTGCACCGAGAGGGACGCTTCTTTGCTTGTGCGCACACCACCATTCGTCCACAGCTGCTGAAACGGAAATGAAGTGTAGCGCACAACTCTAAGTATTGTCCCCACCACAGCGCCAAATGGCAGGAAGGATCAAAGCATTTACGCACAGCTGCTGAATCCTGCACATTCGTGGATTCCATGGTCCACGAACAAGGATGCCAGATAAAAGGGAGCTCGACGCTAGCCCTACCGACCAACCTCGAAGCAAGAGGCTTGCTCAAACAGTCGAGGCAGGCAGAATGTCGGAGGGCGGTACCTTGGTGACTCTCAAGCATCCTAGGCTGACTGGGCAAGGATTCTCTGCACCACCACTGTTTCAACAACCGACGCGGTTATGTTCCTTTTCATTCGACGAAAACCGCAAGCAGTGGCAAGACGATCGATGCAAACGCTTCTACCGAGGACCGCCGCCGTACAACAATGCGCATCCCCAACAGTCGCGCGCAAGGATGGTCGGCAATCGACGGATCTTTGGAGCAGATCTGAACTATGGCATTCAACGATTCGTCCAACGAGACGAATGTGTTGCCGAGCATCTGGATGCACTCCTTGCCGCATTGCAGCACCGAACTACCTCAACAGCCTCGGCACTGGAAAGGAAGGAACGAGATCAAGAGCGCAGGCGCGCCGATATAGTGACGTGGCGCGGCATCATTACCAAGATCTGCACAGCCTACGATCAGAAACCTACAGCGAGATCCAACGAGGCATTCGAGCTGAATGCTATGATCCTCGAGGGCACTCTATATCTGGAGGAGTACGTTTCCCCAAGCGATCGAGCTAAAAAGCAAGAGAAGGAGAGAGACCCGAAGATGCACAAGTTTAGCTACTACGGCTACTCGTTCGAAAGCTACTGCACGGTGGAAAGGGAGGCTGAGACCAAGGAGCCATTTGGTGGAGTAGCATTTCCGGGCAGCGCCAAGCGACATCCGCCAGGTTGGTCGGGCGATGTGAATACGAATGTACAATGGTGCCAGGTGGTCAAGACCAAGTTGGGTGGCAACCGTTTGGTTATCGGAGGCGAAGTGGATGCTGTCCAACGCGACGAAAGGACGGGCGGAGAGGAGATGGTTGAGCTGAAGACCTCGAAAGAGATGACATCCTTTCGTCACGATCCTCAGAGAGCAGCATCTGATCAGGAGGTTTTTGAAGGGAAGCTGTTAAAGTTTTTCTTGCAAAGCTATCTGCTTGGAATCGGCAAGATTGTCGTCGGCTTTCGCGATCCTGCTGGTTTGCTGACGAGGCATGAGGAGTTTGAGACCTTAAAAATCCCACGGATCGTCAGAGCGGGAGAGGGGATTGCAGGCAGATTCGACGATGCTGGCAGAGCAGCAGTGAGGCAAGATTCGGTTTGGGAGCCGAAGGATAGTTTAGGTTTTGGCGATCAGATCTTGACCTTTATCCGCGACACTGTCCTGGCGCATACCACCAAGCGTGGTGCTGAGCGAAGCACTGGCCATCCAGTCTTCCGAGTCACCTTCAAAGCGCCCTTCGAACAAGTTCAGATCCGACAGCTCAGCGAAGAGCAAGTGTACCAACAGGCTCAAGATGGCGGTACTTCAGGCGAAAGAGTTGGATTCCTCCCGAAGAGTTATTACGATTTTGTTCAGTCTCAAGCCAGTGCTCATCCACATCCTTTAAACCAGTAGCCAGTAGCCACTAGCCAGCGGCACACTGCCAATATGAAACCATAGTGATTTCGGCCGAGCCGAGAAAGACGAAACATTACGAGAGAGAGAGAGAGAAAGAGAGAGAGAGAGGCGTGCGGAAATGCCAATGAGATGGAACTAGACAAGACGTTTAAAGAGGAGCAGAGCGACAAGTAGGCCTAGTGCTTTAATGCAGTTATCGATGAGAGTGAGTTTCTGTTCGGTGGCTGAGATTCGAGTTGCGTTTGTGGTCGTGGGAACATTGTGGCGCTGGTCGAGTTGCTGCGGCGGTGTGATGGATGTGATGGATGTGATGATAGGAGCAGCAACGGAGGGGCCAGAAGAGGTCGGAGTGGCCGATGAGGTGCTCTCTTCTCCGTTGGCTAGTTGTGGTGTTGGAAGCGGTTGCGCAACTGCCTCTTCCATCAAGGTCGCTGGGGCATCGGGCCTCTCCTCTAGTGTGGTCGATGACCGAGCAGCAGCATCCTTCTCCGCCTGCTGCTTGCGAGTTTCAGCATGGAAATCCACCTTCAAGCCATCCGGCAGCGCCTCTTGCTCCCTCTTCTCGCCTCGCTCCGGATCCGGATCCGGATCGGGCAACAACTCCAACGTCGATTTCCCACAAACCTCACACTTCCACCCTCTACTTTGCCTCGCCAACCTCTCCCTCGCCTGAACAGGATAATCCAGCGCACCTATCCCCGCCGCCGCTTCCGCCTTTGCCGTCATAAACGTCTGCAGCCCCAGCAGTGCCGTTCTTATCCCCCATGCTGGCTGCCACATTTCCTCATGAAAGCCTGTGAACGTCAAGCAGATCTTTTTGTTGGGTTCCCATCGACCATTGGGGGTGAGGAGCATCAAGTTCGGTGGCCGCATAGGGTATTCGGCCGGTAAGAGGATTCGACCATGGTAAAGACCCGAAGCAAATTCTGTGTTGGCTGGACCACGGAGGGTAAAGTGCCATTCGAAGATGTTGTCTTCCAGAGGTGAGGCCGTGTAGAGATCCGAATCGTCCGAGCCGAGTTCGCGTGCTTCAGAGAGGATACGCTTGACCGCGGATGATTTCTTGTTGTGTGATGTCGCGGTTGCCATTTCGAACAGCAAGTCTGGGCAGTATGAGCGGATAAGTGTCGTCCAGTGCGCTTATCACAGATCCCCACTGGACGTGATAGGTGACCAAGCAGGATCGGAAGAGCCGTCTATAGTAAGTATGTCGGCAGTCGTGAGAAAAGAAGCCCAGATGTGCGTGTGTGCGTGTTGTGTGCGTGTTATGTGCGTGTGCTGTTCTCTGTGGGGCTGTTTCTTGGCTGTTTCTGCCGGGTGGGACAAGTGCGATTTCGTGATTTCCTCTGCAAATTTCCACAGAACTTCACATCGGGGCAGTTCCGAAGATGCTGCCGATGCCACGTTTTCGGAAATGACAGAGAGACACATCAAAACAGCCTCGGCTGTTGCGCCAAAAAGTTGCGAACACTTTTACTTTCATCACCCCTTCCCAACTTCTCTTTACACCGTCACACCGTCACCGATCACCAATCACCATCGCCACCATCGCCACCGATCACCATCGTCACCGGCCAAGTGACTCAGCTTCGATCGACAACGATGAATGCTGCGCTTTCGAGTGTAAGATCACGAGCATTGGAAGCTGTTTCTTCCCTCTCATCCTTCTCTACCTCATCATCCAGCTCCTCACTACCACTAGCTACCGCATCATCATGGCAACCCAACAAACCCAAACGCAGCTTCGACCGTCCACGTCTATTCGCTCGTAATCGATCCGATCTCCATCCCCAAACCACCACCACCACCACCACCACCACTGCTAGCCACCATAGCCGATCGCTATCATGGGAGAACGCAGGGGCAGCTCCCTGCCGCTCGACCTTGATCTTGGTTTTGGGCTGTCTGGCCTGGTATACCTCCTCTTCTCTCTCCTCCAACACTTCCAAAGCTCTACTTTCCAAACCACGCATCGACAGCCATGATGCCAATTCCAGTGCTTCACGCCCATCACCCGCATTCCCCTACCCAGTCACCCTAACCCTCGTCCACTTTGCATTCGTCAATGTGTGCTGCTTTATCTCTGCCTCGCCGCGGATACTCGGTTCTGGTGCGCTTACGCGTTTGGTCAAACCCTCTTTCTCCCGCATAGCAGAGGTGGCCCAGCTCGCGCTTTTTAACGTTCTCGGTCAGGCTCTTTCTTCGCTCGCGATCAGTAGAGTCCCCGTGTCGACGGTGCATACGATCAAAGCGCTCTCGCCTCTCTTTACGGTGTTATGCTACACGTATTTGTTCAACGTAACCTATCGCTCCAAGACATATGTCTCGCTCTTTCCCTTGACAGCGGGGGTGATGATGGCCTGTACAGGCTTTGCCTTTGATGCCGATGACCTTGTCGGATTCGGTGCGGCGCTAGCTTCGACGTTTGTATTTGTTGCGCAGAATATATACTCGAAGAAACTGCTAAGGAAAGGGGAGAAGGATGCAGGCATTCCAGGAACGGATAGCGAGAAGATGGATAAACTCAACATTCTCTTCTATTCTTCCGCTTGTAGTATCGTCCTTATGATCCCTATGGCCATGTATTACGATGGCTCAGCACTGCTCTTCAACCCTTCGTGGACCGCTAACGAGTTCTACCCGGACGGAAGGGGCGGGTTAGTGCTATGGCTGTTACTATGCAACGGATTAGTGCACTTTGCACAGAACATGCTCGCATTCAACATTCTATCCATCGTCTCGCCGGTCACCTACTCGATCGCATCGCTGCTCAAACGAGTATTTGTGATTGTGTTGGCAATCATTTGGTTCCGACAACAAGTGACACTTCTCCAGTGGTTCGGAATCGGGCTCACCTTCTACGGCCTGTGGATGTACAACGACAGCAAAACAAAGAACGACGTCTATCAGGTGGAGAACAAGGTTTCTCGTAAACAAGACGGCCTTGGGGATGCAATTCTACCGCTTACCTCATCAGCCCAAGCAAGGGCGCAGTGGCCAGTCTCTGCTCCAGCAGTGGTGAACTACACTTTTGCAGCTCAACAACAATCGCAGCTCAGGCAGCAGCAGGCGCATCTTGCACCGAGCCATGCTGGCGGATACAACGATATTCCAGAACCGATGCTGGTTGGTGGGAATAAGAGCTACATTAAGGATCCGACCAAGTCCTTGCCTAGTCCTCCTGATAGCGATAAGGGGGCCTGAAACGGCCATATCCACCGATGGATTCCTTTTCATAGATCTTGGTCCATATGGACAATGCGATCATAGACAAGTATTCCCATCTTCGCAGTAGAAGAGTGGCAGAGTGTACGGTGAGGCTAGGCCAAAGCGGCAATGTTTTCAATCCAAAGAAACTGTATTAACGGGTTAAGCGGAAAAGAAAGGCGACTAGAAGCCAAAAAACACGAGGCCGAATGAGAAAATCGCAGTTCCCCAGTGAAACGGAGGGAAAGGGTGGGTTGGTGATGGCAGGAGTTACAATAAGGAGGATGAAGGGGTATCTTTGCTTCACTTGCTCTGTTGTGGATTGCGTGTTCAGACAAGAATATTACTCGCTCCGATCATCGTGACAGCCAAAACAGCGGCGGTTGCCAAGCAGATTACTTTGGTATCAGCAGGCATCGACACTGCGTTGTTTGTTGATCCAAGTGCCAAGCTGGGCAAATGATTGGTAGCAGTAGCCACTTGTGTTGCACGCCAACTGCCGGTGTTTGGAGGTATTGCAAGAGTTGTAGTGGATGCTGTGGCAGTTACTACTACTGTTCCTCCTCCTGCACTTCCACCACCACCACCACCGCTGCCGCTGTTTCCGGAGTCACCACCTGAACCACCTGAACCACCTGAAGCGGCGGTTGCTACGGGACCAACTTGAAACGTACTCGTCTGCGACAAGGTTTGAAACTGATAACTTGTCGATGTAGCAAGCGGAGAGACGTTGAAAGTTCCAGCAGCATTAGTTGTGCCGCCCTGGTTGGTGATTGCGGCATCAAACTGGGTTGTCGATACCATGATTGTCGACCCGTCCCTCCCGTCCAACTCTTCTGCTGGAACGAGCAAGGATAGTGCTGAGACGAGCGCAAGGACGTGAATGAATTTCATCTCGGCTCGAATCCTTGTGGGTGCAAACGAAAAGCACCAACGTCCTTTTTCTGACAGAGAAGCGTCGATGATGTGCGCGGATGGAAGTGGGCAGCAAGTGGATATGGTGGCGAAGTTGCGCCAGAATCAGGCAAAACAGGCAAGAGAACAGAAGCAACCGAACCCCCAAATGCGGGGCAATTCGAAATGCGTGTGAAACCGATCCCGATCCTGATCCTGATATGCTCGGGGAAGCTTTGAAGGAGGCGTATCGACTCGCATCAGGAAGTCGACGGAGTGACCGATGTCTCCCGACAGGATGACCGGTACATCCGATGGAATGGCCGACGAATCTTCTCACGATGATAAGCTTTTGTCGGGCTTTCCGTCGGGTAGTCTCCGTTAAGGTGATCGGTGCATCCGACAAGGCGGTCGACAAGTCTCCCTTTAAATGGTAAGCCTTTGTCGGCACCTTTTCGTCAGGGTGGCAAAGTGCCTCAGAGAAAACGGACTCCTCCTTCAAGGGGCTCTCATGCCCTGCCTCTCATGCTTCAGACCTTCCTCCTATCTTTGTGTCGGTGTCAAGGTGTATATATAGTGCTCGAGTCAGCTAGTTTGTTCCTGATCATATAATCCATCATTGTACTTACTCACCAACGTCGAGAACGCAATACAACCGTGTCCTGCCATAAAGAGTCCACCACCACTTGAACAAGCTTTGCCTCAATCACCGATATCGCATTACACTTTGTTCAATCAAGAGAGCAATCCGATGGTATTCCGAACAGACATACATCCCAAACAACAACAGCAACAACAACAACAACAACAACAACAACGAGTGTCAAGTCCAGCAGCAACCACCACCACCACCACCACCAAACAATGCAGAGAGCAAAGAGTGAGAAGAAGCAAAGCAAGCAATCTCGCTGCTACTCGCCTTGGAAACAAAGACGACACGAGAGCTCCTTACTGTCCGAAAAGGTAAACGAAGCTACCTCTAGGACGCTCTGTAATGGGCATCAATTTGTACCGCAATGCTTCCAACTGAACAAAGAAGCCACTTCGAATGAAGGGCGAGCAGAAAAGTGGTACGACGGAAAGGAAGAATGCGTGAAGCATCAACACGGACAACCACGTCGGGATCTCTTCGTTCCGATGAGGATAGGTGCGTTTGAACCGAGCCGCAGCGACGGTGGCCAAGCCGTTCAAGAGGAAAAAGAGGAAGTTTTCACCATTGGCAAAGCCAAGCGTGAAATAGGTGATGTGTTCGTGGAAGAGACCAGACATGGCGAAAGTTAGGATTGCTGCCGCTGCTTTGGGTAGGAAAGGTGATTTCTTTGCCGGTGTGCCAGCAGCAGCATTGCCGTTAGCTTTGGTAGCAGCGCGCTTTCGTAGTTCCGAATCAGCCTTGCCGTTGGAAACGTGAGAGAGCGGTTTGAGAGCTGTAGCGCCCCCAGCACGATGATGGTTCGAGGTGGAGCAAGACGAGTGGCAATGTTGGTCTTCACCTGAAGTGTGACCTGCGTCGGTTTCAGACATACCGTCCATGTGGGAGAAGCGTTTCTTAGCAGCCGCTGCTTCAGCTTTCCTTGTCCGGATCGAAGTTTTCCTCTTTCGACCGCCAAAGATGACTCGGTGGAAGACAGCGGCGATGGCTCGATTCCAGTGACTCCAGAAGAGACGAATGTTGGTGGTACTCAAAGGATTTTCAAACATATCTGCCATCTCGACGTTGATGAGGATGCCAAGTGCCTTGAGCAAACCATCACCAAAGAGAGCCAAAGCCATCAGAATGCAGATACCGAGCATGTCACAGTAAAAATGGTAAGCCAACTGACTCATCTTCCTAGTCAACTCGTAAGGGGGATAAAGTAAAGAGTTCCGAACATTGCAACTGCTTCGACGGCAACCCGAGGCATGCCCTTCAGGTTTTCCATCCGTGCGTTTCGTTGGTAACCTTCCTCGGCAGTACGTTCTGCGATCTCGTCGAGTTCCTTGGGGAAAGTCCAAAGTTGAGCAAAGAAGCGAACAAAAGACCAACTGCTTACTTCATGGTAAGTACGGATATGGAAGATATCCCAAACCAGCAAGCAAGAACGGAAACCGAGTGCGGGACGCCAGAAATCAAGAAGCATCACTCCCGATCGACCTGTAACCAAAGGCCAGGCGAGAAGCGAGACGATGAGGCTCACGTTGGAAACCCATTTTCCCACCCGAGACTTGACTGCGACCTTGTGGTAGAGCAGGTAAGCAACGATGGAAGAAGCGACGAGGAAGCCCAACATGCGGACCGCGATCAAGCCAGCCGTGTAGAGCGGGTAAGGTGGGATGTCATATTCGACCACCTTGTAGCCTAGTTTGCGAAAAGTGTCCAGCACGGGGTCCGAGGGGAGAAGCTTGAATCCCAGTTTCAAGTAGGTGCTTTTGCCAGCTAGAGAGGCGAAAAAGGCGGATGCCCTGTCTTGTAGCGACATCATGGCGGCAACAATGTGGTAGGGAACGGTCGATGTGCGCACGATTCGGATGATCATCGCCAGACTTATATATAAAGCAAACACAAAGGCAGATTCCAGTGGACAGCAGCCACAAGAACGGAAGCAACTTGTCCACAAAAAGGGCAATCCATGAATGCCCTCTCGTCATTCGAAGCGGCGACCAGTTTGGCTCCCAGCCTATCAAGTCACTCGCTTCAAACAGGCCCATCTTTCAAGCGTGAAAGCTGAGCTGAAACCCTCTCGCTTGGAGCCAATTGGAGTTCACCTCTCTCCCAGTCATTTCTTCAGCTCGGGTTTCCCCACTTATGTCTCGCTTAGCTCTTCCAAGCGTCATTGCATTCGTGCCTGGCAACATTCCTTTCGCCGGAGAGATGGCGTCCTACAAGGCTACGCTGGCAGCCCACAAGACAGAATCCGAACAAGGCCCTGAGCGGCAGGTGGTAACTTGTGATAGTGGTAGCCACCGGATCCATGGTCGCACGAGGATCAACTCTCTGCAGATGGATGCACAGATCGGGTGGTTGTTTTTCCCCGATCAACACCAGATCGCAGATTTGAAATCTCACGTGTTGGTATCGGGCAGATGGTTGAAGCGTTTTGATTGCCGATTTGGTTGCCGAGAACTTCCAACGTCAAAGCTCGTCCTTCGACACCATCTCAACCGCGCTCTTGCAATCTACAGCAACACCGCCACATCATAGGCTCGACCAAGATGCGCTCAATACCGGCTTCATTACGAGTTGGATCTCGTACAATCTCACCAACGAGCACCTCCACCACCCAACCTGCCTCCACCCTCATCCGCATCTTGCCCTCCAACACCCGCTTCTCCTCCACCAACACTCGACCACCACCACCACCACCACTCCTCAAGCTCCGCAACGCACATCTAAAAACGCTCCCCTCCACCCGCACTTTAGACTGGACCATCAACGATCACGCCTCAGAGGAATGCTGGGCGATCATCGCCCCAGCCTCCGAACAAGGTGGATGCGTGCGTCGTGAACTTGTCGATATCCTCTCCGCTCGTATCCCTCCTCACCTTTCCCCTTCCAATCTCTGACACCCACCCGCTCACCCATTTCTCCTACATCCATCGCAACCCGACGCACCTCCCCGCGCCGCAAGACAGCTGATCAAGCATGTTTCCTTCGCAACCAAGATCGGCCGGCCATCTTCTAGTTCTGGCGAATTTACCAACTACTCGGCGCGCTATGGTGCGATTCGCGATCAAGATCGAACTACCTTGTATGAGAGATTGATGGATTTTTTGGACTGTCCTGTGGGGTTGGTTGCGCGCCAGAGGTTTCTGCCGGATCCATTTGCACCTGCTTCCACCAAGGACCTGGCGTTGCTCAAGTACAAGTCCTGCTGGGAGAGAGAAAAGGCGTTGAACAAGGCAAAGGAGGCGGATAGGATGATTAGAAATATGGCACCGCTTTTGCTTATTACCGATGAGTTGCTCAATAGACCCGTGATTGCGCTTTCCAATGGACAAACCAGACGGGCGAGGATTTTGAGTAGTTTGATTGCAGGGGCCGAGGTGGTTGTGCTGGAAGAACCTTTCTCGGGAATTGATGCGGATACGAGGGCCAAGTTGAGTGAGTTGTTTAAGCAATTGCATGCCGCGAGGAGTCCAAGGTTGGTTTTGGTGCTGAGAGAGCAGGATGCGATTCCGGATCTTGTGACGCATGTTCTGAGAGTGAATGATCAAAGCGAGATTACTTACCTCGGTCCCCGTAACAACGCCTGCGAACCGAGTCCAGCGGAGAAGGGAGGAGCAAAGCAACCAGGTTCAACCCAAATCCGCAACAACGCTGCACTCAACATTGGGAGAGGAAACACCTCTCTCCCCGCCATCATAACCCTTTCCTCTGCGTCGATCCAGTACGGCCAAAAGGTGGTCCTCGACAATGTCTCTCTAAACATACATCCCTCAACCCGACTCATCCTAGCCGGAGACAACGGGTCCGGGAAAACCACCCTTCTCGCCCTCCTCCTTGGTGACCACGCGAAATCATTCTCCATCCCCTCCACCTCTCTATCCCTCTTCTCCCACGCACGAGACCATCCTTCGAACGCGCGCACCCTACTTAGTCGTCGTACAGGCCATCTTTCACCCGAGCTGTTCAACGCATTCCCCCGCAAACCGCTCTCTACAGGAGGCCTTACTATGGGACAAGTGGTCGCATCTGGTTTCGAAAATCTTTTCGTTCCCCGCAAGTATACCGAATCGCAGAAAGAAAGGGTTTACGCTCTGCTGCACTTGTTCGGTGATCTCATAAAACTTCCTCAAGATGCAACAGTCTCGTCGCAGACCGAGCGAGTGCAAGAATGGTCGGCTAGGGCGTTTAACGAGGTAACTCATGGCTCTCAAGCAGTCGTTCTGTTTCTGAGAGCTGTAGTTGGAAATCCGCAGCTGTTGGTTCTCGATGAACCTTTCCAGGGAATGGATAAGAGTCAGGTTGAATGCACTCGTCGGTTTATTGATGAGCCGGAAAACTTCCCCATTGGTGCAACACCTGAGCTGTTCGCCGAGGATCTGAGACAAAGGAGACAAATGGCAATAGTTCTCGTGAGCCATTACCAATCCGAATGGCCTCTTACTTTCGGCTCTCTGTTGCGCCTGAGAGATGGTCGTGTTGTAGAGCAGATCTGACCTCACCCTCGCTTGCAATCTCGACTTGATCGCACATCACAGCTGCTCTGCTGGCGCAATCTTGGAACGAGTAAAGCTCAGGCTGTTTGGTTTGATTAAATCCCCCCCCCCCCCCCGAACACGCCAACACACACTATATGTCCAAGATCTATAGACACTTGTACCTCAATCCATTACAAATTGAGTCAGGGTTAAGCATCTTGGTGTCGTTTAACAGCCCAAATGCGTAAGGCAGCATCAGCACCAGCACTAGCCACGGTATCATCGCCTACCCAAGCAACAGCCTGTACACCATTCGCATGGGCGTTCTTAATTGCGATATTCTTGGCTGGTTTCTTTACGCTCCAAACGTACACATGTGTATCCAGACTTGCCGAGACTGCGTGGGTGCCGTCGGGAGAGAATTTGATATCGTTGATCCTAGCAGAGTGGAAAACCCAGTGTGCGATCTTGAGGGATTTGCTGGCGAGATCGTAAACCTGGATTTTACCGTTGCATTCTCCAGCAGCGAGCAGAGAGAGTTGTCGGTCAAAGCAGAGCGCGGTGACTTCTGAACGGTTGTTGCTGAACACATGCGTCTCTTTAAGTTCGGAGGAGGAGGAAGAGAGGGTGTAGAGGTGCACTTTTCCGTCTTCGGCACCGATAGCGACGAGGGAGGCATCGGCGGAAATGACGGCAGAGGATGGGCTGTAGGTGGTGGGGTGGTTGCTTTTGGTGGTGCCATTGGAGATGATATCGATTCCGTTGGCGCCAGCTATGACGACGGTGCCGCTGGTTGAGGCGGCTGATCCTTTGGGCTGGCTCGAGAGCGAGACGGCTGCGTTGGAAGTGTACTTGTTTTCTGTGGGCGAGATCTTGCGTACAGAATCGTCCATACTGACAATAAATACGCCATCGCGAGTCGTGTGTACACCTAACACTGCCGCATTTGTCCCCTCGGCGCCTGTAACAGGCTTACACACCCCATCAGCCGTCCAAGTCAAAACCCTTCCGTCGTAAGTACCGCCGACCAAAATCTTTCCATCTTCGGCTACATCCAGTGATCGCACGCCGAAACTCTTGCAAGCTCCGTACAACTTGTTCACCTTCCCACCCTCTTCAATCACATTAAGATCACCACTGAAGCTGAGCGAGACAATACGATCTCCAGCCCAAACAATCCCCACCTGCTGATCATCCACCTTCTGACTGCTCTTTCCGTTGAAATCGTGCCAAGCTTCCACCTTCTCGCCTGCAATATCCCACACCTTGACAAAGCCATCCGCACCAGCAGTAGCGATCTTCTTGCTATCCGGTGAAAAGTCCACGGCGAAGATCGTACCTGTATGTCCACCTGATGCTTTGGCGGAAAGCTCGACGAGAGTGTCACCTGTCTTGCCGTCATAGAGGAACACCTTGCTGTCCGAACCAACGGAAACAAAGTGCTCGCCATTCGGCGCGTAGGCCACATCCTGTACGAAACGAGAGTGAGTGTTGATCGTCTTGTTGTATTTGTACGGTGCTCCGTGGTAAAGGACGAGATTGTTGTCATCACCAGCAGTGACAGCGCGGAAAGGACGATCTTTTCGAATTGCAACCGCGTTGATCTGTCGACTGTGACCGGTCACCTCACCTACACTCGAACCTGTATCGAAGCTGAATGCATGTCCAAAAAGTTCCCTTCCATCACCGACGGCGATGATACGCTTCGACTCGCCATCCCATTCCAGATCGTTGATGCGACCAGCAATGACTTTGACTTGACTCTTGATGATCTGTTCGTCTCCGACCAAGTCCCATACTCGAACGTTGCCGGCTTGGTCAGCAGAGGCACAGTAGTAGCCGGCTGGGGAGATGCGTGCTACAGTCGTCGGCTGAGTGTGCTGCGAGTAAGCGAGAGCAGGTTTGCAAGGGTCGCTAATCGATCGAACAAAGACGGTACGGTTTTGGCAGTAGACGACTTTTTCGCCCTTGGGATCAGCAGAGATCTTGGTGGATTGTCCTCGAACCGTGGCAGGATTGCCCGCGTATACGCTTTTCAGTGTCGCCGACATGGTTCTAGCAGGGATGAGGGGTGGTGATGGTGGTGATGATGGTGGTGGTGGTGACGATGATGAGGGCAATGACAGGCATAGCCCCTGAAAGTGTGTGCTTACAGTGGAAGAAAGTGCAACACAAACGGGTCCGTGCGAGGAATTTTCAGTAGATGTGAGATCGTATCCTTTCCACAAGTCAATTCAGAAAAACGGGAATTGATGCTCGGTTGTCACGAGAAAGTGTGTGAGTGACCGCCATTTCCACTGAACTTGATCTAGCCATCACCACTTGTCGCCACCATTTCATTGGTCTTTTTGTTCTCTCTTCGGGACTCAACCAACGAGTTGAACGTGCAACTTCGTCCTCATCTGAACCATGCAGAAGGGTGGCTCTACCGAGGTCCGCAATGAAGTGCCTCGGGTCGATCTTCGAATCCACTTGCGTTTGGCCAGGCTTGTTCAGGCAGCGACCCATGTCCTTGATCTCTGCGGGTATCGTCTTCGCTCTCGTTCGTCATCCTAGCCTATGGCTCTGGCGGGCGTGAGAATGAGGGACACAAATGAGAGATCAATATTGGAAATGAAATGTTGCCTCAAAACAACTGCCTGCCCAGTTTCATGTTGCCAGACCTACATATATTTGGTGGTGGTGTCTGCTGCCCTCACATCGAAGCATATCATAGTGTCCAAAAGCAACAACTGAGCTGGGCACATACACCTTCTGCCTAGCCTTGTATCTCTCTCTCTCTCTCTCTCTCTGAGCTTGTGCATTGCTGCTCGATCTTTGTCTTCTTTCCACCACCAACTCGAACACCGCTTCCATAGTATCAACCCGATTCAACTACATCGACCAGCATCATCACTACTACACACGTACCGGCTATCTAGCTGGAGCGCATTGCCATCATGCGAACCCTCTACTTCTTCGCTACGGCCTACATCCTCATGGCCGCCGTAGCCTGTCAGCCTCTTCGAGAAGCTAAAGCTGAGCTCGAAGTCAGCAGAAAGGCTTATCGCAAGCCCCGTCGGCCTCTCAAACCGCCCAGACCCGCTACTCCTAAGGCCAAATGTGTAAGTACCCTCTCAACGCTCGTGGATCACTGTACTTCGTGGACGTTTTGCTGAATGATTGTTCCACCTCGCTGGTCTTTTCTTCAATAGAGAATCGAGGCCATTTCGGAACTTTTCTCCCACTTCGCTAACCGTGGACGTGCTGCACGTAACGCTGCATCTGTAGCAGCTCAAACCGATATCAAACCTCTAGAGTCCACCGCCCATACTCGATTCCAGCAGAGCCCGTCAGCCAAGTCCGACGGAATTGCCAGTCCTGCCTGCCCTGAATCTCCGTTCAAGCCCAGAAACAAGCATTTCCGCTTCGGTGGTGACGAAGGTGGTTATGTTGCTGATGCCGATCATGCTGGTCATAACGCAAAGCTCTACGACAGACCTCCTTCCTCTACCAAGCTTGGCATTGGAGCAGACGCTTCTGGTGCTCGAGTTGAAGAAGATCGCCTTCGTCTATCCGCAGAAGATAAAGCGATGGCAGGGCCCCAAAGTCATACTGTGACCAGACATCAAATGTTCTTGGGCCTGATCTTCGGCACCATGGCTGTGAACCTACTTTGGTATAAAATTAGGGCAGCTATCGATCGCAAGGCTGACATAAAAGCCAAGGCCCGCGCTTCAGAGAATCAACAAGCCGCGCTACAGCAAGCTTTTGCCGAAAGCGCTGCTCTTCGGGCTTCTGGCTCTGGTGGCAGCAAAATCCAGCGTCGAAGTCTATCTTCTGAGGACATGGCAGCTCACGATGCTTCTGTGCGAACCTCCCAACCGAAAGATGATAGGTCGCTACGCAAACGGTCCGTTGTTCCGATCATCAAGTCCGAGAAAGCTGCTGACAAGGAAGATCAGTCCAAGACATTTACAAAACGATTCAATCCCCTCGAGATCATTGGCAACGCTGCAGAGCGCACTCGAGCTTCCATCGGCAGTAGAGCCAGCTCGTTCAGGGATGCACTTCAAGATAGACGACGTCTTGTTGGTCCCATTGCTGCATGTATCGTGAGCATGCTCGGTCTGATTGGCGCAATCATCTACTACGAGGTGAAGAGTCAGAAGCTCGATAACGATCTTCATGGCAGCAACACCGAGCCGGCTGAACCTAGACCTTTCCCGCCGGTGCTACGCCTGAAGGATGTCGACAACCGAGACGACTCGGCTTTCATTCAAACTTCGAAGGACGAAAAACTGCATCACACCGAGCTTCGAAAGCGCTGGGACCCGGTCACTGCCATCATAGACTGCTGGCAAAGAAGAGTCGAAGACAGTCGCCGCGTTGCAGTTGTTGTAATGGAGAATGCTTCTTCAAGTCCAAGATTGCTACTCGTCAAATTGTTCGCAGGTGCCGCTGCTCTTCTCGGTGTCTCTGGTGCACTACTTTGGTATGGCTATAGACGTCAATCTGACTCCACGCCCAAGCCTCAAGAGTCGAAGCAGCCAGAGACAGCTTCTGTCCCTGTACCCAATCGACAGCACTTTGCCGAAGTCCGCCATACGATGCTCAATAAGCGCTCTCTTGATGTGGAGCCGGCTGCTCACGTTGACGTTCTATCCGTCGAGCAAGGTAGACCTGCCCTGTTGAAACGCGAAGTCACCGACGAGAAGATCAAACGGCGTTTGGTGCGAGGCAACCCAGGCGTGACACAGATTCCACTACACAAGCGCGAGGTTCTGCAAGCGCAAGGAGCAACCAACTATCCAACACGAAGGTCTCTGCGCAGAGGTGACGAACACCTCGAGGATCTGCAGCTCAAAGATGGAAACCTTGTCAAGCGGGCAATCGGCGCTATGGCGGTAGAAGGTCCAGCCGAGGAGACTCTCGGGCTGCTCGATGGTGCGGAGAGAGAAGTGGAAAGACTTCACTTTAGGAACAAGCTGCAATGGAGGCGGAGGCGAGAAGCCTTTCGAAAGGCATTTCCATCTAAGCGAATCTTAGGTAGCAGCATCGTTACTACTTTGCTTCTTGCGTCCATCATCACGTTTCACCAGAAGCTGACCGCAGCTAGAAAGGAAGAGCAAGCTGCGAGAAGGAAAGCTCGAGGGGCCGCCACCTATCCTGTACGAGGGTCTCTTCACAAGCGTGACCCCGAACGTTCTGCAATCGAACCTCTCGGTAGAGAAGGCGCTCGATTGCTTGGCCATCCTGTGGGAGCCGAGTTTCCAGGAACCGATGTGGCAGTTAGATGGCGTCCAGCGTTCTCGCCACTATATCGCAACATTTTGATTGGCTCGGCCATCACGCTCGCTGCTGCGATCCAAGGGACTTTCTTCTGGTTGGCAATTCGAGCACTGAAGCAGCAAACGCCGATCCAGAGAGCTGCGAAACAGCAAGCAGAAGAAGAAAGACTACAGGCCGGATTCAAACGCTCACGTCGGCCAGGTCATTTATCGAAGTGCATGATCTCGCGCGCTGCGATCAGCCTCGCGGTTCAAGACTTCAAGAGCTTGGCCAACAAGGCACCGCTGAAGCCAGCCGAAAAGCTTGCCAGGGCACAGAGGCTGCGCAAGTATGCTTCGGTCGGAGCAGGCCTTGCAGCGGTCAAAGGCGTCGAGTCCCTCGTCGTTTATGAGATTCTCCAAAGCTACAAGGAGAACAAGCTTGTTAGGCAGCAGCTGCGAAAGATCAAACAGCAGCAGCAGCAGCAGAGTTCTGGCTATGTTGGCAACTCCTACTATGCGCCGAGTCACATCCTCTCCAAAAGGGCTAAGGTCTTCCCTTTAGACGAACATAAACTAGCGGCTGCCCGGGAGTATACAAGCACCCTACCATACGAGATCTGGAAACAGAACGTGAACCGACGCCTCAGGGTCTGGAAGAATAACGTGTACGACGGTCTCTGGAACTTGAAGGAGAAAGTGTTCAGCATTGAGGGCGCCCTTTTGGCAGGAGGAACCTTACTTGTTGGCGGCATCACTTATGAGATGAAGAAATACTATGATGAGATCATTGGCAAGAAGAACCCGTACGCCCATGCTTCTGTTGGTTCCCCCCACAAACGTGATCTGTCGTCGCAGGCACAAAAGGAGGAGTCTCATGAGCTTGCCAAGCGAGAGCCTGCTCGTGATGACTTTGTCAAGGCTACGCCGAGCCACATCCTCTCCAAAAGGTTTAAGGTCCTCATTGCCCACGAAGATGTACTATCGGCTGTCCGGGAGTATACAAGCATCCAACCATACGAGGTCCGGGAGCAGAACGTGATCAACCGTTTCATCACCTCGAAAGCTTTGCCCCATCTCAAGAAGGCCGCCATGGTGATAGAAGCAACCTTACTAACGGTGGCCGTTAGTCTTGGCATAACATATGGCATTCAAAAGCTCAAAGCCAAGAAGAAAACCCCGAACGCCCATGCTTCTATTGGTTCCCCCCACAAACGTGATCTGTCGTCGCAGGCACAAAAGGAGGAGTCTCATGAGCTTGCCAAGCGAGAGCCTGCTCGTGATGACTTTGTCAAGGCTGGCATACCGAAGATGGTGCCACACAACCCTGCCGGAGGTCGTCGGGCTGAGCTTTCCCAAGCTGCTTCTTCAACCGGTCGCTGCTCTAAGAACCCGGTGAACAGGCTCAAGCTCGAGAAGGCCGAGTCGGCGGTCAATCTAGTTTCGGGTTTGGCTGGTGCTCGCTACGGAGCAGCAAAGGTTTACGAGGCGGTCTGTTTTGGAGGCAAGTGGCTGCCCGGAAGGCACGGCAACAGTCAGCGATCCGAAGGACGATACAAGCTGAGGAAGCGTTTGATGCTTCCGACAAACGACGGTGTACCAGTGGGAGCAGCCTTGATACGGCTCTTGCGTCAAGTTGCCATTGAATCTCGACGAAATGGTCTCATCGATCCCGATCCGCACCAGTCTCAGTCCTCGTCGGACGAGTCGAAATCTCGTAACAGACACACAGCCTCTCCAGTGCCGTTGTTTCTGATCCCTGAAGTTACCAAGAATCCCGCCTGGAAGGAAAATATCCGCAAGCTCCAGCGAAAGCATACAGAAGACGCAGATGACGATGAGCGGCAGGAGTACCACAGCAGCCACCATCGATCGTTTATGAAGCGCATGGAGCACTCATGCCTCTCTGGCGTTTTTCTTACCGGTCACAAGGCCAAGGACGACGTTGACGACCGTATGCTGGCACGCACTCATCTTCCCCGACCACCTCGTATCGCTCTGTTTTCTTTCTTCTCCAGAGACAACGAAAAGCATCAGCGACTCTCTGATCCAGCTCGCAAGCCGAGCCTACCGCCTCCTTCCTTGGCTGTAGACGACGTTCATCAGCATGCTCCATCAAACGCTGTTGCAGGTCAGAGACGAGAGCAGCAGCGATTGCTTGATAAGCGTTCCACCTCACAATACTCGAAACTGTCCATTACAGTTTTCGGTACATTATTCTTCATGCAAGGCATTAGGGCTATCCAGGCTATCAAGGAGCATGGTCGGAAAAACAAGCATGATATAAGCCCGTATTATTCAACTTATCCTGCTCCTCGACCTCGCTATCAAAACACACCTCGTTCTGAGTACACACAATCTTTCTGATATTTCTTCACTGCACACACTCGCTCTCATATCTTGCACTTTCTTTCTTCTTCGAGCTGATGGTCGCTGTTTGTGACTTGGTGCGATTTCTGTTCGCTTGTTTCTGTTCTGTGCGGCGAGAATACTGTTGAGGAATGCACAGTCATGAGTAATAAAGCAAGCGGCGAATCGTTGCAATCAAGAGAGAACTAAGTACAAAGTAGCATCATGAGCATATATGTCTCTGCAGCCAGTTGGTGTGTGTGAATGTAGATGACGTGACACGTATGACTGCCTGCCGTTGTCGAATGAGATAGGTGTCGTTGGTGGGCGATATCGAGTGTTGGTGGGAGCTGACGGGTGGCGACGGTGAGCCAAGTTGGCGGACGTGTTAGGGCGTAAGTACGCGGTCATGTGATTTTACTGTTCGGACGGGAACGCGATCTCGGGCGGAGACAGCTGTCAAATTTGGCGGAAGCGCAAACTCGCCCGAGAATCCGAATCCCAGATCGATACCTCCAACCGAGCGTCTTTTGCTATCTCTGTTCTTCTCCACCACCACTACCATCCTCTACTTGCGACTCATCTTCTGCCATGCCAGCTGGGATCTTGCGATCGGAAGTGGCGATCTACGTCGTAAACCCGAACAGTTGCGCGCTTATAACCAGCGCGCTTTCCGCCAGCCTTTCGCCCCACACGCCTCCAGGTTGCAGCTCGCACTTCATAACCGGACCACCCTCGGCACCGTTGAGCATCCAAACGCTCCCCGAATCGATCGCATCTGCTTCGGAAACTTTCAGATCTCTCGTCGCTTCTTCGGCCAACGGCGATCTCGCTCTGCATCCCGCTGATGCGTTTCTAGTGGCGTGCTTCTCCGATCACCCGCTAGTGGGGATGTTGCGTTCTGCTGCGCCGGGTAAACCAGCAATGCATTTGTTGGAAGCAGCGCTTCTGCACGCCCTTTGTGTAGGGCGCAAATTCGGGATCTTAACCACGGGAAAGAGTGTTGTTCCGGATGTAGAAGCCGGAGTGAGCAGGGTGTTGGGGGGGAATAGCGATAGATATGTCGCGACTGTGGCGACTGGACTGGGCGTGGTGGAACTGAAAGATGGATGTAGGGAAAAAGCGGAGGGGAGGATTAAGCAAGGGGCGAAAGAGTTGGTTGGCAAGGGGGCAGATGTGGTGATTTTGGGCTGTGCTGGCATGACTGGGATGGAAGCAGTCGTGCAAGAAGGGTGTAAAGAGATAGGGGTAGAGGGAATCAAGGTGGTCGATGGCGCTCTGGCTGGGATGCAACTGCTTGCTGGATTAGGGAGGCTCAAGTATCTTTCGTAACACACTCTACACCGTTGCAATGAAACATGTTGAATACCAAGAAAGCGGTTATGCATTAGTGATCGATTGAGGGAACCAAAACATGCCTTCAGGATCCAATTTGCTTTTCAACCCCTTAAGTCTCTCCACTCCCACCCCGTAGTACTCTTTACCCCAATCTTTGAGTCAGCTATCGACGTAGTTGACGTAGGAACCCCACTCTACCCCTTTCGCAGTCGCACTTTGCTTTGCGGTATCCACCAATTCATCAAACGCCTTATACACCTCCTCCTGCCCTTTTCTATTGTCGTTGGGAGGGAAACCGAAGGAGTAGAATTGATACAGAAATCCAGCCTTCCTCGCATTGAAAACCGCCTCGCCCGTCACTCTTTCCGCTTGGGAGGAAGGGTAGGAAAGTGGACCTAGAAAGTCGAGTTGTATCGTGTTGCCGGTTGCTTGTAGACCAGCGTAGTTATCCAGTTTGGCTACGAGGGAAAGGGCAGAGGTGTAGATGTAGGTGGGGATGGGGGGTTGGATTAGAGATTTTGCATAGAATTGTTCGTGGTCGCTTTCTGGGGTACGGTGTTTGACGTCGAGTGAGCCCATAATGTCCTCTAAGGCTTTGGTCCAGTTATTAAACGGTTTAACAGATACTTGTGTGGGTGATATTCCAGCGAGAGTGTGAAAGCGAGCCATGATAGAATCGTGGTGTGAGCGGGACGAGTGGAGGTGTTGACCGGAAAGTTGGCATGCGTTGTTGTTGAAATCACCTGCTCTTTTGCCCGCTAGGAGTAGTCTTCCTCCCAAGTCCGGCTCCAGTCCTGTAAGTGGCGTAGGAGAGAGAGTAAGGGTCTGCAGTGCGACGATTGCTTTAGCGCAGTCTTCATTGCTCCCATAACTATACGCATAGTTAAGAACTTGACTTGGTGCGGTTTCGAGAGAAAACGTGAATTGTGTAACAATCCCAAACTGGTTCGCCCCGCCTCCTCTCAAACCCCACCACAATTCACGCTCCTCCTCCCCCTTACTATCCTTATCAACCACCCGAACCACACCCTGAGCATCGACCATCCGCATCTCGGTTATCCTATCCACCAAGAAACCCATGCTCGGGTTGTAAAGCCAAATCCACCTCCAAGTGCATGTCCTCCATTACCTACCATTGGGCACAAACCATGGGGTAGCGCGAATCCGGCTTCATCGAGGGTAAGAGCGAGAGTGCCCAGTCGTACGCCAGCTCCCACCGAGACTTGTTTTTTCTCATGGTCGATGCGAATCGTGGATAGATGGGAGAGGTCGATGATTACAGAGCCGTCCGATCCACCAAGTGAATAGGATGTGTACGAATGACCGCCTGATCGAGGCGAAAGCTTATAAGGGCCATGATGGGAAGATGTGCAGCGGATAATGGAGGTGAGTTGAGTTTCGGTGCTGGGAAGGACGATGAGGAGGGGTGAGTATGGGAAGAGGGGGTTATAGGATGATGAGAGGCCACGAAAGGTGGGGGAGGACGGGTATGAGATTTGTGGAGAGCCAGGGATGTTGGAGAGGCATGATTGGAGCTGGTGGAGAGAGGTGGTGTTTGTGTCCCGAGGCAGGAGAAGTGTCGAGTCGAAGGAGGTCAGGGGGAAGGCAGAGATGAAGGATACTGTTGCGAACAGTGCCGTGAGGAGGAAGGGTAGGGGTGGCTGAACGAACATTGTTGTTGCTCGCCATGCAGTGGTTGGAGGTATAAGCGAGGGGTATGCGAAGGAGGAGGAAGGGGAGGGTGTTATATGCTTCTTCCCAACCCCTCCTTCGTGGGGCCCCTTGAGAGTGGTAGGAAAGAAGCTTCCTGTCCCACACAGCCCACCGAAAACCAGCCCCACTCTTCCTCCGCATTACTCATTGCTGCAATCGACCGCTCGACCAACACCTGCTCTCAATGACACTTCTCAACCAGTTGAAGATAGGTCGGCATTCCAATCAGACTTAAAAACGTTTACCCGAGAAACCGACAGAGCGAGTTCGTAAATAAAGAACATGCATAGGAAATGTATGAAAGGTTGTCATGGCAACCTCTGAGGAGTATTGTAGGAAGCACTCGACTCATCTCAGTATGGCGTGCTCAGAAGATGATGCTAAGGTATATACATGCTCATGTAGTCAGACTCATCCATAGCAATGATAAGCATTCAAGAAGTCATACGTCTGTGGTAACTCAAGAGAGCGTATTATACCTTGTTATCTTCAATTCAACCGCATGATCAGTGCCCTACGTTAGCGCCGGATCACAACGTCACCTAGGCAAGCTGGATTGAGGATACCTGACGACAGTGTAATTCTCTCATTAGCGGCGGCGAATAGGCCTTTTTCTTTTTCTTTTTCTTTTACTTTTTTGTTGCTTCAAAGAGAATGTTACGCCGTAATAAAGTGACAGTTGTTTGGTTCGCGCGGGAAATCTCGTCCGAAAGAAAGAAAGCATGCCTGGACTGACTGACAAATAGCTATTTGGATTCTTTGAAGTCTTCTCCTCGAGCCATCTCTGCTTTTGGTGACACTCAGACACGATTTGCTTCTTGATGATTGGTCTATACCTCTTCACTCACGCAAACCACGAATAGTAGCCACAACCATACACACTTGCACCCACACGAGAAGGAGAGGAGGAGAAGGATGTGGTTGAGATCAATAACAAACCCAACCATCCGCACCCGTCGTATAGCAACATCCTCCTTTTTCATCGCCACTTTCGCAGCATCAATCCTAACCGTTTCGCTCTCAGCATCATCCATTTTACCCTGTCCCGCCAATAGAGCGCGTAGAGGAACCAGCGCACAAGCTCAAGACGAAAATGAACATCTCACAAGAGAGGCTACAGAAGAGGAAGAGGAAACAATACCAACTGGACAGAAGGTGCTACTAACGAGCAAGCGAGGTTGGATCCAGATTGAACAGCCGATACCAAGTAAAAGGCTCCCGGTGCAAGCGGTTGGGGACAAGGCATAGTCATATATGCATCCGGCTTACACGGAAGAGAAAAGAGGAAAGAGGAAAGCAAGAAGGAGAAGACTCGAACAAGTCATCATCTGTATTAGTATTTCAGCATAGCAGCTAGCATATCACCACTTCGGACCATAATCTCCTCCCCAGCAGCAAGCCCGACAAAGACTGTGCATCCATCATGAACCACGTTCATTCAGGGGGATGCGGAGGACAAGAACGACAAGCAGCAAACCAAGGAGTGTAATGCATCAACATTGCAAAACTATCCATCTCGCAAAGTTATGTCGCCCCAGGAGGAGCATCCACCCAACTCGCATTCCTCAAAACCGCCTTTGCAGCCCGAGTAAAATCCCCTGGACTACCCTGCGAACTAAAAGCAATCCTCAAATAATGCGGAACATGCACAATCGTGCCGTTACTAACACCTTCCCCCACCTTTTGATCATTATCCACCCTCTCCTGCTCGAAGACATGCACCAAACTCGTAATGTTGTAGGTGGTAGCCTTACCCGAATACCGCAAAACATCGTCCACTAGCAATTCGTATCCGTCCCACTCTGCCACTTGCTCCGCCGGGATCGGGTTCCACGAAACCACGTCATCAGCGGCGGCAAAGGTGGTCGAAGTGGTATTAAAAGTCGGTCTAGCAGTCCCGCCCGTCGCATCGCCTTGCACTACAGCATTATCTTCAAGTAAGCCATCAAAACCCCACCTAGCTATTCCATTAGTGAACATGCCCAGTAAAAACGCAACATACACCAACCCCAACCGCGTCGGGAACGCACAAGCAGGTAACAACACCAACGCGATTATATAGTGGTGAAACCTCAACGTCTCGCCCGGAACAGCTGCTACTAGACCCACCAATACCCCTGCCACCACATAAAGCGAGATATACTTTGGGAGCAATCCAGTCTTCCACATCACCCTAATCTGGTTGACCGCTACCAGTAGCACGATGATAGCAACGACGATGACTGCGACGATTCCACCAGGTTGCTGCCTAATATCGTTCGCCACTAACCTCTGGATCGGGACCTTGCCGAATACAAGATTTAGCAGGACACCTAACCACCAAAATGCAAGTATGCAAAACGTGCTTTCTACGGGCAAGTGCGTGAATGCAGGCCAAACGAATCGAAACGCCAACCTCCAAATCGCATAGCAGGTGAACAGGAAAGGTAAGAAATCCCCAAAAGCTGCTCCGATCGGTGGAGGATAATCCCTCTGATACGAGACAAGGTTGATATGCCAATATCCGACACAAGCTAGTGTCCAGAACCAAACGATTCGCTTGGGACGCAGAACGAAGCCTACAACGGCAGAAAGAATCGCGTTTAGTAGGTAGCCTTCCCATCGTCGGTCGGTGCACTGACCTTCGCCTTGAGTCTGTTCGAATTGGTAGCCGATCGGGAAAGTGGAATCGAAGCTGATCGAGTCGATCCCGTTGGCATCGCTGCCTTGGAATCCAGCATAAGACCCAATAAGCCTCACCGATCCGCATCCGCCTTTTGAATTTTTGATCACTCCGGCGTGAATGGCAGCAGCGCAGATGAAAGAGTCGCCACGATAGGTGTGGTTTGCATCACCACCTCCCATGACTAGCGGCTGGTAGTTGACAAGCTGATCTCCGACTGCACGAGGGTTGAAAAGTGTCACATCGATGCAGTTGGCCGGACATCGAAACGCTTGTCCCGCTTCGCCAGGGGGAGTGTAGAAGGGTGTGCAATCTTGACCATCTAACCCACATCCACCGTTTCGAAGCCAGTAGGTCGACGTGCATGACAAGAAAGCAGGCGATCGAGAGACTCCATCGATACCGACAACCGCAGATTCGTACCAAAGCGATTTGGCAAGATATGCAAAGCCAAGAACCCATCCAATATAGACCAAGGAAAGCACCAGCCAATGCAGCTTGTTGAGCTTAAAGTCGGCTGTGATGCCTTTCCACCATGCTAGGCCTGGCTGCACGTCGTCCTCGTAGTGTCGGTCGTCGAGGCTGTGGTGAGAATCAGAGTGGCGGTGATCATTGTTGTACAGTCCGTTGCGGTCTTGCGGCTCCTTCCAAGCGAAAGGATCTGTCAACCGTATCCAAGCTCGCTCTAAGCGTGCCAAGGGCCACCAACGGTAGTGTCGTATGCTGAGTTGAGCTGGCGGTTTGGGTCCTAGTAGCATTCGTCGTGCTCGGCTAGGACCGTCTCTGCGTGACTGGGGAGCCGTTGTTGCTGTCGCTGCTTGTTCGTCATTGTGAGCATAGTAGATGGGCTCGACTTCCGACTGCAAGCCGAGCGGCGTCAAAGGCGTCTGACTGGACTTGTTCATCATCGAGTCCGCGGCTGTTCTTTCTCCAACGCTGTCGCTACGAGAAGAGGAGCCAGGCATGATGCTACTGTCATGCGTCTCGATTTTGTCCTGCTGCTGTTGCTGCCTTGCTGCGGCGATCGGATCGACCGAGTACAAGATGCGGCCTTGCGATGATGTGATATGGTCGTCGGCGTCATTAGTGCCTCCGTCATCGATTGTGTAGACCTGAATCTCCCCTGAATGCTTTGCTGGCACTGTCGCCGCTAAATGTGAGTTTGATGTTGCATGCCCATTCGCCTCTGTGGAAGACACAGGAGGCGCAAGTCGACCAGGATAGCCCTCCAACACCTCGCTCCACGCCGGCGCCTTGGTGGTCACCCTCATCTGCTCGCTCAGCGATCTCGGATGCAACACTATAAAGCAAGAGTAGAATGGATCTCTCTGCAACCTCAAGCGCTCCAGCTCCTCCTCACTAGCATCTTGAAGGAATTTTTTTGTTTGCTCCGAGTACGGCCGACGGCTCATCTCCTTGAGCAACCACTGTATGCTATCCATGTTGCTCGTTAAGGTCGTCATGCCGTACCTTGCACAAGCATGCATCGACCGCAACGTAGTGTAGGTCTGACCACCGGCTTGGTGCACCGTACTCTGACGAAGCTTCTTGTACTTGCTTCTCGGCAAATCCTTGGAGATGTCACACCAGTCAGGACCCCACAGCTGGCTGAGACAGCTTTCGAGCGTGTCGACCATGTGCGAGATGAAGTGAGCTCGCGGTAGATCCGGATAGACCTCTTTGAGGCGGGTGAGCGATTCGAAGCCTCCCGGGCCCAAGTCTTGGAGTGGCTTGATGGGTAGTAGAAGGCATCTGCGCAGTTCTGCATGCTCTGGCGTGTTCCATTTGGAGTTTGTCCAGAAGTCTTGCGGATCGAGACCTTGCTCACCGAGCAGCGCTCTGACTCTGCGTTTCTCGTTGGATCCGCCGACAGTGGAGCTGACGCGACGGAGGCGGTCGAATGCGCCGACGGTAGCAAAGAGTTGGACAGGTGTGCCATTGGCTGGTTTGAGGGGTCCTTGGCCACTTTCACCACCCCAAATGGGACCAAGGATTGCATCGAATAGCGTTTCAATTGTCATCTCTCGCTCTAAATGCACCGCCAACGCACGACCCTCCTTGGCTGCTGCGTTGTCCAATGCCCTTGATGCCTGATCCTGCTGATCATCTTGCAAGGAGAGCTCGGCCGCTCTGGCTTCCAAGGCCTCTTTGCGAATGGAAAAGGTACGAAAATGATGTTGGTATAGAGCGCCCGATCCGTGCTCGCCATCTTGGATCTTGGGATGCCTCTTTGACTCGTCGACAGCTGGGGCCTGCGCGCTGCTTTCTCGGAACTTGCAATGCGTGGTGTCGCTGACAAGCGCAATCATGGCTGTGACATCCAGATTGATCTCTTTCGTTGTGCGCCATTGTGGCCTGGTTGGCGCTGCTGGGATGTTTGGAAGGCCCATGGGCTTTGCGTTGGCTGCATCGTCGAACAAGCCCAGGCTGGGAGGCTGAATGTTGTCCAGTAGGCTGTCAGGTAGGGTGCGATAGCCAAAGATCATGTCGACGTTGTGCCTTTGCGCTTCCTGTGCGATGGCTGCAAGTCGGTGGTTGAAGCGGTCCCACTCTGGCATTTGGTAGAACTGCGAGAGTGCTGTTTGCCTTCCAAGTTCTTGGACAGAGGGAAGCGGCTCAGAAGGCGGTTGAAGCTGCATGCGCGTCACGACAATCTCGACATGAATGGGCATGAAGGCAAGCTGCCTTCCGTGCTCTTCAGATGTTTGTACACGTGCTTTCGCTTCGGTCTCTGCCGCAGCGCCAAGTTCGTGAATGAGCTTGACGAGAGAGCTCTTGCGAGCGGCAACATCGAAGGCGATCGAATCGACAGACCCTACGCGGTTTGCACTCAAGCTTGCCTGTTCTGTAGATGATGTGCCGTTCTGCCTGTTGCCGCGATTCAAACACTGGGGCGTGTGTTGATGTTCGTGGAAGGATTCGCCCGCTGCTGCAAGATGGTTCTGGCTATGAGTGAGTTGCGCTTCATCATGGGAGCCTGCGCGATCACTAGAATCGTCTTGCTCGTCGACCATGTAGCTTTCTGCCTCTCTGAACTCCTGACGCAAGCTCTCGGGTTTGATGATGTAGAGACATGTCCATCGATGACCATTTTGCGAAACGATATCGACTTTGACGCTTCGACTATTGACATTCTCTCCTCGCGGCTTGCGCATCTTGTTCCTCCGACGCAATGCAGCTGACATGCTGAACGCAAAACGATCCTGTATCGACAAGACTGGACCGAAAGCAAAAGCGAGATGCAGCAACTCTTGCCAGAATCGGATGTGATGTATGCCGTTCGAGTAGGGATGAGGTTGCTGCCAGCTTCCCTTTTCAGCTGCTATCCGCTGCAGAGCTGTGAGTTCAGCTTCGACCTGACTACGAACAAGGGTGAGACCTTTGAGTGATGTGGAAGCGATGATGCGTTCGCGGTGCTCGTCCCATCTAGGACCGGCTATTGGGCAGTAAGCTCGAGCTAGGGTCTCTGCGTTTGGCTGATGTTCCATTGCCACTGTTGAGGATGATGATGATGATGATGACGCCAATGGTTCGTGTATATGTTGGTTGCTGGAAGAGGGGGAGGAGAGGATGAGCGCAGGAGCATAACTGTAGGCAGGTGCAAGGGTGAGCCAGGTGCGATAAGTGTTGGCCAAATCGTGTGTTGATTGATGAACGACTTGGAGGCCATCACGCATGCGAGAGGCTGGTATCGATGGTGTTGGCATGGTGGCGAGAGAGTGTGTGTGTGTTCTATCTCTCTTCTACCGCCTTTGCTGGTCTCGACTGAGCGCGCGCCATTCGATCGTATCGGAGCAGCCGTCGAAGCTGAGTGGTGGTTGCAGCCGTGTTAGTGAGCAAAGCGGAGGGCCCGACGAGGCGTGGGTGTTGCAATGACTATCGTATGTCGGAGAAGCCGTTTTTTTTTTTTTTTTTTGGCAAAAAAAGTCACACAACAAGCACAAGAGCAGCCAAAAGAAACCAGAGAAAGCGAAAGCGCCCTGCAGTCACACAGAGTCACACAGAGTCACGCCTGTCCGTGGGAATATTGCGTGGGAATATTGCAAGCTTGATAAGAAAGCGCGATAACTTTAACTAACCAAGCGCCACTTTGCTCTTACTCACTTTCGGAAGCACGCCGATGGCAACACTCGCTCGCTGCCAACATACACAGCACCGCTAGCCACCATAGCGGCCACACGGATAGTAGACGGTAGACGGTTGCAATGCAGATCCTTGAGAGACAGGTGGTCATAGTACAAAAGTGCGAGCAAGCGGTATCATGATGAGACGAGGCAAAGATATCAGAGGTTGGCGCTGTTAACCTTGTTGGTTTGCGAAACGGCGACGAAACGGTATCGGACGTCACCCTTCTTCAATCGCTCTACAGCTGCGTTGATAGCCTCCTCAGTCATGGCGACTTCCTCGATTATCGGCTTGATACCGTGGCGAGCGGCGAACTCGAGCATCTTTCCGTGCACCTCACGAGTGGCAACGAGCGAGCCCTGGATCTTGAGCTGCTTGCCAACGATGGGCAAGTAAGGAAAGACAAAGTCGCCCATGTCGACAGAGAGGGGAATGATGGTCGCATCCTTCTCGAGAACATTGAGGTAGGTCTTCCAATCAGGCTGAGAACTGGTGGTGACAATGAGGAAGTCGACTGGCTTGACACCTTCGAGCTTGGGGTTCTTCTTGGCAGCAACAAACTGGTGAGCGCCGAGCTGGATCGCTTCGTCTTTCTTGTTTTCCGAGCCGGAGAAGACGACGACTTGGCAACCCATCTTGTTGAGGAACTGGATGGCAAGGTGACCCAGACCACCGATACCGATCACACCAACACGGTCATTCGAGGTAACACCGGCATCGTGCATCGCACCAAACACGGTCGCACCGCCACACTGGAGAGGAGCAGCGTGCTTGAGCTCAAGACCATCGGGGATCTTGTGGCAGAACTCTTCGGTGATGACAAACTTGTCGCCGAACGAAGCCTGATCGAGGTCGGCATTGGCGTACATCTTGTTGCTGTAGCAGTTGGTGTCACGACCCTTCTTGCAGAACTTGCACGTTCCGCAAGAATCGTGGTTGTAACCCCAACCAACACGATCACCCGTCTTGAAGTCCTTGACCTCCGGGCCAACCTGCGAAACGAGACCGACACCTTCGTGACCAAGAACCATGTCCTTCTTGAGGTAGTGGATGTCGGTGTAGCAGAGACCGGAGTGAGTGATGTCAATGACGACATCGCGAGCGTTGATGGTGCGGTCGGCACCCTGTCCCTTGACGACCTTGCCGGACGAGGAGCCCTTGAAGACGGTACCCAGGTTAACTGTCGACATTTTTGTTGTGCGAGTTGTGTGGATGATGGATGGAGCGTGTTGACGGCGGATGGGTGCAAGCTTTTTATATCTTGTCTTGGATGCAACTCAGCTTCGTCAAGAATGAAATTATTGGCCGACTGTTGTGTCACTCAACAAGATTCCTGTCCCTTGTTCTCAAAGAAGAAGATAACGATCGCGCGTATGCGAAATGCGGCAATGCATCCTTGCTCACAGAGCTCGTGCGACATGATCTCCTTCACCACAGCGCCGTCCTCGTTAAGACCGAGGCAGAAGAAGCAGAGAGAGACGGTTTCGATTGACGGTCCTTGTGTGCATCGTAATGCCGCATCTCGTCGCATGGCCGGAAACTTTTCGTGACGCATCTCGACAGCAAACGCTAAACAGCAAGGAAGAGGAATGATGACATACGACATCAGATTTGCAAATCCCTCGGATTTTTGCCCTCTCGTCGGCCTTCTCATGGCATACACGAAAAAAAAGCCGAATCTGATCGCCGAATCTGATCGCCGAATCTGATCGCCGATCCCGATCTGTTCCTCTATAACGAGGTAAAGTCCGAAGCGTCACACACAAACCTGTCTATCTTGCCGCAGGCATCGTTCATGCTAGAATTAGCGACCGGCGCTAATTCTACGGTTGCTTCGGATCCCGGCTTTGCAACAGTGACTATCTCCTCCATCGCAACAAAGATAAGTATGGTGCTTAAAAACGCAACCTTTCAGCTTTGTCCGTTGCACAACTAATCACCGAGCTGCTGTCACCACGGCAAACGATTCAACGTCCGGCAATACATTCGTTATCCTGACTACCCTTTCGAACAAAGCCACCGACGGCGTTAGATGGGATGTGGAGTGGAAGAGGTCTTCTGTCGCTAGGAGCCGTTGTGGTGTTGCTCGGGTGCAGCAGTAACATGGTGACGAGCAGCTAGCTGAATCGACCATCTTGAGTTGTTGCACGATTCGACTCGCAACCGCGACAGATCACCGATTTCCACAATTTTGAAACAGATCGGCAGATTTTCACCTTGGTCGGACACCCGTGGCTATTCTCCTCTAGACAAGCAGGGTCTCGTGGGCCTTTTCATTGCTGGAAAGGACCCTGGCTTGGAGCGGGGAAGCAGCTGTCAATGTTCTTCTTCTTCTCAAGGTCGGCTTCATCTCGGCGACTTTCCGGCCAAACCTTTTTCCTCTTGAGTCACACGCTCTTTGTAACATCACAACCACATAACCTCACTAACACGCAGCCACGATCCCACCGCCACGATCCCACCAGCCAATCGACGTCGGCTGCATTCCGACACCGTCACAGTGACGCACTGAGCTTTTGTATTCACTGAGCCTGCAAAAGCGTACATAAGAACTGCCCCTGCCTTTCGGTATCGGATGGCGACATCTCTCTAATCCCATCACGCCATCACGCCATCCTCTCATCCTCTCACACTGACAAGCTGCAGATACAAACTTGGCCCTTGATTGAAGCCAGCCCATCTCTCACTATATAATGGACAAGGCCGAGCTCGCGGCCCATGCCAAAGAAATCGATCAGCACTTTCATCAACAACACCAGCATAACTCCCCCTCCTCACCACATCTAGAGAAGAGTGAAGATGGCGAGGCGAACAAGCACCACACCGATGCCAACAGGGACAAGGATGTAGAAAAAGGTGCTGCCGTCCACAACGCCGATACCAACGATCAACCACGGCCTCGGAACAGCACCTCTGCTCGATCTCAACAGCCCACAGGCGATGCTTCTGCTCCCTCCGAACAATCCGACGATGAGGCCATCAAAGACCGCGGCTGGGCAGCATGGAAGTTCATCCTCGCCTCCGCCGCGACCGAGTTCATGATCTGGGGTGCATCCTACGGGTACGGCTCGTTCCAAGATTACCATCAACACGATCATCGTTCTCCCTTCCATCAATCCTCGCTCACTGCCACCTCCTCGGTCGGCACCACCCTCCTAGCTGGGCAACACTTTATCCCACTCTTGACCTTTGGTCTCTACTCGATGTTTCCTTGCCTCATTTCTCGCTTCACTTATGTCTGTGTGGTTGCTTCTTCGCTCTCGCTCCTCATCGCTAGTTTCGCCAACTCGGTAGCTTTACTGATCCTTTTCCAAGGTCTCTTGCTTGGTATTTTCGGTGGCAACCTCTTCACAACTGTCATCTTGTGGTTGCCTGATTGGTGGGATAGGAGACGCGGTTTCGCAATAGCACTCATCTTTGCCGGTTCTGCCATCGGAGGCATTCTCTGGCCTATCATCTTCACCCATCTTCTCGAACGGATTGGGTTTCGATGGACACTACGCACATGCGCACTCATCCAACTCATCGTTTCAGGTTCGGCAGTAATGTGTCTTGCCCCGCGTCGAAAGCCCGTTCGGATCTCGAAACCGATGAGATGGAAAGCTGTCATCCCTGCCTTCCCGCGCTCGCTACTCTCCACCTTGACCTTGCTCAACGTAGTAGCACTGGTCACGCAAACAACCGCATGGTACTCGATCTCACTCAACATTTCCAACTATGCTTCCTCGATGGGCTTCTCCAGCTCCACCTCGACAGGTATGCTGTCTGCGTTTAACGCTTCTGCTGCCGTCACGTATTTCGTCCTGGGTTACCTGGTGGACAGGTTCCCCTACCCGTTGATTATGGCTACCTCCACTTTGCTCAGTTTGGTGTTTACTGTTCTTGTCTTCGGGTTCGCGCGGGGTTCATTGGCCAAGATTATACTTTATGTTGTCTTCTTCGGTATCTCCGGTGGCGGCTTTTCCAGCTTCTTGACGCCGATATCGAGGGATATACCGGACAAAACCAAGTCTGCCGAGTTTTCGCTACGATTCCTATATCTAGTCGCCGCAAGGGGATTAGCAGCGATGCTGGGGCCGATCATTGCAGTTCAGTTCTACCCAGACCATCTCGGTCCCGAGTCAGCATATGGAAGCTTTGGCTTTACAGGGTTCATCGCGTTCATCTCAGGTACACTGGCTCTGTCGACGCTGGCATCCTTGGCCATCTTTGCTTACAAACGCCATGTAGAGGCGAAGCGGGTGCAAGAAACGTGTAAGCGTTCTTCGCCTTGTCCTCCCGAGTGCGCTCGACGGGTGGAATTGGTGGAACAGGGGGCTGCTTGAGTTTTCGCTGTGCATATCTGTATTATGCTTCGGTTCCTTGGGGTTCGACAGTCAGTGTCATTTGCAATTGCATTTCCACAAACACGCGTCTTATCTGGAGTGTCCAGTTTTTGCATTTCTAGACATTCCGGGGGTTTGGGGGGGGGAAGGTTGGTGTTGGTAGTCTATGCCTGGGTGGATGCGTGTTCATAGATCATAAACGGCCATTCTATATAACCTCTCTTAGCATTTTTCTCCTGTACTCTATCGAAACCTAGTACTCTAAATCCGGCTTTGAGATAGGTTGTTTTTCCCATTGGGCTACTTTCCAAATAGGCGTCTACTTTCTCTGTTTGTGCTCTGTGCAATCCGTATCTTAGCAACTTTGTGCCGTAACCTTGTCTCTGGTATTGTGGGGCGATGGCTAGCAGTTTTAAAAACCAGTAAGTCTTTCCACGCATTGTAAGTTCTCTGGTTCGGTTCATCTGGGCGAAGAAGCGGTTGAGTAGTGTTGGTTCTAGTTGTTCCTTTTTATCTGTTTCGATTGAGTCGGGGAGGGGTGGAGGAGGTGATTCTTCGCCAAACTGCAAACCCAACCAACTCTCTTCCTGAAGCCTCTGAAGCGAAAGAAGAGGAGGGAGAAGAGCCGGTGTATATTCCGACCAGAGTATATGCCCGTGCTGGATCGAACAGTTCTCGCTGTTGTTCCATGGTCTTCTTTATTCTCTCCTCCCTAGTCGGCACAGAGGAGAGGGTAGACTGGGAGCCTGCAACTTCCGCTTCGATCAACTGGGATATTTCATCGACAATAGTATTGTTGGCGTCGTTGAACGAGTCGTATTGGATCGTCGCCATTGCAAGCGCGTCTGAAGGTGGGACTGGTTTTATGATGTATTCTTCCGTCATCTTTGCTGGACTATGCTTCTATCGAACGGTGGATTCAGATCGGGCTTCTGGAGAAGGGAGTGGGGAGTGGGGAGTGGGGAGCGTAAGGTTGAGGTTGAGTGGAGAGGGGATGTGTAAGGTTGTGCAGAAACAAGGTTGTACGACCGAGTCATAACACGAGCGTTTTGGGAGACAAGGCAGGTCGATGGCCCGTCCAATCAAAAAAAAAAAAAAAAAAAAAAAAAAAAAAAAAAAAAAAAAAAGAATCCCGTCTGGACTCAATCGCACGAGACAAAACTAAAACTACCCGAGTATAATAACACACTGAAAACTAGGTGGATTGCAGGCAAAGACCTGTGAGGTCCTCGAAGCTCGACAAGGAGGCTCCCAGCCCACCAACAGCTGTGGTGTCGCCTGCGCAGCAGACAGCGGTCACTGCAGAGGGGCTGGAGGCTCCACCAGGTTAGAGGATGGGGTCCTGCCAGGAAACACCAGGAGGGATAAGGGGGCCTTGCCGGGTGGCATAGAGAGCGGAGGCCACCATCGTGCGGCGCTCAGCAGCAGAACAGTCAACATATCGCCAATAGCAATCAGAATTCCACCGGCCGAGGAGCTTGATGGTGTCGGTGTCAATGCCTTGTGAAGCCGCCCATGTAGCCACTCCTCGGCGAAAGGAGTGCCCTGCATATTGGGATGTGTCAAGGCCGAGTCGAGAGAGGGCGGAGCGCAGGTGCTGGAAGAAGAACAATCGAGTGAGCGGCTTGTAGCCGTCATGCAACCCAAAGATGGGTGTGTCAGGGCTGCGGACTGAGGGGCAGAGGAGGCGAAGCGCAATGTAGGGACATTCCAACCTCCCAACTTTGGGTACGATGAGAGGGGTTCCAAGCCGGAAGGGGTCCGTCTTGGAGGCCGAGAGGAGGAGGATGGCATAGTCCTCGTGCCAGGTGACTGAGCCGACCAGCAGCTGGGTTGGCGACGCTTGGTCCCAGGTGACCTCGCCGCATCGCAAGAAGCATGCAAAGGAGACAGCAAAGGCTGCAGCAACGACTTGCCAGTCCCAGGCGCCAAGAGACGTGGACTGCTGGACCTTCTTGAGGAGGGCTCGGAGGAGGGGTAGGGTGATAGGCAGTTTTGAAGCCGTAGGTCAAAGGCCGTGGGTGCATTTGATGCCACAAACCGTTCACTCCAGGCAGCCGTGAGAGAAGGCATTGAGGGGGAAACCAAGGTCGACATGCCAGGATCGGAGTGCATCGAGCTTGTGCTTGAGGCTGTGGTAGGGGCAAGATTGAGCCATGTCGCAGACCCATTTGGTGAGGAACAAATCGGAGGCTGGGAAGGGGGACACCTTTGGCCCAAACCGACGTTGAACCAAGGACCGGTAGCGTTCAGGCACTCCTGTGCTGCATTTGCGACTAGATTCAGCAAGGCCTCGCCAGATGTAGGTGGTGGTGAGGGTTGAACAACCAGTGGTGGCAACGAAGGCTGTCGGGGCTTTGCGGTGGTGGCTGGAAAGATGAGCTGATGGGCGAGGAGAAAGCGGTGTTGGATCGTGCGGAAACGTCGACGAGAGACAAGGTTAGCCAAGAGGTTGTAATTTGAAGTGACGCAGACCGGTCGCAAGGTGATTTGGCACAGAAAGCCAAGGCCAAAGATCTCACAAAGGAGGGTTTGGGTGAGAGGATCGCACCAGCGGCCTGTGTGGAGTCCAAACTCCACATTGGTGTTGTTGATATGGATGATGACGAGGCGGGGGCCGGTCCAACGGCTGGAGAAGGCTCACAGGGCCTCCAGGACAGCTAAAGCCTCCAGAAACTGAATGTCCTTCGACTGGTGGCGATGAGGCACCTCCCGAGAGAAGGCTGCTGTGGGTGATTGCATGAGGCCCAGGTGAGCACCGTAGCCTCGTTTGGAAGCGTCGGTCCAGATGTGTTTGACAACCAGTGGGGAGGGTTGAAGTAGGGAGTGACCTGCCCACAACTGGAGGGTGGACCACCACCACCGGAGCTTGTTGGCAGCGGGTCGTGAAATGTGGTGGAGGCACAGCGGGTGATGATGGGCCGCTTTTGAGGCGTCATACAGTCGGCATAAGTAAGCTTTGCCATGCGGCACCACCTATGAGACGAACTGAAGAAGACCGGCAATGTGTTGCCAGTCAAGGAGGCGAGCGGAGCGCCGGGCCAGGAGCATGTTGGTGGTGTCTAGGATATGCAGGCATCGTTCTGGAGTGATGCCGACACTCTGCTGAATTGTGTCGATCTGTATGCCAAGGATCTCCAACTTGGTTGCGGCCCAGAAGGTCTTGAGAGGCGCAAGTTGGAGACCGAGGGCTGAACATGCTAAAGCAAGAGCATGCAGGGGCTGACCCAGGTCGGAGGTGGCCGGGACTGCACCAAAGAAATCGTCCAAGTAGTGGTCAATGGGGTCAGTCGTCGTAGACTGCAGGACCCAGTGTAAAGCCTTGGCAAAGAGATTGAAGATCCAAAGGGAGCTGCAGCCTCCAAAGGTGAGGCTGGTTTCCATATAGTAACATCCATCAAGAGCAAAACTGAGTAACCGGGCATTGTCAAGAGTCGTAACAATGTGCCGGAAAGTGTCGGTCAGGTCGCTTTTCCATAGGCGACAGCCCGGATTCTCCCTGACAAAGTCCAAGATTTGGGCCAAGGAAGTGTACCAGATGGAGGTGAAGTAAGGGGAGATGCCGTCATTGACAGATGGCAGTTGGCCGGGTCGAGGTCGGCGGGGGTGAGAGAGGTGGAGTATGGTGCGCAGTTTGGTAGAGTGTGGTTTTGGCACTACACCAATTGGCAAACAGAGCAGATTGGACCCGTGAGGGTCAACCTCCACCAGGCGCCCCTCCCGAAGACGGGTCGCAATTTTGAATTGTATGTGTGACTCACCATTGTGGTCCATGAGCAGGTTCCTGGGGGGGTGTTGAAGCGGTTGAGGTGGCAGAGGGGGCCTGTGTATCCCAGGTGGACCCCATGTGTGATCGCTCCCAAGAGCTGAGCAACAAAGGAGCCGTCAGGATAGTGGAGAAGCGCCTGGCACCAACGGTCAACAGCGGCTTGCATGGTTCCGTGACGAGCCGGGATGCCGCCAGTGGGATAAAGAGGCACAGCCAGTGTGGTGTTGGGTCGCGCAGGTGGTCGAAGGGTTTGGAGGGGCGCCAGCTGGGTGAGGGCAATGTCGGCTGGGGGCACGTGGACGGGGTTGGATGAGGAAGAAGATGGAGCCGGTCGGGACATTGGGGTTGTCGCTTTGAACAGCAAGGAAGAGGAGGAGTCACTGAGCGGGATCGTGAAGCCGGAGCCACCAGCTGCAATGCCACGGGACTAGGTGAGGGGTGGACATGTCGCTGGAAGAGGTTGGGACCGATGGGCTGCTGGAACCTCTAGGGACAGGTTGCAGTGATGAGGGTGATTAGTTGGACTGGACCGTTTTAGTTGGTGGTCTAGTGGATGAGGCGTTGTGGGTGCATGTCTTTGACAGGTGCTGCCCACCACAGTTGAGACACACGTGTTTTCGGATGCACGGCCGCTGGTCGGTTCCGAAGCATCAACCTTGGTTCCGAGAGATGCAGACTTGGTCACGTTGAGGCTTGTCATGGCGGGTGGCGAGGCGTTTAGTGCTGGAAGCAGTGTTAGAGCGTGCTGGCACCCCCTGGAAGTGGGAAGCATGTAGTTCTGTGTTGAACCAAGCCCACTTGGAGGCATTGGCTCGGCCGAGCCGAGACGTGCAAACAGCGATGACATAGCCTGCAACTCGGTCCCAGGGGAATACCTCGGAGAGGTCTGCGACGTGTTGGTAGAAGCGGCCAAGGCTGACTGGGAGGTCACGGTCGTTGGAGCTGGAAGACTGGAGCGACAGATAGATGACCCAGAGTTGGCCAAACATGGAAAAACTCGGCACCGCTTTGATGAACTGGTGGTTGGACGTTGAGGTGGATTGGCCTTTTATCACCGAGAAACCCTCGATCACGACCAGAGCGGGTTCTTCCTGAGCCGTAGCGCCTGGCCACGAAGGGTTGGCGAGCTTTGGGAGATTGTAGACACTAAGTGTGTCTTGGTGGATTTTGTTGATGAGGTCACCTGACAGCCAGGGAAATGTGATATCAGACTGGTACTCACCGATTTGTGTGGGTAAGGAGGAAGAGGGCTGAGGTGGATCAAAAGGAGCAGTCATGAATGGTTGAGGTGTTGGCAGAGTGCTCGCTACCTTCTGCAAAATGTCAACAAACTTGCCTTGAAGGAACTGGCAGAGCTCGCCAATACTGGCAGAGAGATCCGCGTGCATAACAAAGTGCTGAGCGTTTGCTGGTGGTGTCATTGCCGAAATGGAGACGGTGGGTTGACTCATGGGGAGCGCAGGCGGGACCGTTGTGGGTGGGGTCGGAAGGGGTTGGCTTGCGGCTGGAAGCGTGGTGGTAGAGGTGGTGGAAATGTCTTGTGATGGTGTGGTCGCAGTGGTGATTGGGTCCTGAGATGTCAGGTGCGAGGTATCGGTTGGGGCTGAGGAGGTTGCTGGGAGAGTGTGGCGCAGAGGCTTCCGGTGCGGCAGTCTAGGCAAGATGAAGTGGTCTGGTGCTGGAACCGTTGGTGGCGAAAAGAAGCGAGTGGCTTGGAGTGCTTGCAGGTGTGGCAGAGTTGCTCTGCATCGTTCATTGTGGCGTGATGGGTCGCTGGAGCCGGATGGCTGGGACCTGATGGTGCCACTGAGCAGTGCAGGAAGTCGAAGCTCCTAGCTGTGACACTGCGGGACGTTGATCAAATAATTGACAAACCAGGTTATTGTATGCCTGGCTTTGGAGAAGGTGATGGTAGTGAAGAGAGGAGCAAAGAGTGGACTGATATTGTGAAGAGCAGTGGAGAGCAGAACAATGCGATGGCTGAGTCCAGTCCAGACGCGCACACCTTTTCTATGAAATCACGTGATGCAAAAAGAAAGAAAAAAAGAAAGAAAAAAAAAGAAAAAAAAAAAAGAAAAAAAAAAGAAAAAAAAACCGCCGCAGATAGGGTCATCTTTCAAGACATGTGAGACGGTGAGCTTTAACACCAACACAGCACACGATAAAGTCTCAAACCAATCATACATATCAAGCGGGTATACAACTACATCTTAACTCCTCCCTTACCTTGGCGCGGATCACTTCTCTTACTTGCAAAAAAGTAGCGCTCTTTCTCGCTCCAATCTATCCAACAAGCTCGATCGTCGCTGTGCAACTTGTTCCCTGCTTCCCTGCTCCTTCTCCTCCTTCTCCTGGATTCTTCTCCTCTTCCGCCTCGTACTCCCATCTGAGGTTGAGGTGCCGTACTGCAGCCACGGCCCATTATCATAATCTTCCAACCTCTCCCTGCGACTTCTCAACCAACATGCCAATTCATGAGCAAAATGTCTCGCCTTCTCCTTCCCACCCACAAACTCACCCAGGAGATTTGCCATTTCTTCACTCGCCAGCTCGAATACCTGTGCTGAACTGATGAGGTATTGTGCCAAGAATTCTGCATCCACGTTCGGCCAGAGCTGCAACTCTCTGCGGACGAAGGTAGTTATTTTTCGACTCCATTCCGAGAGGTTAGTTTTGATCTGGAGGGGTGAAGGAGGGGATTTGTAGCCTGTATGGGGATTACTGCCTACGTGTTTTGCGTATAGAGAGTGACGGTAGATGTACTTGCGGAATTGTAGGATTTGCTCTTGGTCTGCGTGTGTTGCTATCCGTGATTGCCTTGCTCTCTGCCGTGTAGTGGCCCAAGAAGGATCCGAAGGAGGCGTGCAAGTAGAGGAAGAAGGGAGGCAAGCAGGAGGAAGGTAATACCGGATATAATCCCAGTCTGACCTAATATCGTGTATCACAAACTCGCCTATCTTTGCAAGGCAGAGTGGACAGGTAGGTTTGATGTTGGACCAGCGTAAAATGCAACCAAAGCAGAATTGAGAATGAAGGCAGACAGGTAGAACTGCTCGATCCCAAACGCCGCTTGAGTGACAGATGAGACACCATTCCTCGCCTTCCCCCTCTTCTCTGTCAAAAGATTCGTTGTATGTGTGGTTCCACTCGGGTTTGAGGATGGCATCTTGGGCTCGAGCTTTTCCTTTGCCACCAGCGACGGTGTGTGTATGATTAGATTGATGATTTTCGTCGAGACCCGCACGGCTGGGTGTGTGAGTTGCTGTTATGCGTGTTGAAGGGTTTGAGGTCGACGAGTTGGTTGCATGATGAAGAGGAGGAGGTGTGTCGAGAGGCATCAAGCCTTCCCGCAACGAAAGATGAGCGGGTGGAAGAAGGTGATGGTGGTGAGAAAGAAAGAACAACTAAGTGGGGCCAAGTGAGAATTGATTGGCCCCATTTTGGGCTTGGATATTTTGTGCGAGATGGGAAACTGATCCACATGACATCAAGATTTTAGAGCAAGTGTTTGGGGAAAAGGATGCAAGGTTGTATAATGTTCCCTAGCAGAGTTGGTGGAGCAGAGTCCAGAGGAAAGAGAGAGAGAGCGGTTGAGCGAGGAGATGGAGAAAGTAAAAAGCGAACACGATCCATTGTCGGACGTATACCAAAGCAACAAGGTTGAGGGAAAAGGATTAATCCCATTAGCATAAGGAGCGTCGAACTAAGTCATATGAGCGCCAATCTTACTCCTCCAACCAGACGCTCTTTCCAACCCCTTCTGACCACGATAGATTGATACACGACTCCATTAGGTTCGAGATGGATATCCAAGAAGAGTACACCTCCGTTTAGCGAGTGCGAGATAACATCGCGGTTAACCGCACACCGATATCGCCGTTGCCTCCGCCCACCTTTTGCTAGTCCTAGCCTTCACGCCTTCACAATGCATCCCAGGTTCCGAGATTGACAAGAACAGATGGATGCTGGAAATGCTGTCTGTGGAGTGGATTGCAGTTAGCATCTGCTAGTGTACAAACTTTGACCCAACTCAATCAACGTAAAAAGTATAGCTGTTCAACATCTTCTGTGCCACGGCCAAAAACTCTTCCGCCACCTGCCATGTCCCTGCGACCCCCTTAAGCCCGTTGCCCATATCCTGCAACACCAACGGCCAATCCTGAATTGGCTGACCCAACAGCATTGCTCCTTCCTCCAGAGTGCCGTGTTGCAACCAGCAATCGTTGCTCGAATCGAACTTAATCTGTGCCATTTCCTCCACTTTGTCCCCTGGACTGCGTCTCTCGGCATCCAAATGCAGACATTGATCGGAGATCAGTTCGATCGGTGCCTCTCGCACTTCAGCGGTGCATTTGCAGCAAGTGCGTCGACGTTGAGTTGGTGAACGCTGTAGACGGCAGAGAAGGACGAGAATGCCGAATGCTTGTCCGATACCTTCCAGGATGGTTGGGTTGAGAGTGGAGAGGCGAGGCATAGACATGAAGTTGCCGATCACTGCTCCGGCGTGGACTGCTGCCCAGCGTTGCAGGCGGGTGTTGCGGTAGGGGCACGAGTCCGGGTCGAGGCAGCTTTGGCAGCAAAGTGGAACGTGGGCTTGGACGCCAGTAGGTGCTGTGGTGTTGCTATTGTTAGTGGCGCCCTTGGCTGCATTGAACGTGGATGAAGAGGCTGATTCGCTCTTGTCGCCACATGTGGCAACCAGTGCATGCACGACGTGATGCGCGTCGAAGAGGACAGAGAGCTGGATGACATGATAGCGGAAATGCAGCTGGAAGCGGTCGTTGCTAGGTCCGAGATTGGGAGCACGTGCACTGCCGGGACGTGTTGCAGGCTTGCCGTTCGCCTCTGGTCGACCAAGACCGGTCGAGCTGGTCATCACATTGGGCATAAACGATTGATGGTAGAGTCGCATCCATCTTGAGAGGGCAGTCAACATCTTTTCGTCGTGCAACACATTGATCTTGTGGTATGCAGTGCCACCTTTCAGGCAGAAGACAGACTCTAGACCGGCTCCAAACGAGGACTGAGTTGGGCTGAAGTCGGCAGCATAGGATGTACCCGTGCGGAAAGGTGGTGTGTGTCGAGCGATCCACAGCAAATGCAATCCATCCAGCAAACTGTAAAGAACAAAGTGCTCCTTGACTGTGAAGCAGAGACCTCTTTGCAACTCATCCTTGGCTTTGTCTTTGTCGCGCTGAGCGCCATGCTCGCTGCTTTGTTCGCTCTTTTCAGTTGCGGCTGATGGTGCATCGATGTCGAAGAGGGCATCCAAGATAGGACCTAGCTGCCTCTTTCCTGAACAGAGTGGTCGATCGTGGCTTTCACGCGTCGCTTTATGCTCGAGCACCAAGTTGGCCCATTCGATTGCGTCGTTGGCATCCCATACATCGTCCGCACAAGGAACGAGGGCCTGACAAGCGATCCTCCCCATCCCCCGCATTTGACTGTAGCTCGAGAGGAACTCGGAGTGATGCGACTCGGTGACACTGTGCAAGATCATGTTACGATTGACCTCTTCTGCGTCGGACCACTGCTTCCACCGACCGTGCAAACGATCGAGCAGACTCTTCTGATCGGCTGAGAGCTTATTGGCGTTCTGATCTCGAGTGAGAATTTGCAGCTCCACCAGTGCCATTTGCAGATTTGGACCAAGTAGTCGCTGTAATGACTCTTCCCATGGCCCGACGAGGAACCAAATGCCTTGGCGCCAACCATACTCTCGAGCAAGAGAGCTGCCGGTGTAGGTGGAATGAATCGACTTACGACGAATGCCTTCGTCACGGCAGAGGAATGCGTAGAGATGGGTGAAGGCCATCACGGCGGTGGCTTCGCGCATGAGTTGAGGCTGATCAAGGTAGAAGACAGCGCCAGCCCAGATACTGCGGAAGATGAGTTGCCAGAGTTCGGCTCCATAGGCTTTGACATCGGCATCTGGCTGCCAGAGCGTGCCAATGGCGAGTAACGAGATGAAGACGTAGGGTCGTTCGGCGGCTAGGCGACGATAATCAAGGAGCCAGTAAGAGGGTAAGAGAGGCAGCATGGAGCGTGTATGGCGAGTTGCAGCACTGAAGAGAGATGCAGCAGTGAGACGTGGCGGCTTCTTGGGAATGTTGACGCCGTGCAAGATGAGATCGCGAGTGCGTGCGCCAACGCTGGTAGCTGCTTGATCGCCTACCTTTTCGACGAGGCGTGTCATCTCGTCTGTATCTTCCATGTTGCCGTTGGTGGGTGGATGACGGGGCGTGGCTGGAGTCGACCTTCCGGAGTTGTGTACTGATTCAGTGAAGATGGCAAAGGGCATCAGGTTGGCAAGCGGTTGCGGGACAGGATGTGACGATGATGAAGCTGGTGGTGGTTGCGTGTCTTGTGGCTGCGTGTCTTGTGGCTGCGTGTCTTGTGGCTGCGACGACTGCTGTTGCTGGTTTGGAAATGCTGAAGCTGGCTGCGATACTGATTGCTGCTGCTGTTGAATGGGTTGCATGTGTTGGTTTTGCTGCTGGGATTGAATTGGCTGATTGGAAGGCGCAGGGTGGCTGTTCTGTTGAGCAAACGCAAACACCTCATTAGCCATATTGCTAGTGGCCATACTTTGCTGGAAGTCGGATGGTAGGGCGATGGTCTCATGAGGAACGAAGCTGGAAATGGAATCCATGAGGATGGACTGAAGGATGTCGTCGAAGAAGTTGTGCGCTTCCGTATCCGTATTGGAGCTTGACCACCACGATGGAGAGGCTTGAGTGAGTGAAACTATCGAGAGTGGAGCGGCCTGATCTGAAGCCTGTTGACCGTAGCCTGGGCCTGAGGGAGCAAGCTCTGAAGAGACAAGGCTGCCGTAGTCATTATACGAGATTGGTGCGCTATATAGATTGGCGTAGTTGGCAGTGTTGTTGTTGTCATAAAGCTGAGATGGACCGTTCTGCGTTTGCCATGGACCTTGAGCGATATTCGATGTGTCGCTCGCTGGCGGTTGCAGTTGCGGTTGCGGTTGCTGCTGCTGCTGCTGCTGCTGCTGTGCGGATGTTGTGGGCTGGGAGCCAGCGTGGTTGCGCAGATATGGATGATAGTGCTGCGGCCTATGGCAAGCCGAGTTGGGAGAAGAAGCAGCGGGTCGTGAGGAAGCTGGGGAAGAGGATGCGCCACCACACGACGAGGCTGATGGACGAAGCGCCTGCTGTGGAATAGCGGCATTGGGGGAAAGGTGTAGGCCATCCCTACGGTCGTCGACGTCGTCATCATCTTCGGACTCGATGCTGCTATCTGCGGCACGATCAGCAGCGATCTTGAGAGCGATCAGATTGGGCTGATCGGGATGGATGCGCTTCTTGTGGCGCTGGAAGCTGTCGATACGTTTGAAGTTCTGATCGCAATCGGGACATTTCCACACGGCTTCGTCCGAATGGGAAAGGAGATGACGACGAAGATGCACTGGTTTGCTAAACAGATAGCCGCATCCAGCGTGCGGACAAGAGATCGATTTGGGCATCCTGGCAGCCGTCGGAAGCGAAAGGGAAACGCGAGCTTGACGGCCGAGAAATGCTTTACGCTCTCATCTTGCAAAGGCGGAGCGAAAGTAGACAAGATAAGTTGGGATGGTGGAAAGTATGACTGTGATGTCGGATCGATCGCCGACGACCCTGAGTATAGGGAAAAGAACCCGAGTCGGGTGATCCGTTGGTGGATAGCGGCCTTGAGTTCGGATGGACCGAGTGACAGTTGCAGCGCGATGCGAGATGGGGGAGCGCGCATGTCTCAACCCAACCCCGCCGCGGTGCAGAAGAGCAGTAACGGTTTGCAATGGTCGCAAGGCGGAAAGACGGAAAGACGGAAAGGGTTGACGTGAAGCTGTGGTGAAAGCTCAAGTCTTGTGTGTGAAATGTCGTTGTTGCTTCGGAGCATTTCCGAAGCCGGACAAAGTTGAGCAACAGCAAACCCTTGTCTCTCTCCCTACAATCATATCCCCCACAACCTCTCGGCTTGTCCGGCGTGGCAAGTCGTTTAAGCTCACATCACAGAGGTGCCCAAGAGAAATGTCAGCCGCCATTGTTCCTCCGTACCGTCACAATCACAAATCACAAATCACATTCACACGCCTTGTCGGAACATCCGCATGCTGAGTCATGCTTCGATTTGGCCGACGCCAAGCTGAGCTTTGAGGCCTTTCAGACGTTGCCAAGGCTGGTTGAGTGGAGAGAGTATATAAATCGCTTTCCCGGCGAGCGCGGCTCACGGTCTTCCCTCGCTCGGATGTGCGGGCAAATCGCTCACAATTCCAGGCCTTATGACAGCCTCCAGCACACGGACACGACACTCTCTCAGCTTTCACTTTTCTTGCTTTTTCCAGATGCGGCGGTAACTTTTTTTTTCACGACCATCGGCCAAAGCCCTCTCTTTCTAACTGACCGAGTTGCCGCCACCGGGGGTCTGAGTGCTCGCTAACTTGACACTGTGCTTCCAACGCCCAGATGGCGCTCTTTATGGCCCATCCCCACACCTTGCTGCCAATGCCGAATGCGCCGCTTTCTCACGCCTACGGTATCGGGTGACGACGTGACGACGTGACGATGCAACGATCGGAGTGTCACACCTCAATCTCGTTTTCCCTTATAATAAGGTCTCCTCCTTCCACTCTGTCAACTTCACCATAGACTTCAACCCGACTCTTGCTGAACAGATCACACTCGCAGAGCTCTCGCGTCCAAGATCGCTTCAGTCCGCTACAAGACACATCACCCAGCAACCACAAACAGATCCTTCGTCTTCAAGACCTTTACAGATAGCCCAATAGAGCTCCCCAACACAATGAGCAACCTCACCCTCAGCTCTCTCTCCGAGCGTATCAATCGCTACTACACTCGGCTCACCTCCACCAAAGCCGGAACCGCAGCTCTTGCCGTCTTCGCCCTCTATGCCGTGCGCAAGTATTTCCAGCGTCGCAAGAGCATCGCAGCTCGCAAAGCCTGGTCCAACCCGACTCGCGAGGTCGCAGTCATCACCGGTGGTTCCGGTGGTATCGGTATCCAAGTCGCAAAGTGCCTCGCTGCAAAAGGTGTCCAGGTTGCAATCCTCGACATTGTCGAACCCAAAGCCGCTATCCTCTCCAACACCGTTCGCTTCTACAAGACCGATATCACCGACTACGACAGCATCCTCGAAGCCTCCAAGGCCATTGAGAAGGATCTCGGCACCGTCAGCATTCTTATCAACAACGCTGGCGTCGCAAACCCTGGCCCAAGCGTCTTTGAGTTTGACTCAAAAAAGACCAAACTCACCATCGAGGTCAATCTGCTTTCTCACTTTTATACTCTCAGCATCTTTGGACCCATTTTCCTCAAGGCGGGCCGCGGCCACATTTTGTCCGTGGCTAGTGCAGGTTCTTTCCTCATGCCCGCTGGTGGCGCCGATTATGGTGCAACCAAAGCTGGTCTCCTGGCACTTCATGAGACGCTTCAGATCGAGCTCGACGTCCTTTATCAACGCAAAGGCATCCTATGCAGTATCGCGCATCCATTTTGGTGCCGCTCTCCCTTAACAGAGCGTATCTTTACCCCCGAGTTCCATCAGAAGATGATAGATCCGGCTTTGGTGGGACAAAAGATAGCTGATCAGGTGCTTGGCGGACAAGGGGGAAGTGTTTACGTTCCAGGCTGGATAGGAAACATGCCTTGGATCCGAGTTCTGCCGCACAGTCTCCAACACAAGATCCGAGTCAACGCAACTTTGGATCTTCAGAGGAGCAAGCGAGAGGATCGTGCCGGTGCTTTGCTTTCGTGATAGCGCATCGCCACGGCGGCGACCGTGTGGTGCAAGTCATCTACCTCTTTCTCCATTTCGTGTTGTTCATAACCAACTTGTAGGGGCGACAACGAATGTTATTCTTATCGTAAAGCTGATGTACATGAGCTGTGTCAGTCAAGGCCGAGTAGAGGCTGCAAGAAAGCTATTCTGAGCCAGACCGGCTTGCCATTATTCGTTGCCTGACAAAGCCGGATCATGGTGATTAACGCAGAATGGTTTTGTGGGACTGCCGCTTCAGAGGTGTTCTGTTGTGTTGCTGTGTCTCAACCCTTTTTTTTTTTTCTTTTTTTTTTGAAGCTTGGTCTACTTGAAATCAAAGCGATGCTCAAGCCTAGCCATGTGTTGTGCAACGCTGTCTGTATTCGTTTCGATGCTTCTATGCCGGTTTGCGTACTGTTGGAGGGTTACAGAGAGCTGCGGGTGTACCGGCTCGTGTCAGACCGGTCATCCGGTGAGGCGCCTGCATACCGGCAACTTGAATATCCGAAGAGGAAGAGGTAGTTTCCCCGCTTGCTTCATTTGTGGATATATAAGGTGCAACATGTCACGGGGCCTGCGCAGAAGACCCTGGACAAGCATTGGGCGCACTGTGCGCACAAAAGTAAAAACAGTTGAATCGCAGGGTTACAACCGATTTCAGTGAGAACAGTCATAACGAGCTCGTTTGGCAGATTTCGTCATACGCGCCGCAAGAAGGGCTCAGCGGTACATAGTGGGTTGAGCGATATCATAAGAGCAATGGGGTAACTACGGGGGGGCCTGTCGCCATTGTTGTTAGCAAGCAGAGACCTACGGCAGGAGGACACGTGCATGGAAGGGGTCCAAGCATAGGAGCATGTGGTGAGGTTACCACACAGGGAGATGGTTGCATGCAAGTCAAGGAGGTATCCATATGGAATGGGACAAGGACAATAGGGGTACTCGCATGGAGTGGGAGTAGGACACTAGAAGTGTCCACGAGGTCAGGAGGAGTCACAAGACAGGGGTAGGGTCGAGAAGGTTTTCACACTGGTCAGAAGGAAGGGGAGCAGTGTCAATGAGATCTATACACCGCTCATGAAGGGGAGGAGCAGTGTCGCAGGCGACACTGCTCAAACACATATATACTTTCACTTCACTACAGTATTTGAGTGGATCCTTATCCACTCTATCTACTACTTATCTAACTCTTTACTTGTTTCCATATTGTTGCAATTGCAGAACATTGCAGAAGACATTCAAGCGTGTGTGTTGTATCACTGCTGGACGTCAACCATAGGCAGTGTCTCCACTGCAGCCTGGTCATATCATTCAGTATTGTCATCCAACGCTACAGGACTTCTTCCATAGGCAATAACTCTATTGCAGTCCAGACACCTTTCAACATTTATCAAGCGGCTGTCAGCATTACAAACACTTGTGCTACGACAGACAACGACATACTATACTTTGGTATAGACATAGCAAGACATCTCTAACTCATCGAACATGCCACATTGCCTCTGAACAGAGTGTTCACGGTGGTTAGTCGAAACCCATCAGAAGTGAACCTTCTGATACCTCTCACTGAAACCATTCGAAAGGAGCTTATTCGATAGGTTTTGCCAATATCAACCAGAAACAGCATTTCCAATAGATTCCGGCTTTCAGGCACCCGACCGCTGACATAAGACTTAAGTTGGTCTGCCCATCATTATGTTACATCGATCATCGATCTGTACTTACGTTGGTCATCGGCGGTCGCGATACGAAATGAAAACTGCGTCCTACCATGCAAGCCTTGTCACTATTCAACAGGTACAACATGCTGAGGTTGGGTGATTGAGATCTTTTCTCGGTATGTCTGTTGGTTGTGATGGCGTACGCGTTTCTTCGAAAGTCTTGCGCGAACTCCCCCGCATAACGGTTGTAGCATATAAGCCTGTGTGAGAAAGTAAGCGGGAATCCCATCTTCGTCTCTGCCTGCAACAGAAAGAGGCAAGACAGCGAGCGATCATTGCCTTGTGGACGTAGTGTAAGGTATTGTACTTCATGTAGCCCATTGAGCCGATGTAAGGTCTGGCTTGTATCAAAATGCTTTGCTCACGCTAGGTTGATCAGTGCAGTCAGAAGGGTTCGGCTGTGGTTATACATCAAAGTGGCATTTTCTTAACCATGACAAAACACAAGGGCCATCGCAAATGCAACCTTTGCACCTCTTGCCCACCATTGGCTCTCTCGACCTCCTTCTTTAGCTTTTCAAGAAACCTATCCACTACGTCCTTTCCCGCGTGTTCCTCCTTATCTCCTTTGTGCTCGGTTAGGTAGGTATGGGTTGCCGACCAAGTTCTGAGATAGCTTTCCAGTTGGTCCCACGTGAGATGTTTATCCATTGTTGCTTCCTTCTGCTCTCCTTCGAACGCTTTCCTGACCTCTTGGGTCAAACCATCAGCGTTGAGTGGCGAGGTAGTTAGGGGGGGCCAAGAGGACCAGATTTGGTCCCGGGTTAAACCTGCTGTAGAGAAAGTTCTTTTCAAGGCGGTGGAGCTATCCCATTGCGGGGCGATATCGGGGTAGCTATGCGGGAAAGTGATTGGTTCCAGACCTTGGTTGACAATACTGCGGCCGGGTTGTTCCCAGTGTTCTCCAATACCATCTATTTTCTCGTCAGCAGGGTAGGTGGGGGAGAGTCTTGGACTCCCTGGTCCCCGACCATCTTTGAGTGCAAACCGATTCAACAAGCTCCGAGTTGAAGGAAAATCAGGAAGAAAAAAGTCTGGGTAGCCATACAGACAAACGCTACCACCCGGTTTTACAATCCTAGTCAACTCTTTCCAAAATCTAGGATAGTCGAACCAATGTGCTGCCTGTCCACTCGTAACCAGATCTACACTTTCATCGGAGAGCAAGCTGAGCTCTTCGGAGTAGCCTTGTTTGTATTCGACTGTTCCAAGCTTTCCTTTGATCCCATCGGAAGCAGAGGGGACGAGGTGTTGCGGAAGGTTGGCAGTGGCGGGTGTGATGGCTGCATCAACCATTTTTGACGACGGGTCGAGACCGATGACCCGATCGAAATGCGCAAGGAGCGAGAGAGTCGAGATTCCTGGTCCACAGCCCAAGTCGAGAGCGAGTGAGGAACCAACAGAAGAGGAGGAAGAAGAGGGAGAGCAAGAGGGATGACGGCCGAAATGATAGGTCAGAAGCTTATCAGAGACCCATTTAGGATAGGAAGGTCGAAAAGCAAGGTATGCTGCCGCATCGAAAGTCGTTTTCGAGAATGTGGCCATGATTGCGTAGCAAGCTGAGCGAGTCCAACAAATGTAGCAGATGTGCTGGTGGAAGGAGGTTGAGATGACGAAGCGTGCCTAGGGGCTGCGAAGAGAGCTGTAGCTCTTGCTGTTCGATCTGTTGAAGCTTGATGGTGCCTTGTAAGGTCCGACGGAGGCAGCCAAGCGAGCACCTTATATGTTTGTCTTTGAGATGAGGTGGTGGTGGTGGTGAAGAAGCGCTTTTCGACGCAACTACATGCGCACAGAATCGAAGCAAGGCGTTGAAGCTCAACGTGCGGGAAAAGGAAAAGAGGGGGTCCGTGCGTTCCGCCAATTACTGCCGTTTTTTTTACCGCCGGAAAAAGCCTTCCCAAACCGCGGCGGCTTGAGCGGCCAACCCGGTCGTTGCCATTCCGCGCAATCCATGCCCAGGGTTTGACGGATATCTCACACAACAACAGACAGATACGCTTGCAGAGGTAAAGACGGAATTGCGATTGCGAACAAGAATTGGAATGCTATGCAAGAGTGCTGATGCTACAAGTGCCAAGAAGTATGCTGAATGAGGAATGCAATGCAAGACAAGGCAATGCAATGCGGGGAAAGAGGGCGTTCTATGGAAGTGTGCGGTTGAGAGGTGTAGTCTAACGAATGGATCTAGCATGCGCCTGAATGCAACAAGGTTGGCCCTGATCATGGTTGGGATTATCAATAGCCATCTCAGTCAGGTCCTCTTCCATCTCTGGCTCGGTTTGACGCCATGTCGGCTTCAACCTGGGACTGTCAGTGGGCGATGGGGTATGACTCCTCGCAAACTGTTCTGAAAGCTTACGAAGCAGGCTAGGTCGGTCAGAACCTGCCTTCTTGAGCGTGGCAGCGTTGCCTTTTGCACGACGCAGGATGAAGGGCGAATCGGCTGAGACACTTTCCGGCTGAGCAGTAGGTGCGTTGGGTTCGTCGAGACGACCGAGAGCGGAGACGCTTTGCACACGAGCTTCAGACAGACCGGCTGTTGAGGCTGAGCGGATGCGCGAGGGGCGAGCGGGTGGAGGGAGGAGAGAGTGACTTGGAGGTGCAGACTGTGTCGATGACTCGATGGGAGGATTTTTTGGCGATGTTGGGCTCGTTGGTCGTGCCAATGACCTGCTAGTGGCACGAGTGGGTGGACTTGAGCCATGGTCAAAGGTGTGTTGCAAGGCTCGCTCCACCGACTGTGAGAGGCGGTTTGTCGCTGGCAATTGCGCCATCAGATGTGCGTTGCTATCCGCAGATGAACGAGATCTCGACCAACCAGGAGTGCAACCAAATGCGCTTTCTTGGCTGCTGACGCTCCAGATGCTGGTGGATAAGGGTGCGGCTTGACTGTGCTGACTGCGCTCGCTTGCCAAGGACTGCCAACGCTCGCCATTTGGATCCGAGTTGAGAGGAACGAAGCTGTCAGTCTCCCTATCATCAGCAGCAGAGCGACCTGTTTGAGGAGCAGCAGCACCCTGAATATCGATTCCGAGGCCGTCGAGGGCTGAAGCGTCCACCAGTCGCGTGCCGGACAGCGAGTTGCGAGCTGACTTGACCTCGTGATGCAGCTGCAGCCAATCCCCTTCTGGTCCGCTGTAAGGAGAGAAGCGCTGAGCGCCTTGACCCGGTGTCTCTACCTGATCGACGAGCTTCTCGCCAGAGTCAAGCGCACGAGCTCCAAAGACGAGTCGGATGGTCTTGTGAAGGTAGATCCTTGGCGACTTGGCTTGCTTACTGCTGCCCTTCTTCGACTCTCCTTGGCCACGTGGACGGTACCGAAGAGCCTCTGAACCATCAAAGCCAGCTTGATTATCGTCGTGATGCGGTTTGACCGGTGGACAACAGAACTGAAGATGTATGGCGAATCGAAGAGTCTCCTTTGCCGGAGCACCGAAGTTGCTTGGCGAGGATCGAGCGGAGGATGCTTGGTCGGTGGTGGATGTGCCTTTGCTTTCTGGCCGAACCATGGTCTTCTGACGAACAAAAGTCTTGGTGCCGGGCTGCATATCGGTCAAGTCGTACGGCACGAGGAAGAGCTTGATCGCGTTGAGGTCAGGATACTTGACGATCAGCTGCACTTGCCCTTTGGGCGGAAGAGCGTAGCCGGGGATCGAGGGTGTCTCGACAGATTCAGCGTCGCCTGATGAGGACAAGCTGGATGATGGGATCGAGTCGGTACCCAGTGTGGAGAGCCGCCTAGAAAGGAGCAGATTGTGATAGTGGGCTTCTAGGTCGATCGTCCCAACGTAGGGGCTACCAAGTGCGGCAGTGGAGCCAAGACTGGAAGCCGAGGGAGGCGCATCGATAGCGTGAAAGTCGTAAAAGTGGGCAGGAAACTTGACGTGAAGATGAGGCGGGCAGCGCAGAGACGGCTTGCAACGGCCCATCCCAAGCACACCGATCTCTGCATCAAAGACAAGTGGCTTGGAAGCGGGCATGGACATGCGACCGCGCAAGAGCGATTCCTGGAAGGAGCCGACTAGGCTGCCAAAGTTGGGCGTCGGACTGGAAGCAGAGATGCTATAGCCGGAAGAGCGACGGCGTGTATTGACGGATCTTGTGAAGCTGGAGGAGGGCAACGGAGGGGAGACGGCGTAGCTGTCATCGACGGGAGCGTTGGAGGCTGTTGAAGACCATGCAAAACCGAATGGACTGCGCATCAGGCGAGCAGGGCCGCTGACATGACGAGAGGAAGGAGCGGCAGAGAAGACCGAAGAGCTTGAGGCGAGAGGGCTTAGACCCATTCGCGCTGCACTTTGCGCGTCGACGTCAACGATGGCCTGATATCTTGCCTGACGAGAAGTTTCAGGGGATGTGTTCGAGGCAATGTTGCCGTGGGTCTTGGCAGGCTTGAACAACGGTCGCGATTCGTTGGTCGGTGGCGCAGTCCGCTCAGACGCCAGCGCAGAGCGACTGAGCGGACTACTCGGGAAGGCGCTTTCGAATGACATCGATGCGGGGATGGAATGAGGCTCAAACCGACAGCGTGGGACGCCAATGAGACGGAGGATGGGGCGGAGGAGTCGCCATAGCTGTTTGATCAAGCGGTATTAGTGCATACTAGAGACACAAGCAACGGCGAGAGGTCAAAGTTGTGATTCAGATGTGCCGAGCTAGAATCGCTGTTGATGTTTGCTGATGCGGTCGACGCTGCCTCGAAAAGGCTGTTTGCTCTGAGTTGCGCTACTTGAGATGGTGTAGAAAAGAGGGCTGATAATGATGATGATGATGATGATGATGATGGTAATGATGATGGTAAGAAGGGGAGAAGCGACTCGTCACTGTGCACACTGGCTATAGTCAGAGCCCAAATCAAATTTTGGATCTCCGGCTGCAAAGTTAAATGCAGCCTTGGCCTAAAAAAATCTGTTGTAGAGCGTCGTCGAAGTCAATCAAGTGCGTGTCAAGGTCGATGATCACAAGTATCGATTGTGATGATGAATGCATGCTAACTACAGGATAATCAAGCTGTTTATATATGTCTTGATACCTTCCATCTATGTATGCGGTGCCCGGTATGATGAGCTAACAGCATGAGCAAACTATGAGGAGACTACACCGGTTATTTACCTACCGGTGTCTTAATGTCCGAGCGTTGGTCTGGATAACGTGCTAAGGCCGAATGAGCGAGGTTGGTGATTGGATGTGGTGTCTCGGTGATCGGAGATTGCATACTCCGAGCAACAGCATACTCCAAGTGGTTGCATGCTTCTACGCCGAGATACCACATGCTTCAACTAAATCAGCCGTCACTTGGCTCAAAACTGTTTGTGTGCTTGGCTACTGAAAGCTCATCAGAATCCATCAGCATCACATCCCAGTTTGCTTGTTCCAAATACAATTTCATCACCTTTGCCTTATCTTTTGGACCCACACCATCAGCATTGAGGCCAACCATCATCTTCATTGCAGACTTTGTGTTGAAGGGTGTGCGAGCATGCAACAAAAGGTGTTGATCACAAGTGTCGATTGCGATGAGGATCATGTCATAGGACCAGGTGCGCAGAAGAAGAAGTGCCCTGCGCACAAATCGTGGGATTGGGCAGACAAGTGGGTTTCAACAGAGTTCATTGAGATTGGCAAAAGAGAGGCCTTACAACCAAACTCATCAAGATCAGTAGAACAGGGGTGGTATGACAGATCTCAACAAAACCTATCACAAGGAGCCATTGGTACCAATCTCACAAGATACGCCACCAGTGAGAGGAAGATCAGGAGGAAGGGGCCAGGTGACCCTGAGCAACAGAGGGATCCATCATTCAGATGAAGTAGGGGCCTACACAACAATGAACTTGACATAGGAGGATGGGTGCTAGCATCCGGACCAAATGAGGGAGGGTACACCTCACCACTTGGATGAAGTGGGGGTACCCCTATCAACAATGAAAGCAGCACCTGGTCTTCCCAACCTTAGGAGGAGGAGGGGTAGCTCCGAAGGAGACCTATACCTTTTGGAGGAGAAAGAGCAGTGTTGCAGGTGACACTGTAATCCATCTATATAACCACACATTCTCTCTGTAGTAATAGTCAAGTGGATCCTCATCCACTCTACACTTTACTAGCTATATCTCATCATACATATACTTAGTAGTTTCCATCAACAGTTGCATTTGCAGGACATTGCATCTAACTTAGCGCATGTGTTGTATCACTGCTACTTGATACCATCCAAAGGCAGTACCTACTGCAGTCCAGAACTGATCAATACCGAAGGCAGTCTCTGTGGTCCGGTTCTCTCAATCTCATACCAAAGGCAGTCTACTGCAGTCCGGCTCTCATTCAATCAACTCAATCATGCAACTGTTGACACTTGGGATGCTTGTGTCAAGACAGATGCTGTCACACCATACTTTGGTATTGTTCAAGGAGTCCATCTGGACATTGATTGTGCTGCACTACCTCTGGACAGAGTGCCCACAGCGGTTAATTGAAATCTGTGATAAACCTTAGTTACAATCTATCCAAGCAAGAAAGATCCTAGAGAGCTTCTACAGCAGATTCCAGCAAGAAAGATAATAGAAGGCTTCTACAATAGATTTTGCCAAGGTGGATCTTAATTGACTTTTACCATAGATTTCGGGTTTTAGGCGCGCGACTGCTGACAGATCATAAGCTAAGTACAAGATGATTCAATTGTATATGTGTGCCTTCCAGTGTTCCATGTATATGTGTATGATACAAGGACAATGAGACTGAAACATAACAGGGAAACTATGTTGTCTATCTGTTAACTGGCATGCTGATGCCAGTCACAATAGTCAATCTGGGTAATGTGATATATACCCAAGTGAGCAAAGTTGGTGTTAGTGTAAGATCAGAGTAGAGGTTACATAGTTTCACTGTCCCCTTTGTCAACTGAGTGATTGAGCAGTCCAATGTTGGCCATACCTAATCAATGTTGAGTGTGAGCTAAGGGGCTCTGGGAGACTGGCTTGGTGAGGAAATCAGCAAGGTTGTCATCAGTTTTAACATACTTGACCAAAATGTTGCCTTCTTGAACATGGTCATAGATGAGGTGGTACTTAGTATCAACATGCTTGAGTTTTGAGTGCATTGCAGGATCCTTTGCTACTTGATTGCAACCAATATTGTCAGTGAGTATAATGCGCATATGGTCTCCAAATCCAAGACCATGGAGATTATGTCTGGGGAACATCACCTCTCTGGTGGTTGCTGAGCCGGTGATATATTTGGCTTTGATGGCTGAGCTAGCAAAGCATTTCTGAATGTGCTAGTTCCAGGTGACAGTACTACCAGATATCTTTATTACCAACCCAAAAGTGCTTTTCCAATCTGTGTTTGGGTCTGATGCCCAGTTTGCATTGGTACAAGCTTCTATGATGTTTCCCTTTGTTTCTGGACCACCAATTTGCAGGACTTTGTCCTGTGTTTGGTTTAGATATTTGACAATGTGTAGTGCTGCTTGCATGGCCCCTTGCGTTGGTCTGGACATATGTTTTGCTAGGGTGTTGAATGCATAGCAGATATCAGGACAAACGGTGTTTGATACCCAAAGAAGCTTTCCCACTGTCAGCGGTCATGCAACTGGAACCCGAAATCTACTGTAAAAGCCGACTAGGATCGGTCTGGGCAAAATCTAATGTATGAGCCCTTTATAATCTCTCTCGCTGGGATAGATTGTAACACTGAGTTTGAACAGATTCCGACTGACCGCTGTGGACACTCCGTCCAGTGGTAGCGCAGCACAATCAAAGCCCTAATAGACTTCTTGAACTATACCAAAGTATGGTGCAACAGCATCTGTCTTGACACAAGCATCTGTAATGTCGACAGTTGCATGATTGAGTTGTTTGATTGATAACTGGACTGCAGTGGACAACTGCCTTTGGTATGAGATTGAGAGAGCCGGACTGTAGTATGAGACTGCCTTTGGTATCAATTGCTATCTGGACTGCAGTAAGGTACTGCCTATGGATGTTGTCAAATAGTGGTGATACAACACACTTGCTATGATAGAAGCAATGTCCTGCAATTGCAACTGTTTGATGGAACAACTAAGTATATGATAAGGTAAGGATATAGCTAGTTAAGTGTAGAGTGGATGAGGATCCACTCAACTACTATGACAAAGAGAATGTGTGGTTATATAGGTGTTCTTGCAGTGTCGCCTGCAATACTGCTCTTGCTCATCTCAGGAGGTGTAGGTTCTCCTTCTCCTGCTCCTTGTCTTGTCTGCTTCCTGTCTTGTCTTTGCTCCTGTTCCTCGTACTCCTTGTCTCCAAGCTGGAGTGAGGGCGAGCAACTTCATTATGTCCTAGGGTCTCACCCACTCCATCAGAGTGCTTGGACCCTTCAGGTCCATCATTCCATCCAGATCCTCCCACCCTTCATTGCTGGCGCAACGACCCTCTTATGCCAATATCCTTGTCATATAGGGGCCTCTCCCACCTCATCTGAGTGGCAAGCACTACCTTTGCATGTCCCCTTGTGAGGTCAGTGGGAGCGGTGCCCTCTAACCAGTTCCATCAAGATCTGTTGTAAGGTCATGATTCTACTGATCCTGACAAATTCTGTTGTAAGATCTCACTCCTACCAATCCCGATGAATTCTGTTGTAGGACCTAGATCCTACCAATCTCAACAAACTCTGTCAGAACCCATCAATTGTCTGATCCTGTGATTCCTGCACATGGTCTCTCCTTGTACAAATCCAGTTCTTCTGCGCATCTGGTCCTATGACATATAGATGTATACAGTGTTGCCTGCGACACTGTCCCTCCTCCTCGTGAGCGGTGTGGAGACTTCTCTGACACTGCTCATATTCCTCCTGCTTCCCTTGGCCTCCTGTGGGGTGATTGCGACTTCATTGTTGCAGAGGGGTTGCTCCCACTTCATCCAAGTGGTGGGACCCTCCTCTGCATACCTCTCTTTGTAGGTCTCTACTCGCCGTCCGCAATGGTGATGAGCCTCCTACGGCTGTCCCTTTAGTCCTATGGAGACGCATGAATCCCAATGCATCGATGACCTCATTTCGCGATGCAACCTGCAAAATCTGTCAGAAGCCCGCAACTCAGCCAATTTTGCATTTTGTGCACACTGCACATCTAATGCATGACCAGGGTCTCTTGTGCAGAACCTGTAACACCTGGCACCTCAACCAGTACCATCATATGACTGTCTGCATTACAAACACTCGTGCAAAGGCAGTCATCGTCATACTATACATTAGGTATAGCCACATTAGGTATAGTCACATCATCAATCAATCCAAGTACTCAAGAACACCAAACATGCTGCACTACCTCTGAACAGAGTGTTCAGTCGAAATCCATTGGAAAACAGCCACTTGACCTATTTCACTGAATTTGGTCAGAACAAGCTCACTTGACATATCTCGCTGAAATTGGTTGGAACAAGCTCTTCCAGCAGATTTCGGAATTCAGGTGTGAGACCTCTGACAATGGTTGTACAGCAAGAGCAGTCAGACTGTTAATCTGTTGGAGTACATGCATCAAATATCGTTGATCACAAGTATTGATTGTGATGATGATTATAAGCTAAGTACATAGTGATTCAAATGTATATATATGTCTTCCAGCATTCTATGTAAGTGTGTATGATACAAGGACATAATGGGGAAACTATGTTGCCTATCTGTTAACTGGCAGGCCAATGCCAGTCACAATAATTGATCCGGGTAATGTGATATATACCCAAGTGAGCAAAGTTGGTATTAGTGTGAGATCGGAGTAGAGCTTACAGAAGACAGAAATCCAAAATCCAAAATCCAAAATCTAACAGTGGGCGTTGGACGAGCTCAAGTTGACTTTCTACCAAAACAAGACTTGGCTGCTTTGACAAAAGACGGCCCCTGATCAGCTAACTGCTCTGCCAACTGTACAGCTCATTTTGGTGCTTTAGCTTGGCGCATCCCTTGTCCTCATCTTTGATCCTTCCGAACAGCACATGGCATCCTTTGCTACAATCATCATCCACAACGAACAAGGCTCACCTACACACCTCGATCCGCGCAGGATCACTTGTACCATGGACCAGCGCTAGAGAACACTTACGATAGGCAAGACGATCGGAATCCGCTTGAATGGTTCACTCGGGCGGATGGGTATAGCATTGGAACAGCCGACGAGCGGATAGACACTGGACATGCTCTCGAACGCACCCACACCCCCGCCCCGCCCCCGATGCCAAGGGGAAGGGCACAGCCTTGAACTCAGCAACCATGTCAGAGTTTGCCTTGCACAACGGATCACGCGCCAATGGTACCAAGCAAGTCGCTTTCGATTACAAATGCCAGGTCATTCCAGAAGGCGACTGCGCAGAGCTACGCAAACTGCTCAGCCTCTGCCCGCCCCTTTGTCTCAGAGCACAGAGCGCACCGATCGCTTGTCCAGCAGCGCGTCCAGGCAGCTGGATTGGTCGCGCCATCTCTCCGCAGCTTGGTCGCGCCAAATCGCCACAACCCTCAAAAAAGCCAAGTGGTCTCAGCCATGCTCTGCCTACCAACACATCTACATCCTGGAGGACACGCTTGGCTAGTTGGGGCAGCAACACCGACACGAGTCCACATGTTAGCAATGTAGCCGCCTCGGCTGCGGCTACCACTGCACCCTCGTCACCTACTCGCAGTGCGGGGCCTCGCCTGGTAGCGCCTGTTCCAGCCAGAGGCGCAGCAACTCGCATGATCCCATCCCTCGACGACCAAGGCGAGTGCGTCGAAGCTTCTCCTTCCAATGAAAACGTCGATTTTGACGATATCAACGCAGAGTTCCAGAATGCAGCATTCAGAGTTGCCATGAACCAACATCTTCTCCAAGTCGAATCACTACGAGCTGCCAGCCCAGCTTTCTCACCAACACGAACCCCGAGTCCCTTGGCACCACACAACAGCATCAACAACCCGAAGAACCAGGCAAATCATCACTCAAACCCTTGCAATCGACCCAGGAGCTGCTTGGTCGTCCGATCCAAGACTCCGCAAGCACCAGGACCACCACCATTGACATGCGATGGCATGACAGCGCTTCGAGCAACACGCTCCAACGATCGAGATGTCTGCTTGACGCGGCGCAGGAGAGCCCAAGGTGTCCCCGTCATCTGCCCTTCTCCCCTCAGTTCGCCCGGAAAGGAGCGAGGCCGGAATGGATGGGGAGAAGATCACATCGCAAAGAGTCATAAACCAGCGGTAGCTGCTGCTGCGCCAACTGGGAAGCAGTCCAAGCTGTCACGCTGGAGGCGCTTCCGTCGAGCTGCGTCCGAGGAAGCTCATCACGTCGAGCCAAGCAGCTCTCGACATACTTTGATCGATGCACGCATGGACCAAGCTGCCATCAGGCGCGAGATCCAGGCAGGACGTTGGCCATTTGAAGCTCCATTGAATGCCGAGTGCAGTTGTAAGAACTGTCAAGGCAAGATCGACGTGGGATTGTCATCCGACTACGAACCCAAATGGACACGAGCTGCACGCATTCGATGGCTTGAAGCGCAGGAGGATATGGCAGCAAAGTCTCGTGCCGGAATTTTGAACGCTGCTTCGTCAACGAGCCGTACGGCAATCCAGGCTGACGAGGTGGCTCAACTGCACAACGAGACGGTGCATCCCATGACAGCAGCCGAGTTGGCAGCAGAGCCCACCTCACCCATCTCAGAACAAGGCGAGGCTGGTCCCAGCTGCACAGCATATGCGCTTGCGGCGGCTGCAGTTACCACCAAGCCACCCAATCCTACTGGGCTCGAAGAAGGTGACGAGACATTGCGAACAGAGATCCTCGCACGTCGACAAAAGATGGCTAGACAGAATCGCGTGCCTCGACATGGAGCCCGGAGCATGATGCGTCAAATAGAAGAGGCGGAGCGCAGAGAGAAGGAAGCAGCACAGCAAAGGCCACAGAGTCGAGACTCGCAACTGTCATGTGTGAATGTGCATGGAAGCGCAACAGGGTCTCGACGCTCTTGCTCTGCATCGCTATCTTTGCCGTCAACGCGCGATTCGGTCTCGACCAATACCACGCCACAGGAACGACAGGCAGCCGATGGTCAGACGGCGAATGCGTCTTATTTCGCGCTGAATGCACCACCGGAGCGGGCGCGGTCGCCGTTGATTCCGGCTGATGCGGCTGGCAGCAAACTTGGTCAAGTGAGGCCCGTTGCTACCGTTGCAACCGACTCGACGGCACTTTGCCTGGCCAGCGTAACAAAGACATTGCAAGTTTTAGCCTCGCCTGCTGGTTCGCCTTCCTCCAGCTCGCCGTCGGGAAGCCCAGAGTCAGAAAGGCGATAGCCTTTGACATACACGCACAAACGATACTGCAACTCTTACAGCGCATCTACCTACATTTTTGCATTCATTGCCATGAAAGATAGCCAGCAACCAATCCCTCTGTTCGACTTGGACTCGATCCTGGTTCCGTGTCGTCTGCGCCGCACTTGGCGCACGGACAGCCATAGTGCAGGCTCTGGGTCTGGCTGCTAATGCCTTGTCTCGCTATGAAAGGTGAAGGCAAGTGCGCCAAGTGTACGGGCGAGGCTGGGAATGAAAGAATATAACTCGAGACAACACGATCTCAGATCTAGGCTCTTTGTCGCACGATAGCCCTCGCCCTCGAATCGCAATGTTATGTTGGTCAGTATAACAATACAAAAATGCCCGCTACAGTGTCCAGTCGAATTTGTGGGAGGATCGTTGCTTGTATCGGCTTGTATCAGGCTGATCGTCGGGATGGCCGATGTTCATGGCAAGGAGGAGCTGCTTCGGCCTCCCCGACGATCGTATCGTGCCGAACACCTCGGCTCTCCGACGACTGTATCGGTGAGAGGTGAGAGTTAGGGGGAGATAGGCACCTGGGCTCTGTCATTGAATGACCTTTTGCACTGCCTTGTCATGCTCAGACTCCTCCGCTCCAACGTGCCACTGTAATTGTCCACAACCTAAGATGTATAAAACCACCCGAGTTATTCAGTTCACTCTCCATCATCCATCCATCCATTTTGTACATACTGTTCAACGTCGACACACGTAATACGACTGTGTCCTGCCACCAAATTTCAACAAGTCACTCGTCAAGTTCCAAGTCAATTGCGTGCTACGAGTCATCAGCCTCGGCGATTGCAGTGCTGTTCTGTGCAACTGGGACAAGGCACAAATATCTCTAGACTCTAGACCTGCCGCTGCAATTCAAGCCGCTGCAACTCGATGTCAAGGCGCCTTGGAAGCTGGAGCAACGTCGTGAATGGTTGCGATGCTGGACGGCCGCTTGGAGAAATTGTTGTCCATTCACTGCTCAGGTGCCTGGGTCGCGCGGAATTTCCACTTGTCGTGATTGTTAACTTATCGTTCCAGAGGTCCCACAGCATTCTCGCAACGAGAAGCGAGAGAGAGAGAGAGAGCGCCAAATCCCACACGTCGGTTTCCGCCGCATTTCTTCCTGAAATCTCGCCTGTCAGGCATTGACTGACAGCTGCTGATTTAGAAATTTCTCCGTTCGATGTCGCAATTCTATGCTGGTCTTCCGTCACACTTGCATCCTGTTGCTGCTGCAACATCGCCCTCCGCAATGGTCCTCCGTTTCCTCTTCTGCCCACCTTGCTCGATCAACATTGGCATGGTAAAGCCAAAGCAACCTGCCTGAACGCCGACTCTTGCTCTCCCTGTAGCCATCTCTCAAGGCGCTCGCTGTTCATCTTGTCCTTGCGCCATCAACATCATTATCGCTTCCCACGCAAAGTGTTCGATTGGACACCCCACTTGGAGCCCAGACCCTCCACGCCATCCTTGATTCCACCTTCGCCATCCTCTAAAGAGCGCCTCGTCCCGCTCTGCTTGGCCTCTTACCATTGTCGCCGCAACCTCGCTTCCACAGCATCTACGGACAAGGCTTTTCATCTCCTTTTCGCCCTTTAAGCTTCCTTGCTATTGACCTTTCATCTACTAGTCTCAGCCTTGCTCTCAATTGCCGCCTGGCTCTCGCTTTTCCTCGCTTGTCACAGACTGCATCCGATCGCAGCAAAGTCTACCATCCTTTTCTGGCTTCTATCTCGCTACCAAAGCCCTACTTCCCCCGCTCAGACGCCGGCACCCACCTCGAATTTCTTCTCTCTCAGCCTTGGCACGCGATTACTCCTTTGCTGCATTTCTCTTTCGACTCGGATCGAATTTGAAACCTGTCATCCATCCTTGTGCAACTCATCACCAGAGCTATATATAGACTTGCTTCCGATCCTCCTTTCCCATCTTATCTTTATCTCACCCACCTTTTCCCTCTTTCCTCCCCCCTCTCGACCTTCCCTCCTGTGGTGTCCCTTTCACTTCTCGCCACAACATCTCAAGGTCAACGTCATGGCCTCACAACCTCATTTCGAGGAGAAGCCTCCGCTTCGCCAGCGAGGCTCCAATGCCGTCAAGTGGGCTCTTGGATACAACAACACCGAAGCAAACCGTCTCGGCATTCCCATGGTCAGCAGTCGTGATTGGCTCCGCGGCATCTTTGGTCACCCTGGCAGCAAGACCGCCAGCTACTTTGACAGCCTCTTCCCCTTCCGAAAGTGGATTGGCTGTTACAATTCTCAATGGCTCGTTGGTGATCTTATTGCCGGCATCACCGTAGCTCTTGTCGTCGTTCCTCAGTCCATGTCTTATGCCAAGCTTGCCGGTCTCAAACCCGAGTTCGGTCTCTACTCTTCCTTCGTCGGCGTCATGATCTACGCCATCTTTGCCACCTCCAAGGATGTCACCATTGGTCCCGTCGCTGTCATGTCTCTTCAAACCTTCAACGTTATTCACCACGTCATGCGTCAAACCAACGAATGGAGCGCCGAAGTGATCGCCAGCGCACTTGCCTTCTTGTGCGGTGTCATCTGTCTTGCTATTGGTCTTCTTCGTCTTGGTTTCATCATCGAGTTCATTCCTGCTCCTGCCGTTGCTGGTTTCATGACTGGTTCCGCTATTCAGATCGCCGCAGGTCAGGTGCCAAAATTGCTTGGTCTCAACAGCGTCAACACCAACGGAAACGCTGCTTACCAAGTCATCATCGACACTCTCAAGGCATTGCCCAAGACAAACATCAATGCAGCTTTCGGTTTGCCTGCCCTTGTCTTCCTCTACTGGATCAAGTGGTTCTGTGGCTGGCTTCCCGCTCGTTACCCTCGCACCGCCCGAACCATGTTCTTCGTCTCGGTGCTGCGTAACGCCTTTGTCATCATTGTCTTCACCGCCGCTTCCAGGATCTGGCTCGGCAACTACAGCGACCCTAAAAAGTACCCCATCAGCGTCCTCCTCACCGTTCCTCGTGGTTTCAAGCACATCGGTCAGCCCGTCCTCAACACCAAGCTTCTATCCGACTTGGCTCCTCAGCTTCCAGTCTCGGTCGTCATCTTGCTTCTCGAGCACATCGCCATCGCCAAATCGTTCGGTCGTCTTAACAACTACAAGATCAACCCTAACCAGGAGCTTGTTGCTATTGGCGTTACCAACTTGATCGGTCCTTGCTTTGGCGCTTACGCTGCCACCGGCTCCTTCTCGCGTACTGCTATCAAGTCCAAGTCAGGTGTGCGCACTCCCTTGGCTGGTTGGTTCACCGGTATCCTTGTCTTGATTGCTATCTACGCTCTCAGTGGTACCTTCTACTGGATTCCCAACGCAGTTTTGTCCGCTGTCATCATCCACGCTGTTACCGACCTGGTCGTTCCCTTCTCCGTCTCGTACAAGTTCTGGCAGATCAGCCCCTTCGAACTCTTCATCTTCCTCGGTGCCGTCTTTACCACCGTCTTCTCCAATACTGAGAACGGCGTCTATGTCTCGGTCGCTGCTTCCTTGGTTCTCTTGCTGATCCGCATTGCTCGTCCTCGTGGTCGATGGCTCGGTCTTGTTCGCATCCACCACGGTAACAGCACTGGTCCCAACGAGTCCACCATCACACTTTCGCACCGTGACGTTTTCGTCCCCCTCGAGAACAAGGATGGCATGCGCGACCCTTCCATCCACGTCGAACCTCCCCCGCCTGGTGTTCTCATCTACCGATTCGAAGAGGCCTTCACCTACCCCAACGCTTCCGCTATCGCCGACTTGCTCATCGAGAAGGTCAAGCAAGAGACACGTCCAGGCAAGCCTGCTTCCGACAAACTCGGTGACCGTCCTTGGAACGACCCTGGTCCGCCCAACCCTCACCTTGTCAAGGCTGCTCGTGCTCTCGCCTGCCGCGGTCGCAAGGCTGCTAACAACAAAGGCCTTCTCAATGATTCCCTTGTTGACCGCCGCCCCACCCTTCGAGCATTGATCTTTGATTTCAGCTCGGTCGCTCACGTCGATACCACTTCCGTTCAGACCCTTGTTGACGTTCGAACTGCAGTGGAGAGGTATGCTGATGCCAAAGTGGAGTTCCACTTTGCCAACATCTTGTCTCCTTGGATTCGACGTGGTTTGCTCGCTGGTGGATTCGGTATTGGTTTCCCATCCAAGCGCATCACCGAGATCGCACCTGTCGTCTCCCAGCCCCAAAACATTACCCTCTCCGCAAGCGAGTTGCAAGCACGAGAGCAAGCCGAAGCTGAACGGCGCGCTAAAGCCATCGAACGTATGAGCCATAAGAGCAACAACGATGGTCCTGCATACCCCTTCTCCGGTCGTCCCAGGAAGCCCATGACCGAACTCGAAGCTGGTCTTGCTGGCGATGGTGCAGCTGCCAGTCGAAGTCGGATTGATCTGCATGAGGACATTGACGAAACTGATCCTGACCGTATCACACGGAAAGTTAAAATCGGTGATGCTCTCTACGACGTCCATATTCTTGATCAGGACGAACCCAACAAGGCTTCCAGCAGCAACACTCCTTCGAGGGATAGCATGGAGAAGAGTCTCGAAGAAGGTCACCAGCAGGAACACGCAGGTGACCGTCCTCCTTCCAGTATCTCAATCCCAGTTATCTGGAATAACGACTTGACTCCTTTCTTCCACCTCGACCTGTCCGCCGCTCTTGCTGCTGCTTCCGAAGGCTTGGGTGAAAACTCGCAGCTTTCGTCGAGCATTGACCAGAACAACTAGAATAACAGCCACCTTTTCTCGGGGCGACCCCAAAATTTGATTCACACTAGTGTCCTTAGATTCACACACACATGTCACCGGGTTCTTTTGTTTTTGGATTTCTCTCTCTCTCTCTCTCTCTCTCTCTCTCACACACACACACACACACGCACATTGTTCATTTGTTTGCCTCACATGCCTGTATTTGTAAATGGTAGAATCGCAACACTGAACATGGTCTGATATCGTCTGCCTGTGCTTGAGCTCGTCTGCTTAATTGGAGTTCAACTCTTTGTCTTTGCCAACTGCTTTGGCGCACGAAGCTTTCTCCGTCGCCACTTGACTTTGATCCATCTTTCACCTCTTCGGACCATCTTCCATGACGCTTCTATTCTGACGTTGGCGAAGATCATGAACTCAATCCCCTCTTTATGCTCCACCGTATCAATATGCAATGACTTGATCGCAGTATTTCCATTTGTATATTTCTCACGTTTCCAGAAGAGAATGGCAACTCTTCCTCTTCTCCGTTCTGTAGGAGGGCGAACTTCTACGATACATCCACTGTTTGCCACCAGATGAAGAGATAAACAAAGCTATAGTTGTTGCAACAATTCATCTTGCCACTTTTTTGTACCACGGTCTTGCAAAGAGACACTCGTATTTTGCAAGCACAAAAGCGGCACAATCACGAATTAGGGGTTGAGCAAGTACAGTACTGTATTGCACAAATGTTTGGGAACAGAGGCAAGAAGGCGCAGAAGGCGAAGGATATGTGCGGAACCGTCATATGTTGGAGTGCGGAGAAAGAGGCTGGCTGAGTCTCGTGTGAGAGCATGTGATTGTGCCTAACCTAAAGAGTTGCAGTGATGTCCTTTCCGAGGTCAGATCATTTAGGAAAATGCTTCACTATATCTTCGAAAGGGTCCAACTTCCAATTGAAGATGTTGCTGGCCTTGATTCTTGAGACACCAACGATACTGGGGTCCATCCCGTTCGTGTGTTTCCATAGGACGCTGGCGTATCTTTTCCTGCCAAATAATGGTCTGAGGCCCAAGCTGTTGCCCAGTTTGGTGTTGGGTTGGATGATGCTATAAAAGTAGTGATCCTGGCCATTGCTACCAACATACTTGGCTCCATGCTGCTTAGCAAGGTTGAGAGCTTGACTAAAGTGACGATCGCGTAATTTAACACTGTTGTCGTCCAGAGTGTAGCTAATCTGGTGAGAATAAAGAGTCCGTCCTTGACTTCTTGCTGCTTTTCCAAGCATAGAGTTGAGTACTCGTAGTTCACTGTCACTGCCACTCGAGCCCGAGCGAAAGCCCTGGGCCGTAAGAACTTGTCCTTCTGGCCATCCGCCACTGCCACTGCCACTCCAGCCTAAGCCCCAGGTCGAAACAACTCCTACTGCATGGATGGCCAGCAGGAGGAGTAGGGAGACAATACGGGTGTGACGGGAAACCATGTTGTAGAGGCGAAATGTTTGCGGATGTAAGAGACGGAAAGGTAAGATGAGGCTACTCGACTGTGTTTAAGCGCTGCCACGGCTGCTGCTCGCCCTCGATAACTTTTTGCTCGCAGTGCTTCTTGGTCTTGCCGCAGAGCATCCCACTTCGCACTTCTCTCAAATGATGCTGAACATGCACATGCCTCTAAACAGCTTCATGTAGGACGATTTTGCACGCTGGCGGTGGGCGCAACTTGTTGATATTCAAAGAGGCCACTCGGCTATACTCATTGCTGCGATGCGGGTAATAAGGCACGTTCGGTGGTAACCTTGATGACTTCATGACCTAGTGAAATCAACGTAAATGAATCCAGTTGGAGGCGTCGGAAAAAAGTCCCACGTTGCTCACTTGTTTTCACTTCATGCTTTCTTTTCAGACCTCCCTCTCCGTCTGGCAGATGCCTAGCAAACAAGTCTCAATTCCTCACATGCTGGAACACTCAAGGCTATGCTTCTTCTACGAAGGTGTCAGACACAGTAAACCTCAGAAGGTGGCATTTCTCGGAGCTACATTTCTTCCAAGGACAGCCAAAGATGCCCTGCTCGAGTCTCAGACAATTAGACCTGCCTTTGAAGTGATGTGTCTCATGTGAGATGGATTTGTCAGGCAGTTGACTCGCGCGAGAAGCATTGAGCTAGTCGATTATTGCTCATTGTTTCGTCTTCCACGCAAACAAGCCGTCGTTTCCGATCTCTTTAGCAATATACTGTACAGTATCATCCTGTGCTGAAAGTAGCAATCTAATATGATTATGTAAGCTGACATCAGACGATACAGGAGAGATCGGGTACAACCTAGTCCCACTCGTTGTCAGACTTCGTCATTAAGTAGAGTACTCCCACATTTGGCATGTGCCATCTCGATGTATATATATCAAGTTGAGAGCACTAGGCTCTCACCACGTTCTTTAGTCAATTGAGTATATGCGTTTCTGTCCTAAAACAGCAGCGATACTGTGCTCCGACTATCACCGATCGTTGATCATCGGGACACGTCTTCCTCATCTTTTATCATCCTGCCCTCCTCCTTTTCAAACTTTTGAAGAGAGTATTCCTATAGCTGTGAGTGAAGTGTCACGGATTCTTTTCGAATCCTCGGACTTGTGGAAAGCATTCATAAGCAACCGCTTCATTCAAAAACAATCCCATCGCTTCCCTTATCTTTCCAAAGAGGACGTTGAGTCAGAAGCAGAAGTGGGCCAAGTGGGACCATGTCGTGCCACTGCATGCCGTTTCCGCATTTTGAGCTCGAAAGCACCCGAGCTCCTCACTTCATACAGGGAAGCTGCGTAGTTACACACCAATCCTGGCATTGACACTGCATTTGTTGGTGCGAGGAGTGGATTCATACATGAAACTGCAAGATTGCTGCAACAACATTCGCATGCGTGCCGCGACCCACATGATGGGACCGGCGGGGCACGGTCGTCTGCCTCCAAAGTCATTTTTGGCCCTACCAGAAGGGCGAGCAAAGAGAGGCGGAGAGGTGTCTGCGGTGGTCTCTAGCTTAGTGCTAGCCAGCTGAGGAGCGCGCATAGCATGATGAGGAAAGGCATAAAAGGGAGACACACGATTGCTCTTTGCATGTTCTTTGTCTGTCAAGCTTACATCCTGATTCGACCTTCTCCCTTCGGAATGCTCTCCGCAAAAATCATCGGGCTTTGCATCACGGCGCTGGCGACAGTGCAAGTTCACGCTGTCGATGATGACAAGCCACCCGCACGAGTCGAGATTCCTGAGAGATTGTTCCTTCCTGTCGGCGATCAAAATCTCGCTAGGGAAGGACGAGTTCAACCGGCTCCATCTCGGCTTTGGTATACACGGCAAGATGATTGGCCGACTTATTTGCCTGCTGCGCCCCCTGAAACCGTGGGGGCCGGCGAAGGGAGCGCCAGCTCAAGCCGACGGCCTGAGGAACCCGAAGTATCCAGTCAACCCAGCAGAGTGCCATCCGACCCCCCGTTTCCACTTGGAAAGCACATGTTCAGTATGCAGTCGTATCCCCTCAACTTGCCCAAGCTTCAAAAGTTTTATCACAACTCCTTCCAGCCTGTCAACTTTGAGCATTTTTACCACAATGGTCGCTTTCAAACATCGGGCGCGATCTATCGACCCGATCCTCAAGTCCTGCGTGCAATTCAAGATAGTATCTGGCTAGAGTTGAAACTGGACAATTACAAACGGACCCAAGTTTCTAGCCGCTACAACCTTAAGTACGGTGATTATCTCTGGCCACCCTTCCAACAGGGAGCCAACGATCCCACAAGTCTGGATCTTCGGCCGAACCTGGTGGAGGATCTCCGCCATCGTATCAGCAAACGATTGGGAAGTCACTCGCAAGACACCCCGAACCTGTACCGGATGGAAGTGAACGTGAAAGAAAACAAGCGTCACATTCTCATGATAACCAGTAGGAGCAACGATTTCTTCGATGAGGAAGTGCATCTTCCACACTCGGAGCTTTGGCTCTTCTATGAAACTGGAATAGTAAAAAATGAGGCAAAACCGAAATTTGCTTTCCTGGGCGCTTCATTCCTACCTTTGGGAGCAATGAATGTGCTGATAAAAACTAAGGTGGCCGAGGCTGCTTTAACGATACATGGGGCCTAACTGCGCTAAATCACATTGTGTTATTCTATTGCCAGCCTTCGCTTTGGATGTGATGGTGTCGTCAGCGCGAGCTTCGTTACGCGCCTTATCTTGCCGACCTTACAAATGAAGGAGGCCTGTGTCTGTATCGAATCGCATCAGGACAGTCGTCGGGAGGGCCAAACACCTCGGCTCTCCAACGACCGTATCAGCGAGAGATAAGGGTCAGGAGGAGATAAGCATCTGGACTCTATCGCTGTATGGACTTTTGCACTGCCTCGTTATGTTCAGACTCCTCCACTCCAACATGTCACTGTATCGTCCACAAGCTAAGACGTATAAAAGCACCCGAGTCACTTAGTTCGCTCTCCGTCAAATGATCCATCTGTTTGTATATACAGTTCACCGTCGACATACGTATTACTACCGCGACCTACCATTCGAGTCTATCATTCGCTCCAACAGTATTGGCTTCCATTTCGTCATGTAGTCACTTTCTGCCTCTCTTCAGACAGATTCCTCTCCCTCTGCTTGCATTCGACCTGTGTTACTTTGAAGAGCTTTATCATGACGTTGTTGTAATTGCTTCCGTCGATCTTAAGAAGGGCACCGATGACGTGGCTAAAGCTTGGTTTTCACGCCGACATGAAGTTCTGCCGGCACTGGATGAGATCATGAGAACGACGTGCATCGCACGTTAAGCTACAGCAACGAGTTGCACCGAAATGAGTCCGAAAGCGACGGTCGATCCTCATGGTCCCGCGATATGAACAAGTCGAGCGCAACTATCTTTTGCTGTTCAGCAAGACGTCAAAGACATTTAAGACCCTCTTCGCGTACGTTATTCACATCTACACATCTACACATCTCCACAAATTACCGGTACGATGCATGTCTTTCTCATTGCTGCCGTGATTGCTGCCGTCGTAGCCTTTGCAAGTGACGATCGGCCGGCTAGAATGGTCGAGATTCCTATGGAACAAGCCCTTCCTGTGCCAGAGCGGTATGGTGTTCACAATGTTGGCGGTGATAGAATTGTCCGTGTTCGGACATGGCCTGCTCCAGCAACAGCTCAACGCACGGACGGCTCCAGCGAAGCAGCTAGCCGTTCGGCTCAGGAGGCAGGGGGAAGTCGCCACTTAGTCAGCTTGGCCCCTGCGCCGCCTGAGCCTGGGGACCGCCGTCCGGTGTTCCAGACCCTCGATGGCGAGCCTCTCCGGTGGAATTTTGATACTTCTGCTGCCAGCTCAAGCACAAGACTACCAGAAACCAGACAGATCATTCCCAAGTTCATCCAAGTCGAGTCGGGTCGAGCTTGGGGTCCGCTACCCATTGGGGTCGAAAAGTTCTCCCTGAAGTCTTACCCTGTCGACATTCCGCTCTTCGAACACCTTTATGGCCATACCCACACCGTCCCTGCCAACTTCGAAAACTTCGTCACCGACAGGCCCAAACGCCCGTACTACCAAGACGCTGATACCTTCCCCAACGAGCCCGCCGCTCCTGCAGAAAAACGGATTGGTACAAAAGGAATGTCTTACAGACCAGAGCCTGCGGTGCTTCAAGCTGTGCACGACACTATTTGGCAGCCTCTACGCCAGGGTGGAATGCAGCCTGAGAAATTGGATCAATCAGATGTGTTTGAAGGTGAATATCTCTGGCCGCCAGTTCAAGCAGGCAGTAACAGCAAGCACTTAATCCCGAAGTCGACGTTCCTGGATCGCTATCGATCTGCTATAACGCTGAATTTTCGGAATGCATTGTCGGGAGGTCCCAGCTTGTTTCACCTGGAGGTCAACGTCAAAGGACAGATCAGACATATCCTGATGTTCCCTACTATTAGTGGGTTTCATGTGAGACAAATACATACGCCGTCAACGTCGGCGCTTTGGCTTCTGTACGAAGGTAGGATCATTCCACCAGGCTGGCGGCATCAGGGTCAGCAGAAATTCGCGTTTCTAGGGGCGACGTACTTGCCTAAAAACGCACATGACTATCTCCAGAATCACGGTGTGCTGAGAGTTGCCTTTGCGGAGCACATGAATGCTCTTCACTAGTCGACCTACGCAATGTTTTGCAATGACAGAGAACCAAAATCAGATCCCCTCCACCGTCTGCAGTAACTCAGTATGGTGCCCTGATTCGAAAACTCGCTCTCATCTTGTCGCTTCGGGCGAAAAGGGCGAGATGGTCAACATATCACTCTGTTCGCACCTGTAGGTTCAATTCTCAAAGTCATCTTCATCACATATGCTTAGCGCCTGTCGATCTTCTGAAGTATTTCCCAGCCTGTACTTCTCTTCTCAATCTTTGTTCGCCTTTGCTTCCAAAAGGACCTCTGGACTGCGAATTGGAAGCATCGTGAGCGTTTCAGACATCACCCAATTAGCTTTGTGACCAATACGAGCAATGGGTGGGAATTCCACCAAAATCTCACTGCTTATTAGTGGGACGCTTCATACCAAGCAAACAAAATCATGCACGCCCTGCTTCGTTGCGCGTTGTCTCATGAGCGTGTACTCTATTTTGTGTGTTCCGATGAGATACGGGGAGCAACTTGTACCACCTTTTTTTTTTTTTTTTTTTATGGAAGTCTGTTGTTTCTGCAGCATGATGAGCTTGTGAGGGAAGCTGGTGGAGCGTTGTCGAAATCTTAGGGTGGGACTGGGTCCCCACTTTTCTCTCAGGGGCCAACTAGTGTTAGAACGAACAGTGCGCTCGCTTGTCACTTACGACACAGACTTGGACGGCAGGACGCGGTTTTATTACGTGTGGCGACAACGAACGATATGTAGAGACAGTGGTACTAATGAAGCACACCGTTGTCTGGTCGCAAGGTCAGCTCAAAAGGTGGCTGCTTGGTGGATGATAGACACCGTTGATATGCTTCAAGTCCCGGTATGCGGTATGAAAGGCACGCTTGGCTGTAGGGCACTCCTTGATCGCCACGATGACGGGCATGACGTTGGTTAGGAACTAAGCTGGATTCACTGTGGGCAACAGACCTCCTTCCCTGACGGCTAGGAGATATAAGCAGCCTCCCACGAGCATCTCTCCCTCTCACTACTCACGCTCCCACCTCTCTTTAGCCCTTTGCAGGTCTTCGAAGATGTTACTCACTCGACCGCTCGCCATCCTATCCATCGCCCTTCTCTTCTTCGCAACTGTAGATGCGGTTGGTGAGGATCGAAGCTACGGCTCTGTCTTAAAAGGACCTTCTCGTCTCCCTTACCCCTCAGACTCTCACGACGCTCTTCCATCAGACTCGGAATTCCGAAGGATTCTACTCACCGAACCGCCTTACCAAAGCGCGCTACTCACCAAAGCGCCTTTCCCATGGCGCCCCTCCATCCCATACTGGTATTTATCGCCCAACCGCGATCCCTCTTCAATCCTAAAGCGCTACACGGTACCCAAATTCACCATTCCTGACGGTCCAGCATTCGGTCCGTTCCCCATCGGCGCACCAAAGTTTCAACCTACACCATATCCTCTTTCCATCCCGCATTTTAGAAATATGTACATTCGGAATGCATTGTTGCAGGCTGACTTTGAAGATGTTGCTAAAGACGGGCAGTTTTTGAACGCAAAGAGAACTTATCGTCCTGAACCGAACATCTTGGAAGCTGTGAGGGAGGCTGTTCATGCTTCGTTGACGTCTCATGGATGGAAGCCAAGGGAACAGGGGCAGGGCGAGTTTCTATGGCCACCAACAGTAATCCATGACAGCAAAGGGGTTTCTGGATTAGAAATGCCAGCAGGAAGAAGATCGGAATTGCATCGTGAATTGATGAGTAATTTGATACAACCTTCTCAGACTGCTCCTGAAGCGTGGCGTCTAACAGTGCGGGTTAGAGGGAGGAAGAGGAGAGTTCTGATGTCCAAAGCAAACGCAGAGAAGTGGGTGGACAGAGCGGAAGGGGGAAAGAACGATGACGACTTCTGGTTGTTTCACGAAGCGTTCCTAGAGCCTCATCGGCCGAACGAAGTAGGGGTGTCAAATCTGGCGTTCTTGGGAGGAATGTTTCTGCCGAAAGATGCTATCGGAAAGTTGAAAGAAACGAGGAGTGTCAAGCCTGCTTTTCAGACCACTTTTCTTCACCTTCATTAGATTGACGCATTCGGTTTTCGTTTCTGTACTTTGATATAGAATCGATGTTGGTTTTGTTGATTGCCGTGTGTGTCGACAGGCGTGATCCAGATGTGAGCAATGCTGACGGTGATGTTGAGCATGTGCATTAAATGGGCCCTTTTTTGAGTGTGAAAAACGTGCCGCCGGAGGATTTTTCGGCTGCACAATTCTGCAACCGCGCGCGTATGTGTTCCGATTTCCGATTTCCGATTTCCGATTTCACCCTGCATTTACGCCAAACCGGTGCGTGCCTCTATCTTTCTCTCCTTGACATCATCATCACGCCTACCACTTGAGCCCTAACACCTCTTCCGACTTCACAAACCACCGCAGCAATGTTGACAGCACCTGCATTCATGCCAACGCTACTATTGTAGCAGCTCTTGCGCTCCGTCCCACCGTCGTGGCGTGCATACACCAGCACCTCTCTCCGCCAAGATGGACGACGAGAAGGCCGCAGAAGAGCAGCTGCCACCCAGCGCGACATCCACAGCATCCAGCTCATCTCACCAGCCCGCATCGCACTCAGCTCGCAGTTGCAAAGCTTCCCAAGGAGGAGGACTAGAAAAATCAACAACAATTCAAACGTTCCTAACTGTGACCGACAACGATGTCTACCATCCCGCGCACCACTCCTTATCCGTCGCTCATCCTAGCTCTAGCCATGCATTTCGAGTCCGCAAAACTCCCATCTTCTCTGGCCTACTCGCTCCATTCTCCATCGTTCTCGAAGTACCCGGTCTCACATCCAAATGGTATGCTGACATCAACCCAGAAGGTCAAGTAATCCGTTTCATTCCCAACCCAACCATCCTCACCGTCGGTCTATCCATCTCTCTCACTTTCGCCGTCATCGCCAATTTCGCTATCATCCTTCGATTTCTTGAAATACTTCGTCCGCGACAATCCATCGCACTTGCTATCGCTTCTCTTGCTCTACATGATATAATCAATGTGGTAGCGCTGGCTGTATTTGGTGGGATATATGGGCCGAAGAATGATGGGTTGAGTCTAAGTGCTAGCTATTTGATGGTTTGTGCGAGTACGATTACCTCAACCTTAGTGACGGCGAGTTTGGTGATGGATTATGTGAGGACGAAAGACTTCAAGCATGCAGGGAGCGGATTGACGCAGTTGCAAAAGGGGTTGGTGTTGGCGGGGATGGGGTTGTTGTTGTATCTGAGTTTGGGGAGTTTGATATTTGTGTTTGTGATAGGGGTGGATTTTATTACTGCGTCGTACTTTTCAACGGCGACCGTGTTGACGGTGGGGTTTGGAGATGTGGTGCCGGGAAGTGCAGGAGGGAAAGTGCTTGTGGTATTGTATGCTCCGACGGGGATAGTACTTGTAGCGTTGGTGGTAAGTGCTGCGAGAAGCGCGATGTTGGAGACGTTCCAGGCTACACTGCTAGAAAGGACGAAGGAGAGGCGGAGGAGGATAAGAGAGCGAAAGGAAAGACTGAAGGAGGAGAAGAGAGAGGAGAGGGCATTGAAGAAAGCTCTACCACGAACATTCACTCTCAGTGCTTCGGAAGGTAATGACTTCGCTGAAGCCCTAGCTCGGATGGAACAAGATGCTTCTTCCCACCCACTCTCCTCACTCTCCACCACCGCCACCACCATCACCACTCCGCCACCAGCAACAGCAGGCGATCCAATCCTCCAATCCCAGATCGCCTCTCTCTCGCATCAACTCCTCCTCGCAAAAGCTCGCACAGAGTCAGACTTCCGCACATACGAATCCCACACGAGACGAGAAGCCATCACAGCAGCCCGCATAAAGCTCCTCCTCGCATTCAGCGTCACCCTCGCCTTCTGGCTTCTCGGCGCAGTAGCATTCACATATGCGGAAAGATGGAGCTATGGAGGAGCAATATGGTTTTGTTTCATAACGATGATTACGATTGGATACGGAGATTATCATCCGAGTACGCAATTGGGAATGGCAATCTTTGTGATTTGGGGATTGATGGGGGTTGCGGTATTGACAATTTTGTTGGCGGTGGTTCAGGATGCGTTTGGAAGTATTTTTGCGAGGGTGCTGACGAATAGTGCACAGAGGTTGTTCAGTCGGGGTGAGAAGCGGATGAGGAGGAGGAGGAGTAGGGAGAGAATGGAGGGAGGGGGGGATTTTGAGGCGCAAACACAAGCAAGGAGCAGGAATAGGAGGGGAGGGAGGAAGAGTGAAGGTGATTTATCCCGACCCAAACTCTCTGCTAGGACTGGAGAGGGGAAGAAGAGTGCTGATGGATGTATAGAGAAATCTACCGCTGCTGTTCGCACCAGTACACCTGAACCGATCGAGTCGAAAGAAGGTAGTGGGATCAAGTTCACCATCCCGTCTGCCCTCCTCACCAGCGATGAAATAGCTGAAGTGACGTTACCAGCAACCACAGAAGCTCGAATGGAAGAAACTCTCGTCTCTACTCCTCAGAAACTCGCCCTTGCCGCTCTCCAAACTTTCCAACATTCCGTCCGTCTCCTGCAGCTGCACGGCCACACAACCTCCCAAGCCATGTGTGAAATTCCGGCGCTTCGACACTACTACAACTCTCGCCAAAAGCCCGGCACAAACGCTTCTCTGGAACAGGATCAACAGGATAGAGAGGCGCTACGAAAGCTGGAAGAAGCAATCAAACAAAACGCGAAACCAGAATACGAGAAATTCTGCAAACTCGTCGTCGCCAATCTCGAGTTCGAGCAGCACCTGCGTATTCTCCTCGGCGGATTTCAGGGCTTAAAAGATAGAGTTGAAGGCTTTAAACATCAACTTCATCGACCATCGTCACATACGTCGGAATTGGAAGGAAAGGAAGGGTGATGTTTTTGTACCTTAACTTACATTGTATTTGTATATTATGCGGTTTTGAGGGACGGAAATCTAGATTGAACAATCTTGTACAGGTGTGGCCAGATCTGATTCGATTCGTCTCCTCGTAAGTTTACGAACAGCTCGTCTCCTTTTGTTGAGGCAAGGGCTGTGGAAGGGTCCGTGTTGGTTCGACAATCGATATCGGTGATGGAGGATGATTTGGAACGGTAGTGTTGGAGCATGGGTTCGGTTTGTGCGTGGAATGATCTTAAACGCTTACCGAAAGTTTCGACGTTGTCGTCTTCCCTCCTGCTGAGCGGCTCTCCGGTGATATCATCTTTGCCTTGAACCTTTGGTGGGTTGTAGCTGAGGTTGTAAACACGGCCTGAAGGAAGGTGCGTCCATCGCTGGAGAATCCTATCGAAAATAACACTTTCCGGCACGTCTAGATTCACCACCAACTTCAGCGGCTTTCCTTCTTTCTCCAGCATAGCATCCAGCATTTCCGCCTGTCCCAAAGTCCGTGGGAATCCATCCAAAAGCCAATCTTTGGAAGCGAGAGAAGAGACTTCAGAACCGATCAAACCCATCATTACTTGATCTGGCATCAGTCCCCCTTGCTTGATGACGGATTCTGCACGTTGGCCGATGGGGGTGGCTCGTCGGATGTGCGATCGAAGAACGTCGCCTGCGGACAGAACTGTGAAGGAGTGATGTTTGAGTAAGCGTGCTGATTGGGTGCCTTTGCCGGAACCGGGGGAACCGACGATTAGCATTCGCATTTGGGTGTCATTCTGGGCTGTGCGGGTGGTGGAAAGGCTGCGAAGGGTGAGGCGCGTTGTTGGGGTTAGGCGAAGGGTGCGCAGGGTGGAAGTGGTAATAATTGTAGTGGACATGTTTGATCATTTCTGTTTGCTATCGTTGACAGCGATGGCGGTGGCGGCAGTGGTGGTGATGGAGGAGAGGGAGGGATGGTGGGGGTGGTGGGGATGGTGGTGGAGGAGGAGGAGGAGGATGATGATGACGAGGTGATGAATTTAAGGCTTCTGATGGTGGTCCAAGCGCTTTCAGGAACGGGCAAAGAAGACGCACTTTTTCTAGCGGGAACACATGTGGAGATCTCACATTCTCGCTCATTTTCTTTGCCCCGCAACCGGCTATCACCCTTCCTCACCTCTTGCACACATCGATGAAACCATAGTCTCTCCCCTCTTCTCACACACCCGAACACACTCACACAAGGCTGTCCATGTTGTCTCCTTTACGGCAGTGTTGGGGATGCGAGCCTCTGTATTCGAAGCAACATGTGTGTACAAGCAAAGATACTGAAAAGGAAGCCATTTAGCGGCCCATCCAACCACCATCAACAACCAGCATCTCACCACTAACATACTGGCTTGCACCACTAGCCAAGAAGAGCAGCGGACCCTTGAAATCCGCTGGCTCACCCCACCTTCCCGCCGGAATCCTTTCACTGATCTGCCTCAATCTCGTCTCGTCGGCCAACAATTTCTCATTCATATCCGTCGCAATGTAACCCGGAGCAATACCATTCACCTGAACATTGTGTTTTGCCCATTCATTGCTCAACGCCTTGGTCAACTGACCCACTGCGCCCTTTGCACTGGCATAAGCAGGTACCGTGAGACCACCTTGGAACGTGAGGAGGGAACCAAAGTTAATAATCTTGCCCGAACGACGAGGGATCATGTGTCGACCCGCAGCTTGCGAGAGAAGCCATACGGATTTGAGGTTGACGTTGAGAACTTCATCCCAATCGGATTCGGGGAAGTCGGTGGATGGGTGTCGACGTTGGATTCCACCGCAGTTGATGAGGATGTCGATGGCACCAGTGGCAGAGAGAGGGAGGGATCGGTCGAAGAGGGATTTGACGGAGGAGAGGTCTGCGAGGTCGGCTTCGATGGTAGAATGTTTTTGGCAAGAGGATTGGTTGGGGACGGAGGTGAGAGGTTGAAGAGCGGGGTGAGGGGAGGAAGTGTTGCCAGGTCGAACGGCAAGGATGACGGATGCTCCGGCTTCGACGAGTGCGACGGCACAGGCTTGACCAATACCACGCGTTCCACCGGTGAGGAGGGCCGTCTTGCCGGAAAGGTCGAAGAGTCCGACGGAGGACGCGGAGGAGGTCTTTTCGCAGGCTACGTTGGAGGTCGACATTGCGAAGAAGCCTTGTAGGGGATGGTGTCCGTGGGTGGTGGTGGGTGGTGGTAAGAATACGGAAAGACCGGCGGTGTTAGCTCCCTTATATGAGGCTGAGGGCGGTAAGCAGATCTTAGTAGAAGCATGTCTGATGCGGTGGAAAGGAGAAGTGTCGTACATTGCAACAGAGGCACAAGAGAGAGAGAGGGTCCGTGCGCTTTCTCAAAAACCGGACGCGGCCGGACCGTTGCTTCGATCAGAGATTCCACACCCCGATTTCGCCTGCGATTTCGGCGATGTCAGGAACCCAAAAATAGACCGTGGTTGTTGTTTCACAGGATCAAACACTGCCGGCAAAGACGGCCAGCATCGATGTCGCATTGACGACGTTGTCCCATGTATCCCTTGGAGGGGCAAAGCCACCCGTCAAAACAATGAAATCCATGAGGATGCCGACAAGCTTGATTCCACATGGCGGTGCGGCAATTCAATGAGGCTCAAGGATGCCACAGCGAGGTACCGCTGACAGCAATCAACGCTGTCACAACGAGGTCTGGACCTTCAGGGACAAAGTCTCCGATGGTGTTGTAAGCTTTGTTGCCAGAGAGCAATATCAGGTTAGATAAAGTAGTAAGGCTTACAGTGATACAAACAGATCGAACCACCATAACCACCTCATTCAGTAATGAAAAGGGCGGCCCTCACCCACTCTCAAGCACAGCCTGACGCCATGTCACGACCATGGCATCAGCTCGTTGGCAACCAGCATCCTTAACCTACAGGAACCCGGCACGGCTTAGTACCTTGTTGTTAGAATTCTCTTGAAAGGGATATAAACACCATCTCCATCGATGCGAACTACTTCGCTTTCCCACTGCTCTTCCAACCGCCAAACTATTCAAACATGAAGCGCGCTCCAACTCTCATCCTCGTCTTGCTCCTTCTTTTCGCCCTCACCCTTGCTCTCTCACCACGCCACGCTCGCCTGCACAAGCTCAAACACAAGCGACAATTGGAAGAAGAGTTGCTCGCTGGAGCCGAAGACTCCGTTGAACTATTCGATCATCCCCGAATCCACGATACGTCTGAAAAGATACACGAGGCTGCTGAACAGAAGAATATCACCGTTCAGCATCTTGAAGAAATAAAGAGGACAAAATTGAGAAAACTGCAGATTTCGATGTTGGACAGGCAGAGGATTGAACAAGAGAACGTATCGGAGAGGCGAACATTGAAGATTGAAAGAGGCAGAGGGGGGGGGTTGAAACCCGAAAGCTATGATGGTTACAGCTGACGTCGTTGAACAATCGATCCTGTTCTTCCCTTTCGCGTTCTGTAAGTGATTGGATGTGTAGAGTAAGTGAGTATGTTCGGGAGGCACTTTTGAGCGGTGACCATTTCGCCGAGACAATGGCTTCATTTGGAGGATCATGGCAACCAAAAAGGTGGGTTGGGGCAAAAAGGGGGTGTGGTGCTGTGTCTTGTGTTGGTGGAATCCGAGTGGGTGTGAGGTTGGTTTCATGTCGCTTGCTTCCTTTGGCCCTCTGACCCTCTCTCATCCTCGAAGGTTGCCCTCGACTGTTTGTTCGTATGTGCTTTCCCTACGATGCCCTTGTTCTTCTTGCTTCTCCCTCCCCTCTTCCCTTCATCGCCACCTCTTGCGCCTCCCCAAACACTCCATCATGCTTTCACTAGTATGGCCAAGAGCAATCGCCCTCCTCAGCTTCCTCTCTCTTGCCATTCCCTCACATATCCATGCGGATAATGTGGTACAAGACCCAATGCAAGCATCCGCAACCTCATTCGGCTGGCTCGCAATCCGCAACTTCACCTACTGCCTCTCTGACCGTCCTGACCCACCTGACAAACCTCGAGGAGCTCAACCGAAAACCAACACTGCCCCCTCTCTCTTTGGCTCCACTTCACAGACCCAACAACTCACTGGGATGGGAGATAGCGTTGTGGTGCTGTACCATCCAGAACAGACAAATAAGGCGATTGCATGGTGTAATACACTGGTGGCGATGCAGAGTGGAAAGAATGTAAAATGTCATATTGCTCTACCTACTTGTCAGAGGTGCGATGCTGTGCGCTCTTCCACCACCGCCCCGCTCAAGCCACAAGAAGAGAGGGAGATGGGGAGTAAAGCTCCTAGTGGGAGGTTGGGAGAGAAACATACCGCAGCTTCACCCCTCGCACCCGCCGGAGGGGCGGCAGACAAGCAATTGGTTGCATTCCGAAGAAGTGCTTCGATAGGAAAGGCTGACCCGAACGATCCTTTAATTCCTCCTCCCCAAAATTACGACAAAACAATAGCAAAGCCGTTCGGAAGGGATGACGAGTACCCGTTCGATCCAGAACTAGAACCAGCGATCGCAGAGTTTCAAGATTACTGCGAAAACAAGCTGACCCTCGCAGTGAGGGCAGATTGTCCTTTTCATCTGGTCAAAGGATGGTCGGATGAGCCACCATTTGATCTGCATAGGTTTTGTATGAGCTTGAAGGGTAATGACGGCCATACATTGCACACGGAAGGAGGAAGGGGAAAACTGGTGCCACCAAAGGTAATTGGGAACGGAGCAAAAGTAGGTGGAAAAGGGATAGTGGATCCAAATGATCCAATTGTGCCATCTCGTGATGAATCACCCGCTCCTCTGCAGCCGGGTCAGTAGCAGCAGCCAAGACCAGTGGAAGCGGCCGGAGTATGGTCGACATGATGACAGCTGCTCTTCTCTTTGTCGTTCTATAGAATCTCCTGTTCTCTTTCTATCATGGTTTTTTTGGGTCGCATTCAATACGCAACATTTCTCTCGTTTTCCTTTTCGACTGTTCATTCTCTCTGTATGCCATGTATGAATGGCCTCGACTGGAAAGAGAGCGTCGTGCTGGTGCAAATGTTCGACCATCGCAAAACAGCGTCGGCGGGGGGAAAGCATTCAAAGTGGCTGCTACGGCAGTGGTCTTTGTTGGAAAGCGTTCAAGGATGGGCACGGCAAGCGGCAAGGATGATTAGCAACGCATGCATGTCCTTCCACCATTCAGGGTCCAACTTTGTCCGATCTTGAGAAGCGTTGCGCATTGTCCACCTTTGGCTTTCCACCTCGTTCTTCTCTGTGCTCAGTCATCCTGCCTGCTCCTCTTGCTCCTCACCACGACTACTTGCAATCTCATCACTTGGGCACCATTCTTCGTCTCACTGCGACTCTGCTGTGCAACGTTGCACCAGGATCCATTAGGATGGCTACGAAACTTACCTTGCAGTCGAAGTACGCTGTTGGCGAAGGAGCTGACATGCCCGTACACGGCTTTGGAGTGTACAAGTCTCGCGCAGATGTTACGGAGCAATCGGTGACTACAGCGTTGAAGATGGGTTATCGTCACATTGATTCTGCTCAGTACTATGAGAATGAGCGAGAGTAAGTAGCACTCTTTTTGCTTTTAATGATATAGGGAATAGGCAGAGTGCTGACATGCTGTCTTGTGCGAGCAGGGTAAGAAACGCAGTGCGAGCTTGGTGTCAAGAGACCCAAACTTCTCGCCGAGAAGTGTTTGTCACCACGAAAATCATCGCTCCGGCCAAAAGTAAGGACAAGACTCTGGAGAGCATGCGAGAGTCGGTTAGCAAGGTCAACCTTGATGGTATGTTGCCCTTGCCCTCTTTTCCCTCTTCTGCACAGAAGCCGAATGAGGATGACTGACCCAGAGGAATGCGATTACTTTATATGACTGGGTAGGATACGTGGATTGCTTCCTCATCCATACCCCGACTTCCGGCCCCGAAGGACGCAAGCATCTCTGGGAAGCGCTGAAAGAACTTCAGTCTGAAGGCAAAGTTGTCACGATCGGTGTTAGCAACTATGGTCTCAAGCATCTCCAAGAGTTGATCGATCGTAAGGAAACGCCTACTGTCAACCAAATCGAACTTCACCCTTGGTGTCAACAAAAACCTATTGTTGAGCTTTGCAAGAAGCATAACATTGTGCTCCAGGCTTATTGCGTAAGTCGCCTGCATCCCCCTCTTTGTTTCTTCTTTCGACCTGGATACTGACATGAATTGCATCTGGGCATATGGCGGTGATGGTAGCCCATTGTGAGAGGAGAACACGCCGATGATGAAGAGGTGCTAGAGATTGCCGAGAAGCACAAAGTAGATTGGTCTTAGGTGTTGTTGCATTGGTCGTTGCAGAAAGGGTTTGTGCCTCTGCCCAAGTCGGACACTGGTTCTCGTATTGCTTCGAATGCTGATCTGTTCGGGTTCGAGTTGCATGAGGAGGATATGGCCGAGTTGGATGCGAAGGAATTGGGTGCCAAGGGGGCTGTTGCGCCTAATCCTGTTGATGCTGCCTAACCCGATGCTGCCTAACCCGATTCGCCAAGATAAATGGTTGGAAATCGGGAGATGAATGGATGCACGTGCTTTTGATGAATCGGGGATGCGGAAAGCGGGGGGATAGATGATGGGATGCAGTGACAGGCCAAGGCGATGCTTGCCAGCTCAACATACTTGTCGATTTCATGCGCTCGATCCTTTGTTCATTTCACCAATGTCGCAGTGATACTACAAAGCGTGGTTGTGGGAGTGAGCTCGATTGTGATGATATGTGTGTGAGTGAAATGGAGTGACGATGATGATCACGGTGATGATGATGGTGATGATCAAGGTTGTACAACCCAACGCGGCTCGGCGTGGTGGCCAGCATGGCATTTCAATGCCGACTGCCGACTGGAGAGAAAGAGCTCCTTCTTGTGTGTTGATCTGTTACAGAAGAGAAAGCTTCTGTTCCTGATAAGCAGCCGCTCCTTGCTCTATTGTTCTCTTCCCACCACCATCCCAAGGAACCGAAGGACACAGCACAGCAATGAAGTCATCATCAACAACAACAACAACAACAACAGCAGCAGCAGCAGCAGCAGCAGCAGCGTTAGCTTTAGCTTTGGCACTAATCGCCTCCAGTGCTGTTGCTGAACTGACCTCTCACGCCTCCAACTCCAACCTCCACCGACGTCAGACACCCACCGCAACAGGTGGCAGTGCTGCCTCGCAAGGATCCGTCTATCAGCAAGCCTTCACGGACCCAGTTGCAGCAGCGCAAGCCGCTAACGTGCTCCCCTTTACAGCTCTGGTCAATATGCAACCGGTCAACTCTGGCGGTACAATCTCGCTGACGATGCTGGTCAACTTCTATGGAACTCCAACGTCCCCTTCATCGCAGAAGCAGCCGTTAACGCGAGTGTCAAAGGTGGTTGGGAAGCGCTACCCGAGATCCAAGGGATGGATTTGAACCAAACTTTCGCTGTTGCTCCGGGTGCTGTCATGCCTTTCTATCAGACTCGAGCTTACGATGCGAGCAAGGTGAAACGCGCGATCATGGTCATGCCTGGTAAACCTAGGGACTGCTGGAAGTATACCTCGCTCGTCCAAAACGCACTTGATGTTTACGCCACCAACCCGCATATTGTGAGCAGTAACCCAGATGGTTCCGCCAGCAACGGTGCTAGGACCAGCGCAGATCAAGTGTTGATTACGGGTCCATGTTGGATGAACGCAGACGATGGTCAAGCCGGAGCTATCCTCCAAGGTGAACTCTACTGGCACCGAACGCAGTGGCAATCCGGAATGGCCTCTCGTGGTCCCGGTGACACTCGAATCTCATCCTACCAAGTCATGGATGCTTTCATAGACACGCTTTTCGACAAGACCCAATTCCCTTCGCTCGAGACTGTTGTGATAGCAGGTCACTCAATTGGAGCACATATGGTTCAACGCTATGCCACTCTCAAAGCCATCTCCGCCAACGACGCCAACATCTCCTATTGGATCGGCGACCCAGGTTCCTATGCCTGGCTCACCTCTGACCGTCCAAACACTTCCAACACCAGCTGCAGAGCAGACTATGACGACTGGGCTTATGGTCTTGGCGATTCCGGTGTCCCTCCTTACGCTCGTGACCGCGTTCGCACTCAAAAACAGGCTCTACTGCAGACGTATGCCAATCGTAACATCCACTACAACCTAGCCTTGCTCGACAACGGCCAAGGCGATACTTCGTGCGAAGCGTCTTATCAAGGTGCCAACCACTTGGTGAGGGGATGCAAGTTCATAGAGTTGCTAGTGCGGATGAATGGCGGCAAGCTGCCAGCTACACAGACGGCGAATTTCATGCCTAATGTTTCGCACCAGGATTACTCGATGTTGTCCTACAACATCTCGTTGTATAGATTGTTCGAGGAGACGCCGAGTGGTGCTACCGCTGCTTCGAGTGCAAAGGTGGGGTCTAGCACGACGAACAAGGCTGGGGCAGCTAGCTCAGCATCGATGGTGATGGCTAACAATGCATTGACAGCGAGCTTTGGATTGGGTGCAGTTGTTTCATTTGGCCTGAGCTTGCTCTAACCCACCGCCTCCCCCAAAGCAGACGATATGCCATCTCTGACAGATTCAGACTCGGCTTCTTGTCATGGACACTAGGACCAATCAATCTTCTCAATCATGATAGACGCAATACCACGTTCATGTGTCATTTTGAGTAGCCCTTCATCCTCGAGTGTCAAGTGCATAGGAGAGCGGTCTGAAGTGAATGGACTGCGTTGAAACCAAGGCCAAGGCAGGCGGAGTCCAGATCGGTCAATAGTGACCTTTCCGTAGCAACGTCCACGCCGCACTCGGCCTCAAAGAAGGCCCCTTTTCCATTAGTAGCAGTTGGGCAATGGCATGTTTTTGAGAGGAATGTAACATATAACGCTTACTAATGATGACTTACCCTCTCTCAAGCCGCGCGGTTGGTGAGCTCATGCTTATTAATAGCACAGACGCGTCACGTGAATAGTTTTTTTCCCTCAAATTGCTCAGTCCGAAAATCGAGTTGGTCGTTGACAGTATCGTTGCTTCCGAACCACCACCATTTCCACCTCTCTGACGTACTCGCTTACAAGTTCGCTGTTGGTTTCGTAGGTAAGTAACCGAAACCTCTCTAATTGGACCGTGGGTTGTTGCTGACCTGAGTTTTGCGGTGTTGTTGTTGTACAATGAATGCGAAAAGGCCGATTTACCCCGCAAATTGCAGTCAAGCTTCACACGCACGACATCGGCACTGCTGCTGGTCAACTGCCGTTTTCCTTTTGTGCTGCCCATACCTTATACCCCGCGCGTGACCCTTCGAACCCTAACCCCCTGGCGATGCACCGTGCGCTCCCCTCTTCCGCTCCACCATCATCCCTAACCCGAAACACCATCGCTGTTTCCACTCCACCCTGACCCACAACATACTCTAACAAACCTCTACCCTAACTCAAGAAGTAACGTTGCCCAAAATGCCGAAACCTGGCCCAGCCTCCCGTTCAACGATCACCAATCTAATGCGCCTAGCGCACAACCCCGCCTGTCCCTGCCATGGATGTGCTTCCGCCCGTTCCAACACTACCTTCTTCGCCCGCGCCGGCCTAAACATGATTTCTAAGCACAATTCTCAACCCGGCGCTACCTCCCGCGGTTACGCTACTCCCGTAGACCATCTCGTCGAGAAAGAGTACGCCTTTGAACTAGCCGCTTCCAACGTACGTTTCGGTGAAGGAGTAACCAAAGAAGTCGGAATGGATTTCGCCAATATGAAAGCACGCAAAGTTGGCGTCTTCACCGATGCCACCGTGCGGAACCTAACTGCTATGAAGCAGTCCATTGCTGGACTAGAAGCTGCTGGGATCAAATACGAGATCTTTGATAGAGTGAGGGTGGAGCCTAATGAGAAGTCTTGGCAAGACGCGATTGGCTTTGCTAGGAAGAATGATTTCTCTCACTTCTTGGCGGTGGGAGGGGGGAGTGTTATGGATACCTGTAAGGTGGCGAACCTTTTTACCTGTTATCCGGAGGCGGATCTGTTGGAGTTTGTAAATGCGCCGATTGGAAGGGGTACTCCGATCGATAAGGTGCTTAGGCCGTTGCTGTGTGTGCCGACAACGGCGGGGACGGGCAGCGAGACGACGGGAACGGCGATTTTTGACCATACTGCGACCGAGAGTAAGACGGGGATCGCGAGCAGGGCTCTAAGGCCGTTGTTGGGCATCGTGGATCCGTTGAACACGGAAACTTGTCCAACGGCGGTTCACGTTAGCGCGGGATTGGATGTGCTTTTCCACGCCTTGGAGTCGTACACGGCGATTCCATATACAGAGAGGATGCCGCGCCCTGCCAACCCGATCCAGAGGCCTGCATACCAGGGTAGGAACCCGATTAGCGATGTTTTCTCACTCTGGGCGCTCAAGCAGACTGTCAAGTATCTCCCCAGAGTCGCGAAAGATCGCACGGATGCCGAAGCTCGAGGCCAAATGCTTCTCGCAGCCACCTTCGCAGGCATCGGCTTCGGCAACGCAGGTGTCCATCTTTGCCATGGTATGTCCTACCCCATTTCCGGCCTGAACAAGAAGTTCGGTAAATACCAACACCCGGGCTACCAAGTCAACCATCCTATCGTACCCCACGGCGTCTCAGTTGCGCTGACTGGACCAGCTGTGTTCGAGTTCACCGCTCCCAGTGCGCCGGAGAGGCACAGAGAGGTTGCGGTAATCTTCGAGGGTGAGAGGAGTAGTGGGGATATTGAAAGGTTGCCGGATGGCGAGGTTGGTGGCTTGGTGTATGATAGAATTGCCAAGTTTTTGGCTGATTTGCGTGTACCCAGGGGTTTGGAGAAGGTGGGGTATGGGAAGCAACATGTGGAGGCTTTGGTGAAGGGCACCATTCCCCAGAGGAGGGTGTTGGATTTGGCTCCGGGCATCGGTGATGTCAAGGGTGCGGACGGGCATGAGCATCTCAGTAGGATTCTGGAGAAGAGTCGTAAGTACAAAACAGCGCCAGCTTGCCAAGCGAGAAGATAGAGAACTGACATTGACCTTGTATTGCGTATGATGCGTGACGAACAGTGTCGTACTAAGTTCTTTCTCTCTCGCGAAAAGTCTCGAAGAAAAACTCAATCGATGTTGGAGGCACTTGTGTGCCGTGGATTGCAATGAACACCGAATGGATGCTTCCAGCTGTCATTGTGCGAGGGGAGAGGATGCGAGAGCAAGAAATAGTATCTGCGGTAACGCTGGCCTATCGTTAACGAGAGCGGGTTAGGTGAATGGAGCCGCGCTTCTCCACACAGAATGAGCAAGCGCTAAACGAGATCGACTGGCGCGTGAAATGACGACTTTCCGCTTGTTTCCTACCAAAAGCCGCATCTGCTTTTCTTGTCGAGGCTCGTAACCAACCTTTTTCAGCGGTAAAGCCTCTCTCTCCTCGCCCTTTCTTGCTTGCTCGCTTCTCACATTTTGTTTCCTTCTTATACCCCATCTTGCCATCTCCATTCGCACCTATTCGCACCTATTCCCTCCAAGTCCTCCCCGACCGAAGTTCTGTGCAAGATGTCTTTCAGCAACAACCTCCCCTCCTTCCTCAAGAACCTAATCTCATCCTTCACCGGCGGCAAAGATCCATTGCACAACCTTACCGCTTTGTCTGTCCCTGCCTCCCTTCTATTGGCAGCCTGGCCACACTGGTACACGATCTACCTGGCTCAGTCCAACCGCATCCAAGGAGGCTGGAGCAACATCAACCCGCGTGCATTCGTGGTTAAGCTTGCACAAAAACCCAAGCCTACCCCTCTCGAACTCTTAATCCTCCGAGGACAGGCTTGTCAAGCGAACTCGTTCGAAAACGTCCCTCTGTTTTTGGCAGCCCTCGTCTGGGCGAACTATACAAGGCTGGAGGTGGAGACGATTAATAGGTTTATTTTAGGCTACTTGGCAAGTAGGGTGCTATATACGGTGCTTTATTTGAAGACATCTACCTATTGGAACAGTTTCGCGAGGACGGTGGTGTTCAACTTTGGTATCCTCTGGATCGTGAGTATTTGGATGCGAAGTGGGTTGGCTTTGGCGCCTAGCCTCAAGTAGTTATGTTGCAGTAGGTCGAGAGAGATCAGAGAAAGAGGATGCGGGGGCCGGGGCGGGGCGAGGCGAGAAGCTGGCGCCAGGCGTAGCAGGCAAGCGTTAAGCCCGACCCTTTTCATCCATCCCCATACTGTGCAGTGCTTGGATCGATCAGTAGGCGATAGCACAACCCAACAAGTAGTACGAACAGAGATCAGCGACTCCAAGCCTCTGTTCTATGGCAGTGTGTGCCATTTTCAGCGAGCGTATCAACAAAGCAGCATCGACAAACGCCGTGTGCAAGTCTTTCGCCTATGCGATCCGAATGCCTGGTCCAGAATTCACGCCTTTCACTCGTCACCACAAACAGATGGTGCGCATACAAGAAGAGAGCATATCGAACAACAACTACAATTCCGTTTTCCTTCCAAGTGAATGCTGCTTCTAGAGCTTACTAGCGAACCTCGCCCGAAGCACGTTCTTCTGTACTTTGCCTGTACTAGTCTTAGGCAATCCATCTACGATATCGAACCATTCCGGCACGGCGAAACCTGACATCCTCTCCTTGCAATGTTTCTTCAGTTCCTCTACGAACGCCTTATTCTCCTTACTTGCACCTTTCTTTACCTCTTCCACCCAAGTGCCACCTCTGCCCGCCTTCACTTGTTCGGTGAGGACAACGAAAGCTTGGCCTCGTTCACCCCATTTCTCATGCGGTCTAGCAATGACGCAACATTCCAGTACATCTCCGTGGGCCGCCAATTCTTGCTCTACCATGAGACTCGAGATGTTTTCTCCACCAGAAATGATAATATCCTTGCCACGATCCAAAATTTGAATCTCGCCTCCAGGATGTCGAACGGCAAGATCGCCAGTATGGAACCAACCCTTGAGTACAGCTTTGGATGTGGCCGAGGGATCGTTGTAATATCCCATCATAGTCATGTTTCCTCTAATGACAATCTCGCCTGTTTCTTTACCGTTTCTTTCCACATCGATTAGATCGCCATCCTTGCTGTTGCTCGAGTCGGTTCGGACGACCCGCACTTCGTCTGATGTGAGGTAAGAGTGTCCCTGTCTAGCCATCATTCGTGCTCGGGAATCAACGTCGAGTTTCGCCCATTCTGGTTCGAAATATCGTCGGGTAAAGGGACCATATGTTTCGGTCAACCCATACACGTGCACGGGATGCAGGTTTAGACTTTCCATCTTCGCAAGGAGGTTAGCTGTGGGAGCGGATGCAGCGACGGCTACGTTGACCCGGCGAGGCAGCTTTTTAGCAGAGGGATGATTGATTAGGCCGATTTGAACTGTCGGTGCACCGCAGTAGTGCGTTACACCATGATCAATCAATGCATCCCAAATCACAGCGTTGTCTACCTTGCGAATCGTATGGTGAGTCGCCAAAGATGCGGTGACAGCCCAGGGAAAAGTCCATCCACAAGCATGAAACATGGGAAGAACCCAAAGATATCGCGAATCTTGCGTAATGTTGGCTTCGAATGCATTTGCTACTGCTGCGAGATAGGCGCCTCGATGGTTGGTTAGAACTCCTTTCGGACGACCGGTTGTGCCAGAAGTGTAGCAGAGTGCGATCGGTTGTTCTTCATCCTGTGGAGCGAAAAGCAGTTTCCAGCCGGTGCGGGGTTCTGCTCGGGGTTTGGGGGCGGAGGCATATGCGGAAAGCTCTTTCTGTTCTGCTCGCTGCCATTCGAGATAGCCTCGGTCAAGGAAATTTTCGTAGGGATCATCGGATTCGGCTCCACCAGAGTCTTTGCTGATAACAACGGTAATGTTAGGGCCAGGATTCTCGGGGATCAGATGGGCGAATTCGTGATCGCAGAGAATGATAGTCGATCCAGAGTGCTCAAGGACATAAGCTACTTCTTTAGGAGTGTTTCGAATGTTGATCGGAGTGATAATTCCACCTGCGGCGGGGATGGCCCAGTGTGCATCGGCGATCAAGGGTACGTTGGGGGAGATAACCGCTACTCGATCACCCGTTTTGAAGTTAGGAGTGGTGAACAGGGCAAATGCGAGCGAGAGGCATCGTGCTGCCCATTGAGAATAGGTGAAGCTGTAGTTGCGTTCCGGGTGAGAAATGGCGAGTTTGTTCGGTGTGATTAGGGCTGCTCGGAGAAGGAAGGATACGGGAGTGAGGCAAGAGCGGTAATGGGGAGTGTTCGGGTGGGTAGAGAAGGAGAGTCCAAAGGGACGATCAGTGGGAGGTTGGGATGAGCGTGGGGGTTGGTAGACCATCTTTGCGATTCGTTACCGACTGAGGATGGTGGCGGTGAGATGGCAAATGCTGGTGAAGGAAGAAAGGTTGGTGGATACATAGGATCTTAGAGCGGAGTGCGGGGAAGATGGAGAGCTCCGGCTAACTTATACGTCATTGACAGGCGCTAGAGCTGGAGGCGAGAGAGAGGCAGTGGGGAAAAGTTGGGGGAAGATGGCCGCCAAAATTGTAGACCCGGTCAAGTGTTGCGGTAGCAGAAGGGTACAGAAACAAGTGCGAGGTAGAGCGATTTGCTACAGTATTCCGAGCGTTGATCTAGAAGTTAGCCTCATTCGTCATGCCTCGAGCTCCTTCATTGCCGACTTGCCGTCTGCTCGCTGTATCGCTTGTGGCCCCCCTGTCGCTCTCGGTGACCGATGTTTTTGTGGAGCTGCTCCTCGTGCTCATCATTTGTTCGGCTTGCTGCTTGTCAGCTTGGGCTTGTATGCGGCAACGCAAGGTTGAGGCATTTCAAGGCGTATTCAGAAGGCTGGTGTTATCGCCTCTCAGAGTTCAGGTAGGACAAGGTGGATGGCGGTTTGGCGCTTCAAAGGCGCTCACAAGCCAATCCCAAGTTTCCCCGTCTGCGTTCGGCAGTCGCTCTCATTTTAACTCCGGTTAGCCGACTTTTCCTCCCGTTCTGTTAGACCTTCATTTCCCATCTGCTCCACTTCTTTTTGCCCGGTTGAGAACAAAGGCGGTGCCTTTCATCCAAACCAACGTGGCATGCAGGAAGCCGCTCGTCTACTCTACGATTACCACCAATCCCTCCCCTAGTCACAACCTCATAGGAATAAATGCAACTGATGCCAAAAAGATCCAACGGAGAATGTCGATGCTTGTGTCCCGATGTGGAGTGAGGATGGAAATAGTCTCAAAAATGTGATAGACTAGGTGGGGTTCGAACCCACGAACCCGAAGGACGAGGAATAGAGGTATACACACATACTGCGTGTGTCTCGGCGTCCGGAGCTTGTTAACTCGCGCCAAAATTTATGAAATTTTCTTAAATCTCGCGCGTTTGACCACTCCGCTACTAGTCTCAGTACGTGCTAAAGTTGGGGATATTTCAATAATATACTAAGATCAATATTTTGCGTCGCTCACACATTATTGTTTTGACCAACCTCAGGAGAAAGACGAGGCTCGCTCAATGAACACCACTTCGCACAGTTAGCTGTGATCCTTGGGCAATGCAATGTATTCTGATGAGTCAATGTAAGAGTGAAAGTCCATGTGTATGTGTATGCGACGGAGCAATGGTGCGATGCGAACAATGAAAGCGAGGCAAAGTAGGTATCAAAGATGCGCAGCGAGAGAGAGGGACAGATGGAAGATGCAATGATGCTGGAAACAGGGGAAATTGGAAGACGAAGATCAGATACGACGAGGAGGCTGATCAGTCAGCTCATACGACTCGCCTAAGCCAGCAGGTCGACGTTGAACGGGATACGGTGGTGCCGGACCAGCCGACGAAGCGGGCAAGCCAGGGTTCCTCAGTCGACCATGTTCCAGCGCATTCGCTGGCGACAAGGGTCGCGAAGGAGGAGCTGTCCCCGGTGCAGTGCCATGCTCCCCTCCGACCTCGTCGAACACGTCGTGTCCACCGAATGCAGCGCCAGTGTCCATGAACTTGTAGGCACGCTCACCAGCTCCCAACGTGTTCTGCACTCCTACCTCAGCAGGGGTAGCTGTAGCTGACGAGTCAGGAGGTGGGTAAGGAACCATAGTGACGTGGCTCAAAGCAGCAACATTAGGATCACCTTTGGGACCGTAGATCTTGCATTCGGCCAAGAACACCTTGAGCTGGCACAACCATCGGTTTCGTCGCTGTGCCTTCAAGCCACCTTGCTGCCAGTTGGACTTGTATCGGATGCCAGCCGACAGAAGCAAGCTACCCTGATCCTGGAAGTCAATCACATTGATGTCGAGACCAGGCAGGAAGTCACGCTTCTCTCCCTCAAGCCAGTGGACCATCTTGGTTCGCAATGCTTCGATCTGCGCAAACGACGTGTTGTAGGCCACTTCGAACTTGAACGTTTCCTCGATGGCTCCCGATCGACGCAGGTTGACAATGGGCTTAGTAGCCAGCTGGTTGTGGCTGACCATGACGTTCTTGCCATTGGTGGTCTTGAAGACGGTGGTGAGCAGTCGCATCTCCTTGACAATGTACTGGTCGTCGCCGATGTCAACACGGTCACCGACATCGTAAGGATGCTTGATGAAGAGGAAGATGATGGCGCCCAGCGTCTCCTGTGCCGTGGTACCGATGAGCCAAGAGAGACCAAGGATGAGCGTACCAAAGGAAGTGACGAGCGTGCTGAAAGCAACAGACAACATGGCTGCAATGATGATGGCGGAGATAAGAATGAAAACGCTCATGAAGATCGAGTCAAGTCGTCCAACAGCCGAGTCGACATCGCGCATTGAGAGCTGCAATGCCAGTCGCTCGCGGTGGATGTCGATGCAAGCAGTCTCTAGCTCTTCTTTGGTGACATCGCCGTTGAGGTCACGGTCAAAGATCTCGAAAGCAACCTCAGCAGTGATAGCGTCGGGGAAGCAGTGAATGATGTCGTCGACGACCATCTCGGATTTGCCGGGAGGGCAGAAGCTGTACCAAATTCTTCTTGCCAGCGCCTGGGTCTGCTTGCGAGAGTTGAGTGACGATACGACGACAGAGCGAGGGTTTCCAAGTTGAGGCACACCTTGGCCTGCGATCTCGCTGGCGACAGTGCCAAGGACACTGGTGCTCTGCAGTGCCACATCTCGCACCTTCTGACCCGTTTTGCGCAGACGAGCGCGAGTCACGTGAAGGCCAGCCGACTTGCGCTTGGCCTCGTGCTCTGCAGCCATGTAGGTATCCTTGCGATTGAGGTTCTTGGAGTTCTCATAGAGCGTGGTGAGCACCTTGATGTTGAACTTGGATGTCTGAATGCGGTCCTCGTACGAGACGCGGTGGAAGTTGTACGCAATGCCCTGAATGAAGAGCTTCTCACATAGCAGAATAGCAGCGCTCAAGCAGACACCGAACCAGAGACGGTATCCGGAGAGCATGATGTCGCTGGTAGTTGGCCAAGAGTTCTCGCTCTTCTTCGTCACAACTGTGGTGCTTCCAGAGGAGGAAGAGTCGGCGGAGGTGGAGTTGGTAGGTGTCAAAGAGGCCTGCTCGATAGCAGCCTTGTCGGCGCCCTGGAAGTTGCCGATGACGATTGCAAGCCAGAGCGCAAAGAGGAGGATGGTCCATAGGAAGAAGGCGACGTACTTTTCGGTGACGATGAGGAACTCGGTATAGCGGCGCATCTTTTGGTGGATGTTGCCAACAGTCCATCGAAGAATGCGTGGGATCATGATGGCACCAACACGGCAGACCCACCAGCCTACCCAAATAGAGCTCAGCCAGACTGACCACCAAAAGATGCCGACGTCAAGCACGGTGGGATTCTTGAACTGATTCGCTGGTCTGGCATTATAGACGAGCAGAGCGAGAATACCGGGGATCCAGGAAAGAGCAGTTGGGACAAGAATGTAGAGGAAGAGGCGAACAGAGGGATGGCCGAGCTTGGGACCTTCAGCATGGCGTCCATTGAGACCGACAAAGCTGGCATTGGCACTGTCATTCGAGTAGCCGGCACCTTTCAAGAGACGCTCCCACGAGTCACTGTCTTGGCGCTTAAAGCCAGGTCGCTTGACATTGGGAGCAGAGTTGTTCTTGCCCATGGCTTCGTGAAGGCGTTTTGACACGTCGGTGGACTGCGAGTACTCCTGACGGTGTCGAGGTGGAGTGGTCTGCACTGGTGGATAGGTGTTGGAAAGATCGGGACCGCCGTTGTTGGCCCAATGACCTGAACCGCCATAGTTGGCTGGGTAGTTGTCGTACTCCTTTTCAGATGGATAGTCGCCGACATGGTCGTAGTACGTGGATGAGCTGACACCGTGGCCAGCCAGCGGTGCATCGTAGGTGCGAACAGGGCCGTGAAGAGTGGCGTTGTCGTCCGAGCCTCTACCTGGTGAATGGCAGATTGCACCACCACCTCCGCCAGGCACACGGGTCCACGGCGCCGACATGGTTTGCAAAGATGGGATCAGTCGAAGAGAAGGGGAGTCCGAAGCGTTGTAAATTGCAAAGGTGATGGAGAGATGGAGAAGTGGTGGCAGTGGCGATGGTGTTGGATAAAAGGAAAGTGAGATGGCCTCGCCAAGGCTTCCAACAAAGGGGTGACTGAGCTTCTTGTTGTCCGTGTGAGCATTGTTCTTTCTTTTCTTTCTTTTCTTTCTTTTCTTTCTTTCTCGCTGGCGTTAAAGTTGAGTGGGATGGCCTTCCTCCTGCCAAAAGAGGAAAAAGGTTTCAGACTCGAGCTTGCGTGTTCGTGTGTTCTTTAAAAAAGCAACGACAGCTCGTGTGGAGGGGAGGGTACAGCGCAACGGTGGTTTTTTTTCTTTCTTTCCCCCCCCCCCTCTGCCCAGCTAGCAAGATAGTGGAAAACAGCCAAAGGTGAGAAAAGCGTTGAGTTGGACCCCGGAAAATGGTGAATCTGCATAAAGATGTCGTTGTGCTGGAAGCTGTAACCGAGGCTTGCACTTCTAAACCGAATCGATCCCTCTCATGCGATTTTTCTAAAAAGCCATCCACCTCGGTCCTCTGTGGTGGTGCTTGTGACCATCTGTGACAGCGATCGAAGACCTTCTCCTAGGCCCAAGTGAGACAAAATAGAAACCGGCTGTCCCCGGAGTTGGAGGGAAACATACGGGTCTTGACAAAGCCGAGAAGCTGACAAGGGGGATTATGTCAGCTTTGGTCAAGTCAAGTTGAGTCAAGTCCTTCTCAGGCAGTCATTCAATTTGTATTTTTCCCTCTTCCATTCTTCTCCACAGTCACATCAAGGTGTGTTTCTTTCCAAAGTCACATCAAGCAACACAGGCACACATGCATGCACACACGCAGGCAGGCAGTCAGTCAGTTTGTGTTCAGCCTATCCTTCCTCCTTCCTCCTTCCTCCTCCTCCTTTTGTTCCTTTCCATAGGCTACTCCTTGTTCTTGTCAATCTGGCAGCTGAGTCATCTTGTTGCCTTGTCTCAAGCCAAGGCAACTTGACTCAGCAACTCAAGTGTCACACTGGTGACTTTGGCTCAGCACCTTGATGAAAGGGATGGGATGGCTCAAGCAATTTGAAACAATGGGACGGCTTAGCTTCAGCTTTGGCTTCTCTCCTCCTCTTCTTCCCTTCGGCACCTCAGCCAACGATGAGTCGTCCAGGCTGGCTAGCTGGCCAGCTTGGGTGAAAGCATCAACCTTCTCAAGCTTAGCCTGGCATGGCGCCAGTGTTGCCCTTGGGAAAGGGAATGATGCTCTCCCTTTGGCAGGACCTGCTCACTGCTGGCTTTTCATGGTGCATATAAGGGGCCCAGATTGTTCTCACATCCCAGACTTGCCCTTCCTTTCTGTCATCTTCCTTGACCTTCATCTTCTTTCCCTCAGCATCACTCCAAATTTGTCTGTAGAATCCCTCTTGCAACCAACCGAGCCAACCAAAATTCACTTTCAGCACTGCTTTGCTACCAAAGTGGTGCTCTCTCATCAACAAAACAACCAGCATCTGCTTCTCTCTCTCTGCAACTGTTGCCTTTCCTCTTCCTCTGCCACAGTGCATCCATCCATCACCAAGTCACCTCTTCAGCAAACACTTCCTTCAATTGTTTGCTTTCCTGCTCTTAACATTGGTGCTTGGGCCATGACCATATCTGTGCCTTGTGACCAACATGCTCATCAGCATCAGCATTCATCCTGGCATTCTCTTAGCAATCCATTTGTTTGTATTCCCCTCATATCCTCTTCTTGTCCCTTTAGCACACACAACTTTGCCATTGTGCCTTTCTCTCTACCATGTCCAATGCACCTCCACACCCTCTTTGGGGATTTGGCCAGGTAGTGTCAACAGCAGCAATTTGCATGGGGAAGTTTGGTGACCACACCTCCCTTACAGAGGAGCACCTTTTCAGGTGGGCCAAGGAGGTATTGAATCGCTTTGATGACAATCCAGCCTTCTTGGAGTTGTGCAAGAATCTAGCTGAGGTGAAGCAAGACCTTATCAATACATTCAATGCATGTCACCTCTTAAGTGGCACACACTTGGAGCATGCTGTGGCAGAGCAGTACTTGCATACTTTTTGCAACAAGGTTTTCCTCCCACACGCTTACAGTCCTCACTCAATCATCACCACTGATGATGTCCTCTCGTGCCCACCTAGACACAATGTCTCAGCCAATCGCTTGTTTTGGAAGAGGGTTGCCAAATTCTGTGTCTATTGTCAGAAAGAGTTGTTTGTCAACCCAGAGCAGTGTAAGCGGTTGCACGCCTGAAACCAGGTTTGGTGTTTCCAGTTGATTTTGGTGGGATCAACCGATTAAGCTCCATTTGGTATGTTTTGGTGAAAGTGACCAGATGACTGAGTTCTGGTAGGTTTCGGCTGACCACCTTGAACACTCCGTTCAGAGGCTATGCGGCATGTCAATAACACTTTGGTTTGGAGCTGGTATAAGATACAACTCCCTGATACAGCACAAGTGTTTGTAGTGCTGCTGCTTGATGTTCTTTGTTGTTATCTGGACCGCAATAAGGGTATTGCCTACAGATGACAGGAGGTACTGGACCGCAGGTGTTATACACTGCCTACAGTGATTGACTGGACCACAAGTGTTAGATGACACTGCCTACAGGTGACTTCTGATGGTGATGCAACACACACAATCAAGAGGTTGTTGCAAAAGTCCTGCTATTGCAATGATGCTACATAGCTAAGTAAAGAGTAAGTAAGTGTAAAGTGGAGTGGATGAGGATCCACTCGTATTCTATGGTGAAGTGAGAGTATTTATGTGTTTGTAGGGTGTCGCCTGCGACACCGCTCCTGCTCCTCCTGAGGAGTGTTTCCATCCTCCTCATACTCTTGTTTCCTCCTCTCCTTGAGCTGTGTGTTCCAGACACTGTTCTTCCTCCTCATGGTTCCTATGCTGGTCCCCTTGGCCTGGCTCCCTCTCCTCTTAATCAGTGACCATTCTCCTGGCCCCTATCTGGTGGCCCCTGACCGTGTGACCACCTTTATTGTCCTGCTTCCATCCATGCATCCTCCTTAGTGACTGGTTCCATGTGATCATGAGCATGTCCCCCTTGTGTGGTAACCGACCTTGTGCTCCTGAGCTTGGTCCTCTTCTTGGCTGAACTTGGACCCGCTCCTTGCATGTGAAACCTTTCCTGCTATCCTATCCTTACCCTCGACAATGGTGATCTTCTCTTCTGTGCCTCCCATTGCTTCCTTGTAGCCGATTGGCCCGTTCTGTACCAATGGGAGCTTCTTGTGGCATGTTTGGTGAAATCAACCAGATGGATGGATTCTGATTGATTTCAGCAAAATCAATTGGAAACATGTGATGCAGTTGTTGTTGGTGAAATCAACCGGAAACCCGTGATCCAGTCAATTTCACATTTCATGTGCACAAGACTCCCCATACCTCATTTCGGGTCTTCTGCGCAGACCCTATGACAAGCAGAAGCGATACCTATCTACGGCACGCAACAGCTGGCAACGCATCAAGACCGTCTATTGCCGTCAGACACACAAGTGGATTGACTCTAACATCGCCTTGGAAGTGTTGGCACTGGTTACAGAGGAAATCATCCACAAAGCAAAACCCAAACCAGTGGCACATTATCATGATCTTGTCACTTTTATCACAGATGGCATCTTTGGCAATCATCTTTTGCTTCATTGTCCTCATGAGCAGCTGCAGCTTGCTGCTCTCCACCTCATCGTCTTGTACTGCATGACTTGACCTGGCAAGGTGGCACTCACTAGGCTTGCAACCAATGCCCTCAAGTATTGTGATCTAGAATTCTACCTGACGCTCTGGGACAACAATGAACAAGATGATGATGATAATGAGTTGATGGCAGCATGCTTGTTGTTTGGGATTCAGGTCATGAAGTGCAACCTTCACAACGTTGATGAACCTGATACTGCCTTGGCTGCAAGGTGACCTTCCATAATTTGAAACATGGACAAACCGATCCCAACATGTACCAGACTCAACCCCTTTATGACAGTGGCAGTCCAGCCTGCATGGAGCCAACAATCATCCTTGCCCAGCTGGCCGAAGAGGACAGCGTCTTTGACCATGGCATCAGCATTGCCAGCGTGATGGAGACAGCTGATCCAGAATACTTTGAAAAAGTGGACCAGTTCCTTCCTATTCCCATTAAGGCTGAGGCCAAAGACTGCTTTGTGCTTCATGCAATCGAGTTGGCATTGTCTTCAGGAAGAGATACCACTTCTGTAGCAATGGCCCAGCACCAAAGTGCCACTTCTACTTCCACTTTGCTCACAGCTGACAACAATGGCCTGACAAGTGGCAGCAAGTGGGTTGTGTCAGCATTGGCACCCTGGATGACAAATATGTCTCAAGATGCCATGAGAAAGATTGCTCTCGCCGCTGGCATGCCTGAATACACAATGCACTTGCTTCGACGCACGACAATTTAGATGCTGGACCATACCTCAGTAACAGAGGGAGCAAAGAGGCTCTCTGTTGGGCACTCAATTGCCTCTTCACAGATTGTCAAGAGCTACTTGTCATGGTGCAACGTTGTTGACATTCAGGGCTTGGTCCAGAGGGGCAAAGAGTCCAAGAATCGCATCATGCTGCATGGTCTCCATCATGTCAAAGCCATCACAGATACTCCAAACTCTCTGCATGCTGTTGGAATTGCTGGTGTTGAGTCAATGCCAATCATTCAGCAACTTGTGTGCAAGTACAATCAGGCAAAGGTGGCCCTCTCTTATGCTTCAGCACAAGGCTTGCCAGCACACAAGTATCAAGCCTTGAAGGTAGACCACAACAAGAAGATGCAATGTCTGGCAAAGACTCAGCACCAGCTCTGACATTGAACAATGATTGAGCACGCCTGCAAAGAGAAGGAGGACCTGAATGTATGTGCACTCCTTGGTTCAGTTCTTGGTGGTGCGGGTCCTGCAGCAGCAGCACAGGAGCTGTCACAATAGCTTCAGGCTGGTGGTGATACCAATGACAATGATGGCAGTGGCCAGGCTGGCTCCAGCACATTGCACCAAGCAAGTACCTCTCATGTGCCTCTTGGCAGCCACTTGGATAGAAATACAAGCAATCAAGGCAATGCCGAACCAAGCTATGAGTGGATGCACCAAGCTGCCAGCATCCCTTTCCTCTCACAGGCACCCCTTTTGTTTGCTTCAACATTGACTCCATTGTCCTCAACAGCAGATGACCCGGCACATGTCTCATTGCCAGCTTCTAGCACCTCACTATCAGCTGAAGAGCCTCTGTCTCTGTCTATGTGAGAAGCTCGATGGGCTGTGCAATCAGATTGGCTCCATGGTCAGAGATCTGCCCCAGCCTGAATACAATCTGCTCAAGAAGGATGGGGCTGGCATGCCTCTCTGTGAGCTCTTTGCAGCCATGACAACCAACAATGTTGGCATGCAGGATGCTGTTTTGGCCACCCTCAAGAAAAAAAATGGTAAATCCTGCTGCTGGTGCCACCAACCATTCAGATCGCTTCTCCCTGCCCCTTCCAAGGGCTCCCTCAAGCCAGTCACTCAGGGCATGATGATCCATCACATGTGGACCTGTGTGAAGCCTCACATGTACAGCAAGTACAAGGAAGCTTGCTGTGGGGCACTAGCTTGTCAACTGTGCTGGCACAAAGCATGTTGTGGTCAAATCTTGCCACAAGACCACAAGGAACTGATCTGCCATATCCTGCGCCACTACAACTGCATCAGCCTGACCCTCAAATATCTCACATGTGTGCCAAACAGGAGCTATAGGCGTCCCTTTGTAATCAACAGCAGAGCTGAGCAGTGCCAGTGGGCCTTGCATTAGCAAGAAAGGCAGCCTTCACCTCTTCTTGAAGTGGTGCAGCACCTCAAAACTCCACACAGATTCCCTACAATCACGTCCGACATGACCAAGTATTGCACCTGGCACACTAAGTGGATCTTTGGCTGTGAACAGACTAATGGTCACTTTGAGATGCACATTGATGTGCTTCTCAGGGGCTATGCTGAGCAAGAATGGTGTAGACAAACCTGCTGGTTCTGCCTTGTGGACAAGGCCCTTCCAGCAGCAACAAGGGCACACTGCTTCAAGGAGCCCCATGGGCTTGTTGCACATATGTGCAGGGTGCACATTTACCCAGATCTCAGCCCTGTTTGCCATTGCCCCTTTTGCAATATGCAGATTCCAACATATGACTTCACTGATCATCTGCGAGAGCATGACCTTGTCCTTGGAGCAAAAGCTCTGCTGCATTGACCCAATCTTGTTGGCAAGGCTTCAAGAGCTTGCAAATGTAGGGATGATTGGATCTCATGGGTGCAGAGTATCACTCCCTCACCACCACCACCTGCTGCTATGCCATCAATTCAGAGTGTGGCCTAGGAAAAGATCAATGTGTTGATGGCACAGGCAGTCACTGATGCCAAGGAGCAAGTGGCTGGACAAGTTGGCTGTTCTGTGCTGCCCTTTTCGTCAACAGGTGCCATTCAAGAGGCATCTCCAGCCAACTGGTCTTGCCCAGTGCTTTTGACCACTCACCACAGCCGCTGCGGCCAGCCATTGGTGGCTTGCCATGCATGTCCATTTTGCACCCAAGATGAGAGCCTCCTGGCTGAGCAAAGAAGTCAAGTTTGGAATATGTCCAAGTTTTCTCACCACATTGCAGGGGTACACCTGTTCAACATGTCCTCAAGCCCAATGACTTGCCCATCTTGTGGCAAGGCGATGCCAATAAAGGAGTTGGCCCTGCACCTTGACCTTTGACATGAGCTTGGCCTTTCAGGCAAAAAGTTGGAACCGCTGGCTGATGATCTCTTGAATTTAGGTGGCAGAATGCAGGCTAAACAAAGGCCTGCATTCCTTAGATAGATTGAACAAGGTTACCCAAACAACAACACTTCAGGCCATATGAGTGCCAAAGCAGTGGCATTGTCCAAGCAAAGATCTGGCAGCTCCTGTTATCATGCTGTTTCCACTCCCTCAGCACCTGGTCAACAGCAGAGTGGCACTTCTCAGACAGACTCAAGCAATACAGCCATTGCATCTGGCTCTGAGTCATATCCAGAGATTGATCTGTCCATGCTATTGGATGATGAGTTTTACAAACCACCCACTCAATGGGTGAGGTGCCATCTTGTTTCAGATTCAGAGGAGCAGACTGCTGAGTTGTCCAGCAACACTGCAGTTTGTTGTAGTTCTTGTTTGTCTCAGCACTAGTGTACTGGTCATAAGCGCTAGCCATCCCAGCAAACAAACTTGTCCCTTTTCTCCATTTTGCATGTCTCGTTTTGTGTTTCCATTGTCTCTGGCTGTCTTCACTCTGTTGATACTGTTTTTATGTTTGCATTTGTAAGCTTGTAACCTGATCCACCCAAAATCCAAGTCTCTTGTGAAACTGCATTGTTGTGCACTTCAGAAAATGCCCAGTCAGAGGTCACAATTGGCACTTTCAAGGATTCTCCTGTCAACCAGGACAGTTGCTTAAATCTGTTCCGGTCCTCAATTTGGCCTGAAAATTCAGTTGAGGTTAACAACTGATTTGGTTGCTAAGAGCTGTTTTGGCTGTCAAGGAAAGTTAGAAAATTGGAAAATTGCCTGGAAATTCCTCACGTGTAGTCTAGGCATCACCTCGTCTTCTGAGCAAAACTTTTTGGTCACAGATTGTCTATAAGAGCTGTGATTTTCGCTGCTCTTGGCTTCCATATGCTATTGCTAATCATCAACCATAGTCAGACACATTCCCCTGCAAAACATGTATGATCCACCTCCCCAACTCAATGGCAACAGCAAAAGATGCATCACTGAATGAGAAGTCTACCATCTCTTGTTCTCAAAGTGCATCACTTACAAGGTGGAGAGGCACTTGAGTAATGGCTCTGCCAAACCGCACTATCTCTCTGGCTGCTGTGCAACACAGTACCAAGATAGGTGTGACAGCCTGTACACTGCCAACATTACCCTTTGTGATGCTTCCGGAGTGTTTCTGCAGCAATTTGGGCCTCCCACACAGTATGCTGCCCAAGCCATGAAGGAAAAAGCTGCCATAGGAAGCGATCTGTTGATGAACCTCACAAAGCATGCCATCTGCAACAGCAAGTCCGAGACTGTTTGAACTGATTCATCACCTTCTTCTGCCACCCATGCAGGCTTGGGTACCCCCAGCAAGTTGGACAGAAGTGCTTCTGCTCGATCCTCCAGGGCAGCTAAGCAACTTGCAGCACCAGCACTGGTGACAACCTCTTGACGTGCAGCTAAGCCAGCTCAGCCCTGGCAGGAAGCTGCTGCAAATTGCACTCTTGAACCAATGTTGGACCTACCTGAATTGCTGCCTACTGTACACAAAGAAAGCATGCCTATCCAGACTCTGCGCAAGGATCCCCAGCATGCACACCTCTTCAAACAGCTCCACCTCAGTGTTTGGCATGATCAAGCTTACCAAAGGCTCCAGCTCACAGCAGGCACCCTTCAAAACAATGGCATAAATGCAGCAAGGGAGGCTGTTGGCAAGTTCTCCGAATGGCTATGGCGCTATACTACCAAGCATGTCTCACCGCTTGTTGCTAGCAACCAGATCGAGACAGGTCTTTGCGATGAATTTGCAGCTATCCTTCACCAACGAGAGTTGATTCACTATCCATGGGTGAAAGAGCATGTTGCTGGCTATGACAAATTCTGCCATCCTCTCTACTCAACCTTTGTCCCATTTTGAGGCTTCACCGGTGGAGATCACACCAACATGGCTGACTCTGCCATCTCAATCCTTCTCAACTTTGGACAGAATGCTGTACTTGAGCTTCCTGACTACAATATCAAGTTGGAACTTCAGCCGCTGGATATTGTGCTGTTTTGTTCCAATGTAGTGTACCACAAAACCACTCAGCACCTCTTGGATCAAGCTGTAGCCAGCAATATGGCAGAACACTGGGTGATCACCTGCTTCTTCCATAAAGCCCTGGAGCGGCACACAGAGCCTTCCATCCAGAATGTCTTCCATTATGCGGCCAAAGCGCACAGTGACACTCAGCAGGGAAAGGGGAGTCAGAAGCAAGGCAAAAAGAGGCAAAAACAGTAGTGCAAAACGCAGCTCAATCAGTGTTGCTAGGCTCACAACTTGTTTAACTCTCTAGCACTTGGAGCAGACTTGCAGTGTGGATCCGAGCATGTTTTCGTGTATATACAAGTGTCTTTCATTTGCTGCAACCCATACTGTGCAAATCATGCATTGATGCCATGTACATCTATCTGCTTGGAAGTCTGTCCATTGGGAAGGGTGAAGACGGAGAGGCAGTCATGCAAGGAAGGGGAGCCACTCAAGCAAAATTCCCGCACCTTTGTTGAATGTACATAGTTCCTGTGTGATATGCTGTGTTTTTCTGTGTTGTTCTGTATTCTTGTCTCTTGTGTGACATCAGTGGGCTGTATGATGCAAGTGAAAGGTATTTTCTTCCTATCATTGAACTGAAGTAGAAGCCAGAGGCACACTCTTTTGCAATTGAAATCGCAATGGTGCTGTGTATCTTTCACAAGAATCTGCATACTTTGACTTTTGCCATTCAAGAGCCTCCAAGAGATGAATTGAGAAGATTGGGACCTTCCTACATGCCACCATTTGACCCTACAGCAAAGTGTTGCATCCAAATTGACCCAGTCAAATCAGCTGGAAGCACTACTAAAGTGCCACTCGATTGCCAAAAGCTCGAAGGTTTGCATAAATCAACCTCAGTCTCACAAAAAGTGTTGGAATCCTCATTCTTGTCCATCCATGGTGACATTGCACAACAATAGTGTTTCAATCAAGCTGGTCACACAGAGCTTCTACCATGGGTTGACAACATCCATTTGTCTGCTTTGTTGCTTTGTGGTTGGTGTGTTGTGATCAATTGGAAAAGGTGTGCAGAGATGAGCCAGCTGGCACTTGCGTGTTGGTCCCACCAACTTCATTTCCCTCAAACAACAATCTCTCATGACTCACCCAGGTCAAGAGCTTTTGTGCACCATATGCTACTGTCATCAATGTGGCACAGTCCAAACACAGGTTCAAAACAGTAGAATGTGCAAGAACATGCTGGGTGGCTGAGTGCTTGTAATCTGTCTTCATGTTCTTGTGCTTTCATTCTCTCTTCCCATTATCATATCACTCGCTCCCACCTCCATCTCACCATCAGCTTGTTGCACCTCCTGTTTACCTGCAGGCTGCCTCCAGCGCAGAAAATCTGCCTATGAAGATGGAGGTTCAAGTCAAAGACGAGAATGGTGTAGCTCATGTTGTCAACACATCCAACATTGGAGGATACCAGCCTGACACAATCTGCAAAGTGGTTACAATCCTTGCTTGCAATGTCAACGCAGACTATGAAACTGTCAAAGTGATTCACAAGTTCATTGTGTCTGTCAGAGATGACTCCCTCCAACAACTCGAAGACCTCTCCAATGAGTGGAAGAGTGCAGGTTCCAATGAAGACCAAACCAGCATTGTGCATGACCTCCAGCACATAGTTAATCTCATGATCCACGCCAACCACATTGCATCATACTTGGCTGAAGCCTGCAACAACAGTGAAAATGGGTTGGAGACGCAAGAGTTGAAGGAGGCTCAAACTCTACAGCAGGCAGCATTCATAGGACATTGCCATTCAGGATACCGTAAGTTCAGGCATTATACCAAGCTCAATTGGGAATCCATCTTCAGCACAGAGAGTCCAGCAACACCTCCTCTCATGGCTGCAGCAGCACAAGATCTGCCAACCAACCCAGCTGCCACTCTGTCAGCACCAGCTTCTCACTCAAGTGCCACCCCATCCTCTTTGGCACCAGCAGCATTGGCCATCCCTGTTGCCGCTTTGTCCTCTGTTGTACCAGAGGCATCTGTGATTGCCACTTCCTTGGCACCAGTTTCGCACTCTGGTGCCAAATCATCCTCAGCAGCAACAGCAGCAGACTTGGGCGACACATCATCATCAGCATCCACAAGTCCAGTTGCCACTTTGTTTGCATCAGCATCGTCCACCATTCCCGTTGACGCTTTGTTGGTACCAGTGCAGAGTGCCACCCAATCCTCTGCTGCACCTTCCATCTCCACAGATCCAAGTGCTGTTTCACCATCCACAACCACAATTGCCACTTCCTTGGCATCCATTTTGCACACAAGCACCACCCCATCCTCTAAGGTGCCAGCTACATTCACAACACCCATCGCTACCTTGTCAGCACCAGCTGCGCACTCAAGTGCCACAACCTCTTCTCTCAAACCAGCCAAGTCAACCGCTTCAAATGGCACTTCCTTGGCAGTGGCCAAGCACTCAAGTGCTGCATTCCCTTCCATTGCATGTGCTGCTTCTATGCAGCCAGTTGCTGCTTTGCCAGAACCCTTGAAGCACTCAAGTGCCAAGTCATTGTCCTCTGCACCTGCAGCAGTTTTGGCCAATCCAGTTGCCACATCCTCAGTACCAGCAAAGCACTCAAATGTCACACCATCACATAAGAAGAAGACCAGAAAGCAGAGGGCTGATGAGATGGGGTGGTACCCAACATGGCCTACAGCTGTGAAGGAATGGCACAATGACAAGCAGGCAAAGTTGGAAGATTGGAAGAAGGACACAGACAAAGAGATGGAAGCACATGACAAGGAGTTGGAGAGGCTCGGATTTGCTGGCTTGAATCTTGCAAGAAAATATGTGATGGAGTACAGAGATGGCTCAAGTGACAACATGCCTGAGGCAGAGAGGGACATTGACTTTGACACTAAGAATAGTAACACCATTCAACAGGAGTTCTTGGATAAGGCTAGAGAGATGCTGAAGACCAAGGGTTTGCGCAAGGCTGAGGAAGAGGACTGTGCCAAGGCTGAGAAGCTGCTGTGGCAGCCAGATGCAGAAGGGAAGGTAGTAGAAGAGGTCGACAGCAACGCTGATCTGTACTGTGACATGCCACCTGGGGACGTTATTGTACCTATTCAAGCAGGGACGATGCGCACAGCAGAGTCTCACGATGCTCTAGGTGCCTCTCAAGAGCCATCGATGTCCTACTCACAAGACATAGTAGAGCCTCCATCCAAGTTGCCATTTGCCAAGACACCCAATACCAATGTGATGGAGCACAACAACTTGCAGCCAACAAACAAGCAAGAAGCAGCTATGCCTGGCAGCAGTGGTGCAGTTTCCACTCCTGACATTACAAAGAAGGGCAAGGGCAAAATGCATCAGGTCAGGGATCCCCCTCGGTCTCCTCCTCCCTTGAGCAATCTACAACCACCAGTAGTGGAAGTTGTTATTCCTGCAGTTGGATCGAGCCAAAGCACAAATGAGGCAAAAGGCAGCCAAGCTAGAAGCAAACAATGCACCACTGCAGGAGCAGAGAGTCAAATGGGTAGCAACAGAGAAGGCAGCCAAGCTGGAATCAAATTTGCCACCACCAATGTAGGAAGTATAAATGGTAGCAAGGATTTGAACCCTAGTGAAGCAAGTAAGCAAGACACAGGTGATTACTGGTCTGTAGAATCAGGCACCAGTGACACAAGCAAGGGCAGCACTTCCTTAGCAACAGGGAGCCAAGCTGATAGCGAGGAGAGTAAACTCATCAGATGTTTGGGTCATGTCAAGGCAGCAACAGCAAAGAAAGTGGGAGGCATGCATGTCTTCAAGAAGACTCAGAATCATGCCAGGGCTTGCAAGATTCTGGCTGCTAGGCACTGCGGGCCATGCAAAAGATGCTTGCAGGTCAGCATTGACTGTGTGCCTGCTGACTCTGGCAGCTATAAGATGAAGTACAAGCCTTGCCACAGAAAGACTCATCCCCCCTGCCACCACAAGATCTGGCTGGATCAGACTCTAGTCACAAAGTGGGATGGGCTTGTCAGCCAGGGCAAGACCCACATAGTTGCCAATGTCATGGTATACGGCAGCCTCAAAGTCTTTGACCACCCGCAATACAACAAGATACCACTCAAAGACTATCTTGCTGGTGTTGCTCCCAAGATCCTAAGGGCTCACTGCAGGAACAAGTTTGACAAATTTGAGCCTCTTGAGAACCCCTTTTGTGGCAACAAAGCAGACCAGGGCAAGACAAGCGGATCTGGATACGAGGAGGTGGCCCAACATGGCAAAGGTACCACCGCAGGCTAACCCGCCACCACCACCACCCCCAATACTCTGAGTGGTTCCAAGCAAACAGCTGCTGAAGCTATGTTGGTGACTTCCAGTCAAATGAGACCCAACCCATTTAGACCTGGGCCCTCTCTTTTGCCGGGATATAGAACTTCACCCAGAAGGCCAGTGCCTTTGCAGAGCAATATCAATTTGGCTTACAGAAGTGTTGATATTGCCAAGGGATCACATGCAGAAGCTGCCCTCGAAAGCATCTCCACAGCAGCTAAAGGGCTTGTGGAGTGTTTTGGCTTCCACAACTGCTCCAAGGATCAGGAGTCAAAGGAAGAGGTGTGCTTAGAGGCTCTCAAAGATTTTGCTGACACTGTGATAGGTCAGTTACACTGGCATGCCAACTTTACTGACCTTTTTGATAAAGCTTCTGACCGACGCTTGTAGTAGTCCTTTCATCTATGTAGTTATGTGATTTCAAATATGAGTGATTTCTAATGAGAAAGGGCCTCTCTCATAGCAAAGCGAGCCAACCTGATCCTGACTCGATTTGATGGCACAACTCGAACGGAAAGTGAGAAACAGAAATGGGTCTGTGCGCAAAAGAGGAAGCTGTGATTTCAGAGAGAGAGGGAGCAACTTAGTTATGGATGGACAGGTGATGTCAGAATTTGACCTGGCGGAGTGGTGTCGAGCACGCGAGTCCTGTTCTCACACTTGGCTGTCAGTACCCTCGAATATTCGGCAACGCCTTCAGATCTCGCATTCCCAGTGCAAAATGCAGAAGCAGAAGCTCTATTTGGCCCAAGTGTGTCTGACGCCGCCCAGCTAAGACTCGGTTTTAGCCCTGGGCAAAAAGAGAAAAGATGTGAGATTCTGCGAATTTTCGGCCAGCATTCCCGATTTGCTTCGGCTTGGTGTGCCGTTGCGCTGTCACATTTTGTTTTCATCGTCTTTGACCACCATCATTGCGATCATCCTCGATTGCACTCGATTCGAAATCATACCATCATCGCTGGCCCCGTCGACTCACGCTCCGTTCCTCAACGGCTCTCTTGATCATCACGTTCAAACCCTTGGCCCTCCGATCGCGTTCACATTCATTTCACCGCAGCGAGCAAAAGAAGCTCGGTCGGCACCTCCGCTTTTCATCGGCTCTTCCATCTCAGCCCAATCACGCACGTTCAACTTCTTCCCACGCTTCTCAGATCACACGCCCTGCAAGCCACATCATCTAGGTTCATCCCGAGTTCATTCCGACAAGCTCACACGCAACGATGCCCTTGCTCGATTCAGCTCGTGACTGGATCGACTCAGCAATCGCTGCCCCTTCAGAAGTGCACGAGAATGCATCTCAAACCCTCGTCTCGCTGGCATGGGCGTTGCTCATCATTCCAAGCATCTTTGTCGTGATCGCATTCGCCTGGATCATTTACACATTCAGTCAGCCATCGGATCTATCGCAATCCAACGGCTTCAGTCACGCTGGCGCTGACGACGAGGATGACGGTCAGGGCCAAGACGAGCAAGAGAAGCTGTTAGACGCTTTCAACGAATCACAATCGCACTCTGCTACAAACGTAACCAGCTCAGCATCAGGCTCATCGTGGAAGATCAATAGCAAGTTCAGCACAACGTCGAGGGGCGGCTCTGTCTACACCTCTTATCCGGATCCAAACGGCACACATACGCATTCACCAAAGAGTTCCATCTCTACTTTGTCAAAGTCGAAGCACTCGAGTCTTACTGCCGATGGTAAACCAAGCAGATCGGTGGGGAGCAAAGCAGCAAAGGTGCTCGCCTTGAATCGTGATAGGATGATGCAGGATTTGGAAAAGTTGGATCCAGTCGATCGTGAGGAGCTGCAAAGGTCTTCTTCACGCGCCAGCGACACTCGCAAGTCCGACTAATTCCGGTTTCTTTGCCAACCCACAGCATCGCATTACGACACTCGACCATGTATTTCTAGCTTTCTCTCACAATCGCAGTTCAACCTTTGCCAGCGCGAATGCGCATGCATGCGTGCATCAGGATCGACACACTTCGGAGAGATAGGAACGAGATCCACTATGAAAAAGACTCGGCAAGAGCAAAAACCGACTTGGTCCGGAGAGCTGCACGTTCTGCGCAGCGCAATCGATGCCAAAAGGTTTTGGCGAAGATGTCGCTGTCCATCGCTACCTTCTTGCGAACGCATTGCGGACACCACGCCGCAATCCCTTCCGACTTTTCACTGAGATGGGTCCGCAGCACCATCACATCATCTGCTCTGCCCAGCAGATGGTGCGGATCGTCATTGTCAGCCCTCTGCTGAAGTGCCCTTCGCTTTTTCAGGAACGTGGTTGCGCAGGGCCCACTCTCACATGGAAGGTCCAGGTACAAAGCTTTCTTGTGACAGATCAACAATAGATGCGCAAGCTCCAAAGACAGCGCAGTTGAGGGGTTCAGCTCGAGAACTTTTAGTCGAAATCTCGGAGTATCTTCTATTAACGAACTCGATATAAGATCCTGTGTTCTTGTTGAACCTTCCGCCTGCGTTCCAACTGTCGCCCCTTAGACTCGATCTCCTCGGAAGCTCGCACAGCAAGCTTCTCAAAAATTACCATCGTACCACCATTCTCGCACGACGATCACGGTTTCAAACATCATGGGTCTCTCCAAGTTCTTTCGCCGAGCGCTTGTGTGCTTTCAGGCTTCGGACGATACCGACAATCGCAGCAATGCCAGCTCGAAGACCAGAAGTGCAGAAGAGGCAAAGGAGAAGGATCAGTCCAGCGTTGTAGAGGCTCAGACGGCTGTTGGAGCGCAACATGGCGATCAGCAGAAGAAGACCGAAGAAGGGAACGCAACCAAAAATCTAGCAGACGCTCCAGGTCAGCAAACTGCCTCGACTCCAACTGGCCCCGATCAGGCCATCGTCGACGAGACAGCTGTGACCGCCGTGGTCACACAGAACAGCATCCCCAGGTGCGAGGTCGTGCACTTCACCAGGAAGATCCTCTCGAGCAACTACCATTTCGACGAGGCTTACATGTTCACTGAACAGCCCATCTCCACTCACAAGATGACGCACGAAGTCGCACTTAGTCTTCCCTCCGGCGAAGAAGTAATTGCCAGTCAAACGACCACGCTGATAAAGATAAGATCATTGAAGAGATCAACGCATTGATGTCGGTGACCGTTCCTCCGCTCGTTACTAACCTCGGCGCGACCCTATGCTTGAAGTGCCGCGGCGAATTCGAGCTGAACTGGGTGTATAATCACATCAAAGAGAAGATGCTTGGACCCTATCGCGCCAAGATCGCTGCCAAAGGCATGCCCTTTCTACCTGTCTTTTGGCTTTTCGAGGGCCTAACCACCAAGCAAAGCCTACATGAGCTCCGTTGCGAGATTCGAAGCTATATCGTTCGCAACGCTGGAACCCTTGGTCAATGGCGGGCTATATTTGCAGGCTGTCGCCAGACTCCTTGCATGAGTGCATTCCTGCCGAACTTCACCGGTGATGTTCACGTTGTGACCGACGCCGAGACAATGTTCTCTGCCCGTATTACCAAGCCTCCTGCCTTCCAGGGTATCAACCCTTGCCGCCGCTACAAGGCCGAGCTTCCCATTTAGGAGTTTCAGGCACAGTGCCTGACTTTGGGCTCACTCTCGTGCCCACATTTGTCAGGTCTGACCTTCCGCCTCTATTGCAATAGTAGACGTCTTTCACACTTTCTTCCTGTAGCGATCAAGCAAGCCATCAGGAGTGTTCCGTCGAGTTCAAAGTCTAACCCTTTGTCAGCGCGTGGCTTGTGCAAAGAATCTCGCCGAAGATGTTCCGATCACATTCCCACGATGTGATGCTTCGGAGTTGCGTGTGAGCCTGTTTCGGAGAGGCGCCGAAAGATTGGCATCTGTCACATTGAATCAAAGCAGCTGTCCCATGCTGCGCAGATATGAGTCGGAGTCGGAAGCGCCGAACTGCGACGGCTTCTTTCAGATTGGCGCAGCGTTTGGGTCACTCGAAGGATGTCGTTGTGAGACGAATCTCTGCCTACACGGACGTTTATGCCAAGACGACTCTTAGCCTTGCTATGCAGGGGTCTCAGACCTTATTAAGACCCGCTCGTCTGCCATCCCTGTCTTTCCCTCTGGCTCTTCCTCTTTAACCTCCGAGATGCGCAAAAAGGGCCTGGATATTTACAAGCAAGGCATCAAAGGTGCAGACGGACGCAAGGTGCGCTACGATCTTGATCTCAACGACTATAAGGACCGTAAACTAGTTGCACAGCCAAAATCTGGAGGAAAAGCGATTCATTACTCAACTCTAATTAGACAGGGCGAGAAAAAGAGAGTAGATATCGATGCGGACCGGCTAATGTGCAAAGACTCGGAAGGTATTTTGGGGATGAGCCGCCGTTTGAACTTTAGCTTTCACGGCATTTACCCCGCCTGGTCGCTCGGGGCTATCGATTGGAAGACCTCGTGCGAACAAGGGGGGACCAGCTGTAGGAGCTCTGGGAATGAAACGAGACACACGCATCGGAAAGATGAGAAGCTGATGAGATAATGTGCCACATCCGCACACCAATCACGGCAACTTTTCTCGATTTGGCCGGCTTGCGCTCTCTGCTTCGATCTCTACTTGCACGTTTGCGTGAGAGAGGTCAACATCCCCCCAACTCTGCTCAATTTTCCACCCCAGGGGCTCACTTGGAGATCAAAGCAGGTATAAATAAAGACTGTGCTGATCGACACACGCCACCCCACCTCAAGCACCATTGTCCTTTCCCTCACGATGAAATTTCCTCTGACCATATCTTTTTTTGCACTGGTGGTCGCTGCCATGCACTGCTTTGCGTCTGCAATGTCGGCATCCGACCGCCAAAATTGGAATGTGACTAAGAAGGCCTACAGGAAAGGCGAGTTCCTTTCGTACCGAACAAGTCTGTACAGCTTTGCCAACGTCCCTACTCTGGAACATCACGCCTGGGTACATGCTTTGGCTACTGGAGTCATCCCGATTGCCAAGCACGGACTAGCTCCTGCGGCCGAGACTGAGCCTGCAAGATTGCCGTCTTCTTATTTCTCGAGCGTCATCAAGTCAGGACATCAACTTCACAACCAGATGGCGCTGCACCAAGACATGGACGCTTATGCCTTTTGGAAGAAAGAGGGTAGCCAATCTCATTTAGTACAGATCGACACTCTCAACCATCTCGACAAACAAAAATGGTCCTTGCAACCTCTGCGTGAGGTGCTTCATCTTTCTTGACACTAGATTGTCTTTGTCGAGAAGATCCCCATCCTGATCCCCTTCCCGATCCCGATAGGCCTATCCTTCAATACTCAAGCATACTTTCTTTTGGGCAACAGACCGGCACTGCGAATCACCAAAGTTGCATAATGCTTTTCTCGCAGTGGAGTTACGGCGTTGAGACCCCAGGGGAAGTGGGCAAGAGAAATCCATGTTTGTTTGTTTGTTTTTATTGCCAAAAAAATTGAATAAATTGAAACCAAAAATATGGGCACAAAATTGCCAAGAAAGTTGATCCGGCATCGCCTCGGAGACTGCTGAACATCAACATCTTGTAGGAGGCCTATTCAGCGTATCGGCTCGCATCAGGTAGATTATCGCGATGGGCATCCGATAGTCGATATGCCGATGCCCAAGGAGGAGGAGCTGGGACCATCCAAGTCTGTCGCGAGCGACAAGCGAGCACGCTGCTCGTTCCAACACAAAATGAGTCGACGCGTCGCGACGAACAAAGGGAACCACCATCCTCATTCTTCCCTTTCATCTCATCCTCGATGAGCCAACGGACAGATCTGTCAAACTGCTCATCAATAATTCATGCAGGACTTTCGATCTTCGGCGTGCAGGACATGTCAATTTGCTCATCTGTCAGAACTCTCATCTGTCAGAACTCTCATCTGTCAGAACTCTCATCTGTCAGAACTCTCATCTATCACTCCTCTCGTCACGATCAGCTGTCACTCCCCTCATCACCATCTGCCTTGTTCGAGCGAGGTTGGGATCCATCATGTAGCGTCTGGAAAGGGATATAAGCAGATGGAATTGGGAGAGGAGTTTCATCTTTGATCCATCCCATCACTCATTCAGGCTACACATCGAACACTCCCTCCGAACGGGAAGAATAGAGAAAGATGATTGCTGCACACTACCCAACTCAATCCCGCAACACCAAGAGCCAAGATTCGATGGTTACTGCTGCTCGAAGCATCATTCACTTCATCCCTATCCTCAGCCATCATGGCAAGCCTTCACTTGCTAGTGCAAGCACCTCTTCGTCGGTCGAGAGCGAGAAATCTCGTCTCATCCCACCCATCCTCACATCTGCCGCGACGAACATCGTTCGCAGCTACGGCGCAATCACTCACCGCAAACAAGAACGTAAGGAAGAGTTGAAGCGTTTAATCTCTCGTCCTATCTCGCAAGAAGAACGCATCTACCAAACATACTCGCAAAACGCAAGAAGCAGGGAAGAGGTGGAGGAGAGGCAAGAGCGAGTCGAAGGAGAGCAAAGCATGGGCAGCGTCTACTCAACCGGCACTTGGGCGAACGAGACAGACGATGAGTTGGACCGAGTTGGCGATGCATTCGAATTTGACATCTACTGCCGCGGGGAGAAAGTCAAGGAGGACAGAAGTTCGATTCAGACTTTTGCTTCTAGCGAGAGGAGCTATACTTTCTTCTAATCGCTCTGCTTCTTTCACTGTACTACCATTCGCTGTACTACCATTCGCTGTATTCTATCCCTCTTTCGCTTTGCAAATCCCTTTTCAGATCGCAGCTGGCAAAGTTCGGGTGTATGTGAACAAGGTATTCATTACACACACGAGTGCAATCGCTCAAGAAGGCTTGAACTTCTCCTTCAACCTCGCAAATTCACCCGGCTCGTCTTCCGTATCCGCTTCTTCCCGCTCATCCGCCTCCTCCTTTCTCGACCCCAAATGCAGTTTCTGCTTGAGTCTACTAGCTAAACTTTGCTTCTCCCCCTTCCCATCCTCGTCTTCTCCTTTCGCCTGCGTCCTATTCTTCTCCTTCCTATCCTGTTTCTTCCCACCTTTCACCTTGCCCATCGCCTTACCGTACTTTTCCATCCCAGCCAGCATCAAGAGACTCTTTGACAATGCCACCCGGTCCAAATCAACACCTGAATCTTGCAGCTTCTTGACAAAGTATCTGAAATGTGCCGTTCCTGCCCTATAGTGTCCTGACAAAGGACTCAGACTGGTCAATGTACCGTTGTCCACTTTGAGCAATCCTGCTGAGAGCACGCGGCCCCCATAGAGGAACGAGGAGTGTTGAAAGTATCCAGTCAGCTTGAGTCCGACATAGAGCTCATGACGAGAGTTGAAGACGTAGATCCAAGTATTGTTGCCGATGGTTTTGCGGAGGAGCATGTCGGACCAGTTTGATGAGTGGAGCACGTCGAGCTTGCGCGATTTACCGTGCCCCTTGGATTGATAGTGCTTTGCGGCTTTGTTCTTTTCCTCTTTTGACATCTGTTCGCCATCGTTGGACGATGAGGAGGAGGAGGAGGAGGAGGAGCTGCCGTCGAGGTAGGAATCAAGCGAGCTTTCGGATACGCCGCGCTGCAAGGCTCTTCGCTCCCTATCCTTCCGCAACTCGTGCTGCTCCTCTTCATCAATGTCAACAATGCCTCTACCCTTGCCCAGATCCTTGTGCTTGTTGCGCTTTGTGTCAACGGGCTTACGATTCCTGCGCCAAACAAGCTTACCATTCTCAATGTCGACAATGTAGTTTCGCCTCTGCTCTGAGCTGAGATAGATGACGCATTCCGAGTCGAGCCTCTCTCTTGGACAGTCATCCAGACTGACCTTTTTACCATCTCCTTGGTCGAGCCACTTGAAAAAATTGTCGCGGGTATCTGCCTCCTGCCAAGCTTTGTGGTAGTATTTGAGATTGGAACCGTAGCGGTGCTTGCGATCGACCATTTCGAGCCAGTATTGCTCTTCCATCATCTTGCTCAGCTCCTGCGCCTTGCTTGCGCGAGTCCACCACTCGATCAGCTTGAGAGCCTTTTGGTGAGGATCTGCGATGCTGCGAATGTTGTCGACTTTGCCGTTCTCTTGCGCGCCAGGAACATGGCCAACTTTGGTATCACCTTGTGCGAGCTTCTGTTCGCCATCAGTTCGATGAGCAGTCTCGAGCGAAGGTCCGCCTTCCACAGAAGCATCGGCGCCTCCGTCCCGGCCTTGATTTGCTGGTGAAGAGTCCATCTTTTCGCCTCCAGCAATCTGGCCTGCTAGTAGCTGACCTCGTTTCCATCTGGACGTAACATCGTTTTCGCCCTTGTTGGAGGACTTGTTGGCCTGTTCTAGTCGCAAGCGATGGACAGCATCGGACCATCGAGTGTCGGCAGAGATGTTGCATCCATCGAGCTGCCTTCGTGTGCGATAGCCGCGGTAGTTGCGCTGGATTAAAAGGGCAGCTGCCTTGTCGCGGTCATCGTTGTGATCATGCTCGTGTGAAGAGCGGGTCATACAGGCGGAACGTAAGGGAGAGAATCGCACGGGAAAATGAAGATTGGCAAAGGTTGGTCTTGAAGCGACACTTGCCGAAGAGAAGATGAAGGTGAGAAGATGAGAAGGTGAGAAGATGAGAAGGTGGGAAGATCGGAAGGAGGGAAGGAGTAAAGGAGTAAAGGAGCAAACAAGGCTAATTGGGTTGGGTTGCGACGCGTGTTAGTCATGCTGAGATGAGCACGCCTCGTCACGTGCAAGAATTGATTCAGAATGTTAAGCTTTGATGAGATGGTTTTCCGACTTCCGAATTTGTGATGAGAATTTGGTTTGCTGGACAGCTTTGCTTGGAGTGATTGACTCTTGGCTCTTGTGTACACCACATGGAATCTTTGATTGTCGACTCATAGCAAGATGTCGACGGAAACAGTGAGCGTCAAGGTGGAATTTGGAGGAGGAACGGAACTGCTATTGGCACCACCGCACGAGAAGAAGCACAAGATCACTTTGCCGCGCAACGATGCTTCAGGCCATCCGACCAACGTCACTGCTCTGATCGAGTACATTCGCAAGAAGCTCATTACTGAGCGAGAAGAGCTTTTTGTTGATCGTGACTCTGTGTAGGTTCCCGCAGTAAGCTGAACAAGTTTTGCACACTTACAAGAGCATCGACCCATTGACCAAGCAACCACTCCCATACTCTCTTTCTTGGGCCACAGTCGACCGGGTATCCTCGTTCTCATCAACAACGGCGATTGGGAGCTTGAAGGTCAAGGCGACTACGTCTTGCAAGATGGCGATGAGATCGTCTTCATCAGCACTTTGCACGGTGGCTAGACGCCGATTCCTTCTTGAATTAGAACGATGGAGGGATGTGCATTTTACCGATTTGCCGTGCAATGAGTGATCAATTCAGTTTCCGCTGCATCTTTGTTTCTCTGTTTCCTTTGGCACGACGCGATCTTGGTTGTCGGCATTCTTGTTTTATTGCTCTCTGTCCTTCTGATTACCATCATCCTGCTCTGCGCCGCTGCTCCGCCCTTACACGCGCTCTCTACCAACATGCCCGCCTCATCTAGTGCTGGTCTTCGGAAGCGATCCAACAAGCAAGATACAGCAACACCTACAAAAGACTCAGCGAAGAAGGCAGCAAAGTCGAAGCAACCACCATCTCAAGCCAACAAGAGGTCGACGTGGCGAATGCTCTCCTGGACCTGCTCGGCGGCTCTCTTCCTCCTGGCCTACCTCACCTACCAGAACAACGGAGAATTGCTAAGATATCTGCTTGAGCGCACCTCGATCCGACCGCAATCATCGTCTCGATATCAGCATCAGCATCAGCATCAGCATCCTTTCGATCAAGAAAAGGCTCCAAGAGACAGCTGGGGCAGTCAAGCAAAGACTCTCTTCCCTCCCATCAAACGAGCTCCTTCTCTTCCCTATGCACTACCACCAACACGACCGCTGCCCGAGCAACCAGTTGGCAAAGCCGACCTGAAGAGGCAAGCCGCCATTCTCGACGCATTCAACCATTCCTGGTCAGCATACAAGCGCGATGCATGGGGCTACGACGAGTATCATCCCATCAGCCAACACGGTTCTAATCTCAATGGCAAGCATGGCCAAGGTGTCGGCTACACTATCGTCGACACGCTCGATACACTCATCCTTTTCGGCCTCAAGCAAGACTACGAGCAGGCCAGAGACTGGGTCAGAGAGGTGCTCGACTGGCATGTTCCCGGACGAATGAACGTGTTTGAGACCACCATCAGAACTCTCGGCGGTTTGCTCTCAGCTGCAGCACTGATCCACGATCCTCCTCATCCCGCATTTGAGCCCAACGAACAAGATGCGGAGATGTTCATCGCTCGTGCAGTCGAGCTTGCTGAGCGTCTGAAGCCAGCTTTCGATACACCCTCTGGTGTTCCGCTGCGTGAAGTGGACCTAAAGACAGGCCAAGCCTTTCCGGATCTGAACAACAACAACTCGTCCAGTCTAGCAGAAGCAACGACAATCCAGCTCGAGTTCAAGTATCTTGCTCATCTCACGCGCAATCCCGAGTACTGGCGAGTCGCTGAACGGCCGATGCAAGTCGTACGGAAGGCCAGTGCTAGACTGCAACACCTCCAAGGATTGCTGCCTATCTTTTTGAACCCGATCGACGGGCATTTTTACAACGGGGAGATTCGACTTGGTTCGCGTGGAGACTCGTACTACGAGTACTTGATCAAGCAGTGGTTGCAGACAGGACGTTCCGAGAAGGTGTATAGGGACATGTACGATAACGCACTGCGCGGTATAAAGCGGCTTCTTACAAAGCCGTCGGTGCATTCCAATCCTCCGCTTATGTTTACTGTCGAGCTTGCACCGAGGATGCGAGCTACGGACGGAAGACCGTACATGCAACTCGTACCTAAGCAGGACCACCTTGTGTGCTTCCTGGGTGGAGCAATGATGCTAGGCTCAACTTGCACAAAGGACATCTTTGGCGAGGCTACCAAACGGCCTCTCCCACCGATCTCAGATGTTAGCAGAGGCGACGAGACGGATAAAGAAGACTGGAGACTCGGGCACGAACTCGTGCGAACATGCATGGATACCTACAGCAAAACCAAGACTGGCCTCTCTCCCGAGATTGCATTCTTCAAGACTCGATCAGACGTCAACCCCACGGACGGGCAGATGATCGCTGCGAACCGTGCACCTCTCCCGCGCAATGTCGATTGGTACATCAAAAAGGCACCTGCTTCCTACTCAGAAAGGCTAAACCCGCTTATCGATGCACGAAACATTCTGCGACCCGAGACGGTGGAATCGCTCTTCATCGCATTCTCCCTCACCGGCGATGAGATCTATCGGGAGTGGGGATGGCAGATCTTTCAAGCCTTCGAAAAGCATTGCAAGGTCGAGAGCGGAGGATACTCAAGTATCGACGATGTCGATGCAAAACACCCGCAAAAGATGGACAAGATGGAAACGTTTTGGCTCAGCGAAACGCTCAAGTATCTCTATCTGCTGTTTTCCGATCGGGATGCTCTGCCATTGAACAAGTGGGTGCTGAATACTGAGGCACATCCTTTGCCTGTTTTCAAGCCTCATTTCCCAACAGGGTTCGAGTGAGTGCAATACAGTTTATCTTCCAATACCAAAGCATTCCGAGTCTGAGGCCTGGTTGGTGCGGATGGTGAGAAGCTCAAGCTAAACGAAGAACAAAGGGGTTGAGGTTAAAATGAGACTTTTCTCAATATATATTGTAGAAACTCGTTCCGATCGGCGGTTAAGCGAGATGCAATGCAGACGCAAATGCCAACTTCCCCCGAAAACGTTTTTCCTCTTAGCGGCCTAACCCGCAAAATAAATCGAATAAATCGAATAAATCGAATAAATCGAATAAATCGAATAAATCGAATTAAATTGAATGCGAAATTTGACCGTGTGGTGAGGTTGGTGGGTTGAGAGCTGTCAAAGAAGAAAGTCAAGTGTTCTTCGGGTTTGCTTGCCTTGCAGTGGCCAATCCTTGAGGCTCAAGTCTTGGCTCTGGCAAGCCGACCGCCTTTGGATAATGGTCAGCATTCGACTTGCCTTGGTCAAGGCCAAGCTTTGATCTTCTGGGGATTTGCGTTTTAGGGGCCCGGAAAAGGTTAGCTTCGAGTTGCAGTGTAACCCTTGGTTGTGCCGGTTGCAAGCTTGTCAAGCGGTATTGGCGCGAGGGTTGTGTAGTGCGTGCTAAGCGCTTAGTCTGAGGCTTGTCTCTGATGTGGATAGCATACTAGCTCACCTTCGGTTGCACTAGTTGGAAAGACGAGGATTGGTGCAGTACATATACTGGTCCTCTTTCCTACCCTCCTCGTCCTCCTCCTCCTCACAAAGCATCAACTTCTCCAGTCCCACTCAGCATACGAGCAAAGAGAAGCAAAGATGCCGATCTCGATCAAGTCGCCCTTTGCTCCGCTCACCTCTGTGGTCTCCAAGTACATCTCAGACCACAAAGCCCGGGTAGCAGCACAAAGGGAAGCTGAGGGCACCACTTCTGGCCCCACTGGAGCTGAGGTCGATGCCCACGTCGCCAGTACTCTCTCTCGCAAACAAGGTGCTGCACTCCTTGCCTTCCAGCTCCAACCCGCTCTCGACCTCCCCTCAGTGCAAGTCGACAACGAGGGTCGAACCCTCGGCTTGGAAGACCCCAACGACGCTTCTCTCAAAGATGACCCAAACACAGCCCTCCGCGCTTCAGCTCGACCCTACGTCGTCCCTGTAATCTCGGTCTCCGATCCTGCCCTCCTCGCCGAGGTAGAAGAGGTCACCTATGGACTTCTAACTTCCATCCCTCTCTTCCCACTTCCCGATCACGCATCGAACGACGTCGAGGGTGTCAATCAGTACGGCTTCACCGATCCCCGCATTTACGGCGGAACGTCATTCGATCTCGTTGGCAATGGAATGCATGAACCGCTCAACATCATCATCTCCTCCCACTCCTCCCCCTCAATCCTCACTCGTAAAGGTTTCCAGTCCTACTGTCGAGCGCTCGACTTTGATCGAGAATGTCTCGGTATTCACGCTGGAGGTTACCAAAAGGCATTTATTGATCCGAGGGGGTGGAGAGATCAAGAATTCATCTATCGCCAGGTCTATACCCCTTTCGATCACGTTTTTGGTACCTGTATCGAGTCCTTGGTCGGTGGAAACCATATTAGAGCTTGGCAACAGCAGGGTTCACAAGCCTGGTTCTTGGCGACAAGCAGAGAGGAGGATGCGAGTAAGAATCATATGATCATCCCCAACGGTTACAACATCGGTCGTAACCAGCTAGTGCAGATGGCCTTGGGAAAGAACAAGGATGGAATGACCAGTTTCATGTTGACAAAGTACAGCACCAAGGTGGAGTTTGTCGCTGGCTTGATGCCGCAAGGTATGCAAGGCGTGAATCATGATATAGCAGTAGATGGCTTGACTGCCGTGTTGACTGTGACCGTGGTGGAGGCGGAGAAGAAGCGTTGGTTTGGAGCGAAGGAGGTCGAGCCGGGTGCCGCTGAGCAGGTCTTGGATGAAGAGGAGGAAGGAGGATGGGAGCAGAGCGCTGATATGGTCGACCCGACTGGCATGGTCGCTGCTGCACCTGCGGAAGAGGCGCATGACAGCCGAGAGAAGAGGAGCAGACCTATCTCGTTGGCAAAGAGGTAAAGGTTCGGCAGTAAGCCTCGCCAGAGCACCGACCAGCCGCAGCAGCCGGTGACAGAGAAAAACACCGACGTCTGGACAAAGTTGAGGAGGTTGTCCGGTGCTCCTAAGCATCAGCCTACTGCCACAACCACTGGTGCTGAAGGCGGTGCTAGTGCTGAAGCAGGCAGCTCGCCCGCCTCTGTCGAATCCAATTCCACTGTCGGACAGGCAACTGGCACTGGTAAAGCCACCAAGACGCGGACTCCGACCGCTATCGTCGCTGTACCCGCCGTCGCTCCACCCGCCATCGCCGCCTAGTCCATCTCTCCTCACCCATAACTACATGCTCACAAGAAAGTAACGAGCAATATAGCATCTCTACGAACAATATCTCCGCCGCCCAACTTTCCGTTCTCACCTCCTTTTCAAGACCTAGTTCTTGTAACACAGCAGTCCATACCCCACGCAATACCCAATTATCATATCTTTTTACATGTTTCAGTGTCTTCTATTGCATCTATGTTTACTTGGTCAATGCCTCCTTACCGACCTGCTTGCTCCTCTGTACCTCGGCATTATCCTTTCCATCCACCTCGCGCTTCACTTTCTCGGTACAGAACCAGAGATCTCGCAACCTGGGTGTGCAGTTCTTCTCCAACTCTGCATCTCCTTTGTTTGTAAACTGCTCCAGACACTTATCGTAAGCGACCACTTGAGTTACGCATCGATTCTTAACCTCCTTGAGCAGCGGGACTGCAGCCGCGGCGCAACGTGAGAGTTCAGTTTTGTAAGGCTCGCAAGCTCCTGGGTTTTGTTGATTGGCTAGGATGCAACGCTGGAATGTGTCTGTGGCCGTACAAAGCGCAAAGAGAGGGGGTAGGTTTAGCTTGAGATGGGCAATAGAGCCGAGGGCAAAGGTCAAGAAGAGTGACTTACCGAGCTGCTTACCGCATTTGGCAGCTACTTGATCTATTGACGATTCCATCTTGCTCTGTGTATACAAGGTGTGAATGAGGTTGAGAAGCAAAGAAGAAGTGCGGAAAGGTAAGCATCAAGAAGAACGTTGAAATCCCACCTTTTACTCCACAAAATCACCCGATCTCTTAACTCACCCTTAAGAATTGGCGGCCCGATCCGGTGTTTAGAAGATTTCACCTCCACACACCAACACTTTCGCACAGACACCAGAACTCAGCTTTCTTGGCTACCCTTCACCGTTCTAACCACCACACTACGCAACCCTCTGAACGAAGATCACGATGGCGAAAGGCTCATCAATATGGATCGACCAGCTCGTCTCACTGCTCGGTCTCGACAAGGAGACAGTCAAGACTCAAATCCTGCCCTTTCTCGACTCATTCGACGATGAGACTTTGCTTCGCACGCATTTGCAAGGCCTTGTTGGAACAGACACGGCGCTCGCAAAGTCATTCCTTCGCGACTTTACACGGTCGAGATTTCCTCAGCAGGCGGGACATGCATCAGGCTCAACAACACCGACTCTATCATCCGCGCCCATGTCTGCGAACCCGAGTGGAAGTGGGAACAATCATAGTAGCGCGCAAAGAAAGCGCGCAAAGAAGACACTAGCAGAGCGAGCCGGGATCGGACAGACACTCGCACCGAGGAAATTGGAACATCCTGGGCTTGACGAACAAGATCAGATGGCAAAGCTGCAAGAGGCCTTCGGAGGCATGGGTACTGTGTATAGGAAAAAGCAGGATGAGGAAGACTTCTTTGCTGGTACGAAGGGCAAGAAGGGCAAACATGGCGGAGCAAAGGCAGAGCCGTCGACAGGACCTCGCGAGAGTTCTCAGCCAGAGGCCGCACCGATAATGGACTCTCATCCCGCCGAAGCATCATACTCGGCAAACATCGACGAGCCCTCTTCATCCATCTCTCTATCCAAACCATCGCCGCCACCAACAGCCGAAATGCTCGCAATCGATGCCGTCGTCGAAGAACTCACTTCCACCCTTCCCACCTCATCCTCAACCTCTTCATCCATAGTCAACCGCAGACTGTGCTTCTGCCAAGGCCGTCGTCATCCCCTCGCACCCTATGCCCCACTCTGCTACTCGTGCGGACTCATCCTCTGTTCAGCCATCCACCCATCCCCACTCTCCCCCCTCTCCTCATGTCCCTCATGCTCCGCCTCACCTCTCCTCTCGGCCGCAGCACGATCCGATCTAGTCGCCAAACTCACCGTCGAACGAGAAATTCTCTACGAACAGCAACTTCTTCAGATCCAACTTCAACGAGAACAGAAGAAACTCAACAAATCCACCGCCCGCAGTGCTCGGGAAGAAGAAGCTGCACTGTTCCCTCAACTTGGTGCTCAACCCGGTTCCATTTCCGCAGCTACGACAACGGCGTGTGGACACACAGGACCGGTAATGGGCAAACACGGTGCGCTACAAAAGGCAAGAGCTATTGCAGGTGGCGCACAGAGAACAGCAAAAGTGCTGAGTCTGGATATGAAGACGCACAAGCTGAAACAGCATACCAAGACCACAAGGCCAAAAGTGACGGAAGTAGCAAAGGCAGATGCGGAGAAAGGGAAGGTGGTGGAAGAGGTCGAGCAAGATCCGTTTGTCGGGTTGGATGGATCGGAACTGGTTAGGAACGATGCTGATGATGGGTTGCGTGCGACAGCTGCTGCGGGCGGTGGAAAGGCAAAGGCGGTGACGAGCGGGACAAAGACGATCCCAAAACGAAGCTGGACCTTTGCGGGCAAAGAGCTTACTTTGCAGGCTACACCAGCTGTCAAGTAGTCTTAAACGAAAATGCACGTGTTATCCCCATCTTGATAATGACAGTGAATTCGTCTGCGTGGTGAGCAGGGGTGGCGACTCACTGCGTGCTGCTGAGTTCTCGGACGCAAGGATCTGTTCGACGAAAGGCCGAACCACCTACACGAATGCGGCTTGCAATCGCACTGCTCAATCGACCGGCGAGGCAAGCACCCCGCACAGAATGCGAATCTGCTCTTCAGGCTGAAGCAATTCTAGCCCAAGCCAACTGTGCAATGCCATGGGTTACAGCAAGATTTACCCAGACCCTGTCAGCTGTCAGCAACGCTCTCACGGGACGGATAAGATCTCAGCTTTCCTCAACATCGCAGAAACAGTTAGCAACACTAGAGTAAAAGAAAGGGGAAACGGAACACGGAACACGGAAATAGGGAACGAATCGGTGGCCTGACAAGACACACTGAGCATTCCAAGCGATACACCAATTGCACCGCTTCAAGCTTCCTCCATCATCCCTTGTCCTTCCCTATCCTGTTCTCAGGCTCCACACATCATCTCATCTCGGCGTTTCCTGTCACGTTCTGTCTCGATTGATACCCACTCAACACGCCATACCAACGCTTCGTCCCACATTGTAGCCCCACCCCGACTCCGCTCCAGCTCTTCAGCCCACCTCCGTGATTGTTGCTCTCCCCATTGTTGCGCATAATATTTCAGCCCCACACGAACTTCGCAGCAAGCGCGCGCCTCTCAACTTCGTCAAAGTCGATCAACAGCTGCCCTATAAAGAGCGTCGGCCTTCAGTCTTGAGCCTTAGCACGCGAAACCAGAACCCTTTTCCTTGTACCACAAAGGCTACCTTATTCTCGACACCCGGCTCGGCTGCTCGACTCAACTCGTTGCTACATTAATCATCACCCTTGTTCTCTCATCCAGACCCCAGCCTTTCTTTCGGTCTGGACCGTACGTCACAATTGCTCTCCTCACCATGCGGGCAATCGCCAAGGTTGTTCACTCTTCCTTTCGTAGGGTCGAGCGTGCTGCTGACTGGCTCACAGGCTCTGCAGGTCCCGTGTTCATTGCGATCTGCATCACCCTAGTAGTCGGTGGAGTATGGACCTTCTTCAGCTCCATGTTCCTCGAGATCGCACCTATACCCACCGAGCTCGCCAACCTCTTCCACACCTACTCTCCGGCACACATCGCACTTGGTCTCATCCCAACACTGTTTGATTCGTTAACAAAGGATTCCATCGCGACACTACGCTTCTTCTTCTGGTTGATACTGTGTCTCTTCACCGTTTACAGCATAGGATGGCACTACTATCTGGCATGTACCGTCCCACCAGGTTCAGTCTGCGAGGGTCTCGGCGATGCAGTGCCTGAAAGAAGAACTGGGCCAGGAAGCAACATCTGGTGGGCGCGGTACCGAACAAGAGCGGCAAAAGCGTCGGGCCCGAAAGTGCATGATCTCCACAGTGCCAAAGGCCATGTGATGACACACGAACCGCCTGAGGCTGCAGCTCCTGTTCGAGTATCTTCGGTAGCAGATCTCAAGAAATTGAACAAGGCGTTGGATGGGCTAGACAGCAACAGAGCAAAGTCAGCATCAGTGACACCGTCAAGATCGTCATCGGATCGCATGCCTCCTACAGTCAATGTCTCGCTCGCACAATCTCATCAATCATCGTCCAGCAGCGAACGTGGCACACCACGAATGGTACCCAAGAGCGACCTCCCACTCTCCGTTCACGATCTCAATCCTGTCCTTGCTTCGCCTATGCCTTTCGAATTGGAACCGTCCAGCAACCCTCTCTTCCCACCACGCCCACGCCCAAGTCACGACAGTGTCCACGCTGCCAATGTCACCGCGGCAGCAAAAGAAGACATGCACACGGGCGAGAGTGAGATCGACGAAGACGACCAAGATCTCTTCCCTCTCGCTGGTATGTGTCGCAAGTGTCCCACCATCCCACTCTCCAAAGCTCTTTCCGTGCTGCCACCTGAGCTCCGCAAGATCGAGAAACAGATCCGCAAGAATGCGCCTTCGCAAACTTTCAGCTCCAAGCTCTCCTCCGAGGACATCGATGAAGGAGAAGCAGAAGTACGAGCATGGCTTGGCGAAAGTGCGGCAGAGAAACTCGTCGCTCCTCCGAAACCCGAGCGTGCTCACCACTGCAGGGTTTGCAAAACGTGCACGCTCAAGTTCGACCATCATTGCCCTTGGCTTAATCAGTGCGTTGGGTTGGGCAACGAGCGGTACTTTGTGCTCTTCATGTCATGGTTGAGTTTTGGATGCGGGATCGTAGTCTACTCGGGTTTCGGAGTCATGAGGAGGTCGTTGAGCTGGAGTGCCGACTGGCCGTATCCGTACACGCCGAGAGTGCTGGTGATGCTGCTGTTCATTCTGGCGCTGGTGATGGGATTGGCGCTGTTAGTGATGGCTGGCTGGCAGGTGAATCTGGTTGGTAGAGGCGAGACTAGCGTCGAGTCGCAGGATCATGGTAAGTGACAGCGAATTACCTTGCAAATGCAAATCGAGGCTGCAAACGCTGCGGAGATGCTAAGTTACTACTCTTTCTTTTGATCTCTTTTGCATTGCATACACCACGTTCTTACAGCCCACTATCGAGACTTGGCCAAGAAGCGTGGTCAAGAGTTCGTCAACGTGTACGACATTGGTTGGCGTCGAAACCTCGAGCTCTTCTTCAATGTTGGGCCTGGATCACCTTAGTAAGTTGCCAGACAGCTCTCTAGAGTCCTCATACCTGCTGGTAGACTGACTATGATCATCGCATTTTTGTTCCTCTACCCACAGCGGCTGGCACACGATCTTGCTTCCCATGCGAGTGCCACCCTACTCAGATGGCTGGCATTTCGCAAAACGTCGCGGATTCAGCGGCAAACATGCAGGCATTGACATTCAGGAACAGCTCACCGACGAAGAGTTTGACGACGACCACTATGACGCCGTTCCTGTACCCCACTCCTCGGCGAAGACAGGTCAGAAGCTGGCATCGTCTTCTTCCAAATAAACAACATTTGCTTGCTATCATGTAGGCTCATTGATCTCTTTTGACACATTGTATACCCTTATTCCCACCAGTGATCTCTTTCATGAAGATTTTCTGAAGCGAATGACAGTATGATCGGCCTCGTTAACCGGTCAATTGTGAAAGACCGGGAGCAAGCTTGCCGATGGGCCAAGATCGGTCCGACCTTCGTTCATGCTATCTAATGCAGCAGCTTCCCCTGAAATAGGAGCGAACTGCGGTCTGAGTCGAGAAGATGAGCCTACGGTCTCGGACAAGACGGCGTAGAAGAAGCCCGGTCGGTGTTGGTGTTAGCGAGGTTGCACGTTCTGATAGAGCATCCAGAGAAACGCTTCTTGATTCGCCGCAGAGACCGGTCAACTCTGCACCGCTTCATGTCCACGTTCAGTATTGCAGCTCTCTGCACTTCCCAGTTTGCTACCGTGCTCCCTTCTTCCTGAGCTTACTGGTGTCATTTCTTCCCGTAGACCCTGCATGGACTTGACTCGACAACGCCGAGCAGGTACCGAGATGACCGGCGGAGATGGAAGCAACGTTGTTTCTTTGGGCCGGACAGGGAGAGATCGTCGGGATCGACATCACCGACCAAAGACGATTCGACGCAGTTATGCAGAATGCGAGAGAAGTACATCGCTTAGCCTTTGCAAACATTGCATGAGAGCTGTTCTTGACAAGCACGTTGGTGGTGCTCTTCTTCTCAGGACTCAACGTTATATGCTGCAGGTACGACAGTTGCATGGGTACTGTAGGTGCAGTGGACACCGCATGCTCATGCTAGAGCCAGCTCAAGAAGGATAAATATCGAGCTGGTCGTGGTGCAAAGATGTCGGTGATAACGAACATCGTCCACCAACTCTTCAGCGCCTTCTACTTCAACGAAACCTCCGTCAAGATGAGCAACACCAGCGCCGTCACACCTTTCCCTGGTGTCTTCACCTCGAGCAATACCCCTGCTCGCCTTCCTTGGGACACCTGCAGTAAGCATTTCCTTCACTCAACGGCTTTTCTGCCCTTTCAATCACTGACAAAGCTCTGAAACCTCTCCGGCTCTGGTGTACTAGATCACTGCAATGCTCCTCACGTCAGCACCAAGCATTACGAGCTTCCGCCCCAAGCCAAGGAAGACGCCAAGCTCGTCTTTGTCAAAGTCGTTCAGCGCCACCACAAGCGCACACCCGACAACCTTTATCCCAACGAGAACGTCTTCAACCCTCCCGCCGGCTGGGACTGCTCCAACTACCAGCAGATCTCGTACGGTGTCGGTGCTAAGGAAGATGCAAACCTTCAAGGACACGGCATCTATCGCAAGATCGAGAACCCATCATGGCACCCTCTCAACAGCTTGATCTGGAACGGTACCTGCGATCAAGGTATGCTCACTGCTGACGGTCTCAGAGACAGCATTCAGCATGGTCGTGACTTCTGGTCTGTCTACGGTCCTTGGGGTAAGAACGCCCTCCTTCACGATGGCATCAATACGAAGGATGCCTACTTCAGGACCAGTAACAGTGACCGCACCTACCAGGTTTCTGGTGGCCTGATCGCCGGTATGGACGGATGGAAGGTTCCAGGCAACTTCCCTGTCCATACCCAGCCGGGCAACATGGACGACCTTGTTCCCAACTACAGCTGCAATTACGCAAACGATTTCCGTAACGCAGAGCAGTCTCTGCCCGCTTGGACTGACCACCTCAACTCCAAGTCTGGCCTCTTCGACTCGCTCAACGCCGTTGTCGGCACTGCTGGCCAGAGCGGCTGGAACAGCTGGATCGACCACCACTTTGATGCTATGGCCTCACGCCAGTGCCACGGCCACGAATTGCCCAAGAACCCTGCTTCGGGTGCAAGCATCTCGCAGGATCTCGCCCACCAGGCTTACAACGAGGGTCGCTGGGAGTACAACTACATTTGGAACTCAGGATCCGGAGCTGACAACTACGTTAAGTACGGCTTCGGTGTCTTTATGCAGGAGTTGAGCAGGAACCTGCAGAGGTTCAAGGGTGGAGAAGATAGATACAAGCTGAAGTACTACGTCGGTCACGATGGTACCATGGTTAGGCTGTACAAGTCTTTGGGTCTTGCCGGTCAGTTCAAGTGGCCTGCGATGGGATCGGAGGTCGTGATTGAGGTCTATAAGCAAAAGAACGAGCACTACGTCCGATTGCTCAAGGACAGAAAGCCTATGCAGACTGTTGTCAAGGACATTGCTGATGAGCAGGGCACGATCTCCTGGGTAAGGATGCTCTTCCTCCAGCGAATGCTCTTGAGTGCAATGCGGAATCCTCATACTCACCCCTTTGTTCGCATTTCGGTATCTAATTTCGACGTCCACAGACCCCCATCGACAAGGTCATCACCTACTTGAACTCCCGCGTACCTTCAGACATCTACTCCAAGTGTGTTCTCGGAAAGTAAGCGCTATTCCCACAGCCACTCCCGTTACGCTTTGCGTTCCGCTCAGCACGGTCCTCCTCGTCTCCCGCACCATTCTTGCCTCCTTCTCATGCTTAGTGTTGCTACCAAAGACGGAGTCGCTTCTATGCACGCACACTCGGACCGCGCCGCAAGATGCTCCACCAAAATAAGTTATGCGAACTCAGGTTCTCTTTGTCTGTCTTTACGCCGGCTCCCTTCCCTTTCATTCTCCAGAGCAACTCCGTCTCTGTGTCACCTGCTCATCAACGTCTCAAAGAACACCTTATCATGTTTGTGTTGCTTGCTATGAGTTTCAGCTTCCGGTGCCAAGCACTTATCCCTGCAGCAATCCCTATAGCACTACATTGATCCGCTGAGTGCTCGCCACGTTCGGCTTGCTTGGCCCAGCCATCGCTACACCATCCTCGTCGCTATGCCACGGCACGCTACGCCGCGCTTCGATTCGCTTTTCAGCCGCCGATGCAGAGCTGTGTACGCCGCCGTTTAGTGCATGAGGTCGACCTCAATGGCGCTCGTCTACTGTCTGCTATGCCTTGCGAAGTCACTAAGGTCCGGCGGGGACAGTGCTGCAAGAGTGTGGCCAAGAGCGGTAGGAGACCTTGCTGTTTGTGAGGAATAACGGCCAAAGTGCAGTTTTGTCATCCCTTTCATGGGTCCTGCTGTTTGTTCTTCAGAGGGCCTAAGCTACCCCTTTTGCCCTATCACTCCTTCCATGCCGAAGATGCACCGATCGACGATCACCGGCTGTCAAATTTGACGAATTAGCCCACTTTCAATGACTACTTCTGAGCCGGCGAAGCTTGCAAGGCCGAGCGGGTCAGACCATCGGTGGCAAACGGTTCTGCCTTCACACTATTGCTTCGGGGCAGGCCGACATCGTTGAATCGTTCCCGCTCTCCTCAATCAGAGAACAGCCACAACATGCAGAGCTCGGGCCCCGTCCGAAGCCAGACAGGGTCATCCAGCCGAGGTCGGGAGCGTCGCTAGCCTGCCGACCTGCGACGCTCTGCACAGTGAAGGATGAAGCTCAGCAGATACTGTTGCGTTCTGATGGTCGTGCATGCTATCATGGGTCAAAGCAGCGACTCATACTCAGCTTGACTTGCGTCACAGCCTAGACAAAAAGGAACAGGGTCTCGATAGTCCCGGGCTGGCTGCATCGAAGACTAGGAGGCTGACAGAGGTGCGTTGCTCACTATGCTGCAAGCCGGCATTTGTCGAAGGGTTCTGCTGGCCATTATGCCTCCATGTCTTTGTCTGCATTCGTGTGGCGAGACCGACAGTTCCCCATATAAACACCCCATGCTCCGTCCTCCAATTGCTCAGCCCCGTCACGGTTCCCCTCACCCTCCCCTCCTTTGCCTTTCTCTCGGAACGAACCAGCTTCGAGCTTGGGTTGGCAACTCTACACAAGATGTATCACGTTCCGATGATGTTGCGGCCCATCAAGCCCGAAGACCTGGTGTTTCCCCACGAGATGAACACGAACCGCGACCTGTTAGCGTTCGCCAACCTGATGATCCGACCGCCACCAAGCAAGCCTGTCGAGGTCTTTATGATTTGCGACATCGTGCAGTGCCTCATCACACTTTTTGCCTGCGCCAACGTCATGGTCAAAAAGCGTCGCATGCGAGATTTTCGCATCATCACGTTGCGCAAGAGTCCTTACGGCACTTTCATCGTCCCCAACGCTATTTGGATCTTGCTCACAGGCATGGTTGTCTATCTTGTCGAATGGACCGTTTTTTGCACCTGGATAGTGTTCGTGCAGAAGACGAACAGGCCGCTAGCCGAGTGGCTTTGGTACATCCCCTTTCCTTGGTGAGCACGACGCAACACAGACGTGTCGTCTCGGTACTGAATACAGTGTCACTAACTGTGGCCTTGAACGATTCTTCGTTTACCCGTTCGACTTCGTTTCGGCTTATCTCCGCCACTTTTCTCGCGTTGATCGCAACTGCATCTCTCATTGTCATCGTAGGCTTTCGCTAGCATACTCAGCTTGGGCAGCAGGTGAGTTCACACCGGAAGGCAAGGCAGTGCAGTCCTGTCGGATCGCATCCCGTGGCCGAGCTAGGATGCCGTCACCACACGTACATTTCCTCCCATCTCGCAAAATTAACATCAAGCATTCTGCTACTCCTCCCTCCGTCAATCACACGAAACAGGTTACGGTTTTGTGCTCACATGCAGTCCTCGAACGCCCATCTCGAATCTGCTCGGTAGAAGAAAGCAGGAATTCAGCGGCAGCAGTCTAAGCTGGTACCACTTGCCAATCCCACACTCGGCATGGCTGATGAACACGTTTTTCATCAGCGTCACCGTGGCCATGTTCGGCTACAACATCGTCGTGACGGCATTCGCTGGCAAGCAGCTGGCGAGTACGCACGAGAGGCCCCGCGACATCATGGCTCTTTTCTTTGGGCAGCCGTTCACATATTCAGAAGCATGGCTCAACGATGTACCCGCGCAAGAAATGCTGGACTTGGTGAAAGTTGGCTGGGCCGCCATAATGAACGTTTTCCGCATCTGCTGCATAGCACTAGCCTCGTACTTGGTGTTGACCACGATGACCATTGTGGTTGCCGTTCTGTACTCGGTCCCAAACCAGCTGTTCCTGATGGACCATCTGTGTCGTATCTTTCCCGACGCCCCTGTGGAGCAAGGTATGAGAAAGAGGAGCGCTAGTGAAAACATCAAGATGCTGTGGAAGATCGGATTGCCGCGTAACCTGAAGGGCCCATCGTACTCTGCGTTCAAAAAGACATGGATGGTGACCATGATCGGACATTCACAATCGATTCTGTTGCTCGCAGCCGTGTCAGCATTTATCGTTCCGCCGTGGTTTCTCTTTTTCGTCCCCTGGACCAACGCCTATGAAGGACGAAGCTCGGATCACCAGGTCATGTTCATCGTCGCGTACACGATCTCGGTCGCCTTTCTGTCCGCTGGTTGGGTCACCGGTCTTTCAGCTACATTTACGTACGATGAAATTTTCAAGGCGATAGCCGGGCTTGGTAATGGGCATATCACGGATCCTTTGTCGAGCTCTAGTCAGGAGAGTTCGATGCCGCGTCATAGTCGAAGCGTCTTGGGCAAGTTCCCTGGAGCCAAACTGATCCTTCCGCCACCATCACTCACTCGCTCCAAGTCGCTTCAAAGCCCAACATCATCGCAGTCGCCTGGGCTGCTTCGCCTTATGCCGAGCTTTACGCCTTCTTCTGCTGACTCGCACATCACCGAAAAGGACGATATCCCGCTTGACGATTATCGATACCCTTCTCCTGTCAATAATGGGAATAAACTGACCATTGTGACGGAGACGACGATCACGGTGCATCACGATGATCTGGAGGCCAACATGTCGGGCCCGGAATCGGTCTCAACGTATCCTAACCCTTGCAACGCGGGCAATTCTCCGACACAGGCCACACCGCCATACTCCTTCCTTTCCAGGAAAGCGAACCGCTTAAGCAAGTGAGATTCTTCTCTCTATCTGCAATCTACCCAGTCTTTTCCTTGTTTTCCCATATATCTGTCCAGTCGTTTGTACATCGGTTTTGTCACATGGAAATTCAAAAACGAAGCTTCCGCTTCTTTGCACAGTGGGCTCGGCAATGCTGTGAGGTGAACTGATGCTGTAATGAGTGTTCTATTGCTGTCTAGACTATTCCTGAGATCGATGCTGGTTCTGCTCTAAGAGACTGAAGGAGTGTAAGGAGCGTATATTCTGAAATCTATGCTAGGACTTGTTGATGACCTTGGTAACGATGAGCGAATTAGGAACTTGAGCATTGACCAGCTTGAGAATGTTGGCCGATAATGCAACGACAAGCACTAAGCATCCCCATGCGGCAAGAGCTATCGCAGCCTTCCGTAACCTCGAACTGGGCTGATCGGCAAAGAGCGATGCGTAGAGCACACCTGGCAAGATGAAGCTGATTGTCGTGCTGCCAACGGAACCGACAAAGCCAAGGATGATGGAAAGATCGTCGACGAGAAGACTGATGATGAAAGTGGTGCTGAGAATGCCTGCAGTCATGAGACACCACTTGCCTAGTGGGATTTCTTCGTCTGACTCTGTCAAGTCTTGCTGTTGCTGCTGCTGCTGCTGCTGTTGTTGTGGCGGGTTCGGCTGACGAGGTTGTGACGGAACATTCTCATCATCGTGATAAGGCTCGATGACATCCTCTCCTTCGCCTCCATCTTGACTGGCAAGCAAGCTCGCATCCGCTGCGGCATCATCCAAAATCTGCTGCCTCCTACTTGCTTTCGAAAAGACCTTGTCCAAACTCGCCCTGCACGGATGTACTTGCAGCGGGTAACTGAAGATGGTCAAAATGATAATACTGACCCTTCCAAAGCAGACAAAGAAGCTCGTGCTCGGATACATCGCAATAATGTTATCTCCCACATTACTTCCAAAGCTAAGATATCCCAAGACTCCAGCAATAAGATACACCACCCCACCCGTCCCAATTGAAGACCCAATCGCAGTATTCACCCGACCTTCTACGTTATGGAAGAGCTCGTTGTAGACTGGAAGCATGTTCTGCGCGCATGTAAACGCAAAGACGAAAACGGGAAAGATGCTGAGGGTGTGGTAGGAGATAGCGATCATTTCGACTTCTCCCTTTGGTGGGAGGGAGGCTTTGGCTTCGGAACTGAAGCTGTAGTGCAAGACGATGATGACGAGGTAGAAGACTGCTAGCAAGCTGAGGTAGCTCGTGTGCCTTAACGAGTCTAACCTCTTAAGGAAGCAGAGCGGGATGAGCAAGATGATAAGAGCGAGAATCCAAAAGCTCCTGTCCAAGAACAGTGTCGGAATCTCGTGCACATCCCTGTGAAACGCCCTGAAGAAGCTAACAATCACCTGCGGCATTAACTGCCCACAGATGATCAGATAGGAGATACTGACACCGTAGCACTTCAAAGCGATCGCCAAGTCAAAGTACCATGCTCCCGCAGGCAACGCTTGTGAGGCGATTGTGAAGAAACTGTTCTTTCTCCCTCCTGCTCTCGCTGCGCATCTTGTCAGCAGGTATAAACCCAACGCAGCTGTAAAGCCGCAAAAGAAGATGAGAAAGATACCAAGTAGCAAGCCTGTGTATTTGAAAGCGCCGGGTGTCGCTAGCATGCCAGTGCCAATGATGGTGTTGGTGAGGTTGCTGATGCTCGAGACGAGACTGGCTGAACCTTGTCGTTCCATTGAAGCGGTAGATACGATGCGGCTGCTTCGAAAAGATGCATTTCGGATGTTCGAGTTGCGCAGGTGGGAGAGTGCTGGTGGTCTCCGTGTCTCATCTTGAGCATAGGTGAGGGCGACCATGGCTCCGAACGCTCAGGGCCTGTGGGATAGTCGGAGTCAGAGATAAGACTGCGATCGCCGGCGGTAGAGGCGGCCGATGGTGCGACGATGAGTCGTTTGGGTCGTTTGGGCCGTTTGGGCCGTTTGGGTCGATGGCGCGCACTTGCTGCTAGGGGCTGGAGCGAGCGGCACCACGACTATCGAGTGGAATGGAATGATGGTCAAATGTTGGTCGAGATGGTGATGAGGGTGGGAGAAGGCTTGAAGTGTTTTTGTTTCGACATTACAGCAACTAGAAATAGGAATGAGAAATGCGTGGCGCTGCGTGTGACAAGCATCGGTCTAACATGATACAGTTTGGTTCACTCAGGTACAGGATTTGAGCCGCCAATATGTACAACTCAGCCAACCAGCATGACTGAGCTTCCTTCTCCTCACCAACAACTACAGTCCTGCAACTAACGATTGACCTGTACTGCACTGGTCGGCAGCCCCTTCATCGCCATGGCTGGAACCTTGAGGACGAGGCGGACTCACATCGCTCGAAGGAAGACGAACACATGGCAACGACAGCTTCAAAAATGCAGAAGCCTAGTCTTAAACAAGAGGATGGCGATGACGAACCACGTCCTTTGCGCAAGCGCAAGGTGCAGTGGGCCGACGAAGATGAGGACTCGAATGGGCTGGTGACCAATGCTGTCACTGATCTGAGGGATGAAGATGAGAGGACGCTCGAGGAGCTGCCAAGCACTCACGTGGATGAGCATGGAATGCTTGTCTCCTCTCACTTTGGCGAGCAGAGCGCAAAAGGGGATCTCAGCGACGTGGGCGCCAGCACAGGCAAGGACGATACCAAGCAGTATCTGAGCTTGGCAGCCTACAATCCCATCGAGTACAGAGATATGCGTACCTACCTGGCGGCCAAACGTGCGAAGCTGAAGGTGCAGGAAGCTTCGTTGCTGCAAGAAGAGGAAGCTCTGCTTCGCGTCCAAGATACCCGAGCCAGCACATCTGGCAAACAGGACAGCGTCGCAGCAGAGATCGAAGCAAACGGTGGAAAACGATCCGACGCTCTCAAAGGGTGCTGCATCTACATCAATGGGCAGACTCATCCTCCTTACAGCGAATTGCGTCGCCTACTCGTGCTGCACGGCGGAGACCTCATGGCGTACCTTGATCAGAAGACACCCGTCACCCACATCGTCTCATCCAATCTTACACCAAAGAAGCGCATCGAGTTCAAGGACTACAAGGTAGTCTTGCCGGGGTGGATTTTAGAGAGTATCGAGCTGGGTAGCAAGGCAGACTGGCGCAAGTGGAGATGTGATGCAATCACAGGCACCAACGGCCACACGTCGAATAGTATGGTTGGCAAGCTAGGCGACCAAGATGCCCCTGGACCTAGCAAGGTCGGGCTGGGAGACTGGCGTAATCTGGATAGATCTGCAAAGTTGCCGAGACAGCTGCCACAGATTGGCGACGAGGATGAAAGTCCATGGGGCAAGCCTACTAATCAGACGAACCTGCTGGATCGATTCACTAGGACACATGGGCCGCCTCCAGCTAAATTTCAAACAATGCGAGCCGCCTCTCCCGTCAAAACAGCACCAGAACACGCGCAGGTGAAGTCGGAAGAGCAGCCCAAGAAGCCGGCAAAGGGTAAGGGTGTTCGATTTTGTGAGGAGGAAGTCATTCAGCCTGCTCCGACAGCAAACGAAAGCCAAGTCTCAGCAGAACCCAGTCTGAACCCTATCATACAACCCCGTCAAGATGCTGCAGCGTTAGAAGATGTACTCGACGGAACAGGTTCAAGCAATACAGTCTCAGCCGCAGAGAGCAAAGGTACCCCCATGACCGTGGACGTTCCGGTCACGCCAATCAAACCCAACGAGAAAATCGACTATAGCATCGGCACCGATCCTGCCTCAAAGAAGGCCGCAATTGCAGCGAGCAGAAGTCACTATGCATCGAGACCGTCCAACACCCACGCTGCTCGTCTTCTGGCCAGTCCCAGCTGGCGAGAACGAAACACTGCCACCAGCGAAGGTTTCCTTGCCGGCTACTTTGCCAAGTCGCGTCTTCATCACCTCAGTACCTGGAAGACAAGTCTGCAAGACATGGTCAGCTCCGCTCTGCGCGAGGCTGGGCGTCCACTCAGCAGTTCCGACTTGCCAAAAGGTGTACAACGAGTCATTATGCACATCGACTTCGACAGCTTCTTTGTGGCGGTCGGTCTCAAAAAGCGCCCCGACTTGCAAGATAAGCCTGTTGTCGTCTGTCACGGGACAGGCTTTGGCCTTCCTGCAGCCAAGCCGGGGGATGAAAATCGACCAGTAGATAATCAGTCTTCCAGTACCTCCGAAATCGCATCCTGCAGCTACAAAGCACGCGAATTCGGCATCCGCAACGGCATGAGTCTTGGTCAAGCCAAAAGGTTATGTCCTCAAGTCGAGACAATACCCTACGACTTCGAGGCGTACAACTCGATCAGCCTCACGTTCTACACCTTTCTGCTCGAGCACTCTGATGCGTTGCAAGCTGTGTCTGTTGATGAAGCGCTCGTAGACGTGAGCTTGCTGCTGCAAAGCATGCGTGATGGTGATTCGACGTCTGGATCACTCTATGACCGATATCGGGATCATCTTGGCTCACAAGGCGAGATCTGGACTGCAGAGAAGCAGCTGGCTGAAGCTTTCCGAGATGAAATCCGCGAGCTGTGTGGATGTGAAGCAAGTATTGGCATCGGCTCCAACATTCTACTCGCTCGCCTTGCCATCCGCAAAGCCAAGCCTGGCGGATCTTACCATCTCACAGACGATGCGAAGCAACGCTTTCTCAATGCGCTCGATGTTGACGACCTTCACGGTATCGGATGGAGTCTGCGTGATCGCACGCGTGAGCTCTTCGAAACAATCAATATTGGCGAGATCCTCTCTAAGACTAGCCAAAGTAAGCTTGTCGCTGAGTTCGGTCCCAAGAAGGGCAAGATGATCTGGGACAAGATGCATGGAATCGATGCCGATCGACTGGAGGGCAACAAGCTCCGTCAGTCGGTAGGATCGCATGTTAACTACGGAATCCGCTTCCTCACCGAGCAAGAAGCAGAGAACTTTGTGACAGGCATGTGTCAGGAGGTGTCGCAACGCGCAAAAGCAGTGAAGCTGCGCGGAAGGCAAGTATCGGTGCAAGTCATGGTCCGAGCCAAGGACGCTCCGGTAGAAGCGCCGAAGTTTCTCGGTCATGGTGTCTGCGATACGCACCATCGTAGCGTGCAGGTCAGTGGGCCGGGTGGAGTGGCGATCGATGACGAAGTCAGGATCCGGAAAGCTGCTTGGCCTCTGATCAGGGATCTGAAGGCGGATCCAAAGGAGCTTAGGGGCATCGCTATCAGTCTCAACAGGTTAGAGCCGGCGGAAGGCAATCCATTGTCTCCGGCTAAGCCCAAAGGAGGACAGTCGGTGCTGAGATTTGGCTCAACTGCATCACCAGCCAAGCCTGTAGCTGCAAGCGCTGCCAAGCCGGTCGACAAGCAAGCGAGTGACAGCGTCGGCGAGAACGACAGTGACACCGAGCAGCCAGACGAACCAGGCCTGAAGGTGGCCGAATCTTTCGAGAAGGGTCCTGAAGCAGCTACGCCAAGGAGGCTGGGTGTTACTGAGATGCCAAAGTACCAAGCAGGGCGATCACCTGGCATCCCGATGAAGCTGCCACCTTCGACACAGCTCATGTTGCCTTCGAGATCACAGATTGACCCCGATGTGTTTGACGCTCTTCCTTCCCCGTACCGACGCCAAATCGAGGCCAAATTTGGATCTGAAATCCAAGAGAAGCTTCCTGGGCGGCAGATATTTCCTATAGAAAGCTTGGACCGTACCTCAAAGGCCACTCCATCGATGATGCAAAGTCAGACAGGCTCACAGAGCCGTCCACGAGTCATACCTCGTTCCACGCCAACCACGCCGCAGAAAGCCAAGGCTGTCCCCTCGCCTGCTATGGTAGAAGCACTGATGTTCCCTTCCGCTTCGCAGATCGACCCTGCCGTTCTCGCCGAATTACCAGACTCTGTTCGGAAAGAGATCGAGCGCCAAGTCGGTTACATCTCTAACGAAGCTTCATCGGGTCCCTCATCTGTCGAGAACACTCCAACCTCCGCAGCTCGGAAGAAGAGTGCCAATACAGCAACTCTCGCTACCTTTCTGCTTCAAGACAACAAACAGCTCGATCGACGATCCGCATTGTTCAGATCTGTCTCTAAATCACCTACAAAGAAGCGAATCGTCAACAGGCTCTTACAAGCGGCAGGGTACTACACCGCGGCTGATCAGCCCATCGTCGACAAGGATACAATTTTGGCAATGGATCCGAGCAAGATCTCCAATGAGACACTCGAAGCGCTTGGCATTGACCCTGAAGTGTTTCACGCCTTGCCGGTCGAGCTGCAGCGCGAGATGTTCAGACATCACTCAGAGCAGAAGAAGTCGGAGAAGGCGCGCTTTAAAGCAGGTAAAACGAACACTTTTGAAGAGCTTACATTGACTGAGCAGAGAAGACGGGCTACCATGCGGGCAGCACAGAATGAGATTCTGGCACAGAAACAGATTCAAGAACGGATGCGTGCACATCGCGGTGCAGCTGAGCCACCGAAAAAGTCTGTTGTTCTGGGTGGTGCACAAGATGCAGAGCTGGAGGAAGAGGCAAGGCGCAACCCACCAATTTACCTATTGGCTCGACCTAAGCATCGTCTACCCCGCCCTGAGTCGCATATTTTCGGACCTGCGGACAGTATCACACTGTCCAGCCCTTCCGCTCAGCCTTCGATCAGAGGTCTCACACGGTATGAGGATGTAGAGCGGCTGATAGGGCAGTGGGTGTCGGCGTTTGCTAGCAAAGGGCCGAGGAAGGGTGATGTGGATAGAATCGGAGCGTATCTGGCCGACGTTGTTCGTGCCTCGCTTGAAGGCGGACGGGTGGAGGACGTAGAGAAAGCGACTGCGTTGATGCAGCTTATACAAGACAAGGTCGAAGCGGAGCAGGGCAAGAAAGGAACATCTTTTGCGGCCGAGCAATGGAAAGAAGCAAAAGACAGAGTGCGCGAGACGATGCAGCAGCAGGCAAGAGCGGTGTTTCATGGGGCGGAACTATCATAGCCATTGAAGAAAAAAACTTTGTTCTTGTATATATACAAACAGTCAAATGGTACCGTTCCGAACCAAAACCAAGGGTGAGGAGTATGCAATTCGGGGAGATGAGGTGACGAGCAGCTGTGAGAGGGTGGTGGTGAAGGTGGTGGTGAAGGTGGTGGTGAAGGTGGTTATGGCTGTCCTTGTCGGTTTGCTTTCATTGTGTGGTACGAAGGGAGACATCAATCAAGTTATGTGTCAGAGTTGAGGGGAACTCTGCAAACATGTCTGGTTCGTGCGGCGAGAAAAAGGAAAAGCAGGGGACTTCTGATGATCTAACAAAAGTGGAGGTTTTCTTTTCTGATGCCGAGTCGGGTTTAGACCCTGCATCTTGGTTTCTCTCCTTCCATTCTTCTCGCCACTACAAGCAACAGCCAAACATCTGTCATAATGGGTTCCTCATCTCATTCACTTCCTTCGGAGCTGATACCATTGCTCAAGCGCGATCAGGCCGAGTCGCTACCGCCACTACGACCCCAAAAGCCGTTCTCGCCAGAACTCAAGTCAACGATCTCCTCCCTGAAATCCGATCTGCCGGTACCAGTAGTCGGCATCCTCCACCTGCTCAACGACGACATCGATGCAGCACATACACTCGTTCAAGATGATGACAGCAATCGGGACTCGAACTTGATCCACTCGTTGCTCCATCGCAGAGAGGGAGATTTCTGGAACTCAAAATGGTGGCTCAATCAATTGACCATCCCTTCTTGAACACGCTGTACGAAGAGAAGAAGCTGGACGGAAGGACAGGCGCAAAGCAATTTGTCGATATGGTCGAGCGAGTGACCTCGAAAGGAGCAACGACTGCGTGCGCAGCGCAAAGGGATGTCAAGACAGCGAAAGAATGGCAGTGGAAAGAACACTCGACTCTCGCACAATATCTGTTCGAGCAGTATGATGTTGATGTCCCTTCTGCGTAAAGCAATGTAGTAGAATCTAGTGTACGAGGCGTGACTAGTCTACAGAATTGAGGATATCGGAAATATCACTGCTTCCAGCGTCCGATACTCCAAGATGAGTCAGAGCAGAATTGTCGTGGAACTTGGAAAGATGGCGTGCACCTGAATCGCAGAGCACTGTCACTACGACCGGTGGTGCATCGTCTCCCCTCTCTCGCTTCAGCTTCAGCGCTGTCCTCACAGCAGCGACGCAGTTGACCGCCGAAGATGACCCCAAAAACAACCCATCGTTCAAAATTAAATACCTCCCCATCCTTGCAGCTTCATCATCCGTCACCCTCTCAGCGTCATCAATGCACTGCAGACCCATCTGAAGATTCCTTGTGATTCTATTGATCCCGATCCCCTCCACAACCGAGTCTACCTGATGCCTTCTCCGCTTCCCCTCCGCTTCTGTCGGACTGTACATCACGCCGTACTTGACCTTGTTATACAGCCCGCTTCCCTGCGGATCAGCCAGAACCACACGAACTTCTTGCGCCGAGCCTGCTCTTTTAATAAAGTCACCACCACGACCCGATTCGTCCCGATCGCAGCTCACGCGCTTCAGATAAGCTGCGCAGCCAGAAAGCGTTCCACCTGTCCCTGCGCCTGCTACGAATGCATCGATCAAGCCTCCTGTCTGACGCCAGATTTCGGGGCCGGTACCATTGTAGTGCGCCCAGAAGTTGCTTGGGTTTTCGAACTGATCTGCAAAGAATCCCCTCGCTTGGGTTTCGGAGATCATTGCTGCTTCGCTGGAGATAGAGCGTTGGGTGGAGACAACAAGATCATCGCGTTGGGTGTAGTCTTGTTCCCCCTGCCCGCCGTCAGATCCTGCATATCCAGAGGCGCCAAATGCGGTAGGATGGGGTCCGACGAGCTCTACATCACCGAAAGCCTCTGCTCGCGCCCGGGCTTCATTGACAAAGTGTCGGGGATCGACGATCCCGCGCGGTCTCACAGCTTGGATCTCTGCACCTAGCTTCTCCAAAATCTCTGTCTTTTCTCTGGCCACGTCGTCAGGGATAACAATTGAGCATCGATATCCTTTTGCCCTTGCGAGAGTTGCTAGTGAGATACCTGTGCTTCCGACGGTTCCTTCAAAAATGCAGCTTCCGGTGTGGGGATATAGCAGTCCTTCTTCTTCAGCGTCCTTGAGGATTTCAAGTGCGACCCGATCCTTAGGCGAACCGGCGGGGTTGAGGAACTCTGCTTTACCTAGGATCTCACATCCCGCAGCATCCGATAGACTGTTGATGCGCATGAGGGGTGTGTTTCCAATCAACCCTTCCACGCCGCGTACGACCTGACCTGAGCGGATTTCAATAGGGTCCCGCCCGCGCAGTTCTCGTCGACGTCGCTCTTCTTCATCTTGATCATCGAGACCGTACGAGCGAAGCTTGCGGCGACGACGTTTGCGTTCTCGACGCTCAGCGAAGAAGAAGACGGATGTGAAGGAGCCAAGGCCGAGGACGAGACCGGTGAATACGCCGATGAGGAAGGTCGATTTGCGGTGTGAGCGGGAGTAGCGAGAGATGATGGTCCAGCCTGGGATCTGTGTGAGTTTGGAGGACGATGGGGAGGCGATGGTGGACGATGAAGAGGAGGCTGCCCTCGTGCCGAAACTCGACATCGTGATCGGGGTCCTTGTGCTTTTCGAGTCTAGAGAATGGGGGATGATGTTTAAGAGAGTATGACAGCGAGCAGATGTGTCATGTGTGTCGAAGCGGAAAGAAAGGGTCCGACTTTTCCTCCACCTTGAATAAGATCGGACAGGATCTGATTTGCATCTGGAATCGGGACATCACCCACGATCTAACAAGTGCAAGCTTGTGCGATGTCATGAGGAGCTATGCGGAATTATGGTTCGCATATATGCCTCGCACACATCGGAAAGCTCACTTCCGCAACCAAAACATAGCCGAATGCCCGAGGTACTCGGGCATCGTTCTCAGCGTCATTCGCACTTCAACACGATGTGCGGACCTTGTCTGCATCCTTGCGACAATCAGAGAGCCATGTTGGGAAGGACCAGTGAGTGAGGGATGAGAGCAGCTTCGAGATCGTCCGAGTGCGAATTGCAAAGCCGACCAAGTCGCAGTTGCCGGCGTTTTGTGCGGCGATCTTCATCCTGCACCGATCCTGTGCTTATGCTTCAATCGTGCTCAGGCTATTGCTCCACCTTCACTACCATCTTCCTCCCCCTCTCCATCGATCACCCCATCCCCTTCCAGCAGCCGTGCGGTGCTCAACACCGAATATGGCTCGTTCCAATGCTCGTCAAGAGGAGGGTTTGGCCTCGACCCCTCTCCAAATCGACAAGGAATACCTCAATGAGAAGGCACCTCTCACTGAAACTGAGGTCAAGAGCGGAACTCGTATCGACTTCTACAACCCCTTCACAGGAAAGCTCGTCTTGCGTTTGCAAAGATGGCCTCTCGCCCTTGTATTTGTTACGGTCTGCGCCTGGTTCGTCTTGCCCCCTGAACTGCCTGCTTTGCACAAGCTGAATGCTGGCTTTACCAAGCCTTGCCCTCACCACGCAAAACATGTTCAGGCTGTCAAAGGCTACTTGCAGCACTTGAGCAGCTCTGACTTGCTCTCCCCTTCCTCTGCTGCTGTTGCTGAGGCGCAGAAGGAGTCGCCTGAGGCTCGCTGGAAGAAATGGTTTGCCAAGCTCGAATCTGACTACCTCGCCATCCCCTCCGCTCAGAGCGCTCGCGACGCTTTACAGCGCTACACCGACGTCTCTCACTACGCCGGTACTGATGGAGACTACAACTCTGCCCTCCAGATCCTCGAAGAATGGGGTAGCCTCGTCGGTGCACCCCTCACCGAGGATCTAAAGGACCTCGTCTTTGACGCAGGCTCCGCCGAAAGCCAGGCCTACATCAAAGGCACTGATGGCAAAGACAATGTTCGTGCATGGACTGATAGCTACGCTGTATGGCTCAATTACCCTATCAACTCCTCTCTTACCCTCGCTAAACCAGACCAGCTGGACAAGCCTTACTGGACAGCCTCGCTTAAGGAGGATGTTCTCGATGCCGATCCTACCAGCTCGCGCGGTGTGCCTCTTTTCCACGGATACTCGGCTTCGGGTAGCGTCTCTGGCCAGGTCGTATTCGCAGGTATGGGTAGGAAGCAAGATTTTGCAGACCTCGCCACAAAAGGTATCGACGTAAAAGGTAAAATCGTCTTGGTGGACTACGGAAGCAACTTCCGCGGGCTCAAAGTTCGTGCTGCCCAGGAAGCTGGTGCTGTGGGAGTCATCATCTACACCGATACGATCGAAGATGGAGAGATCACCGAAGCCAAAGGCCACAAAGCTTACCCTGATGGACCTGCTCGCAACCCCTCTGCTGTTCAACGTGGGTCGGTGCAAGGATTGTCCTTTTACCCTGGTGATCCTTCTACTCCTGGAAAGCCTTCTTACCGCAATGCTACGCGGTTGGAGCCTCAAGATGCCGATTCGCTCCCCAAGATCCCCTCCCTCCCGCTGTCTTACTCCGAGGCAAAGGTATTGTTGGAATCGATGAAAGGCAAAGGTCTCAAAGCCACCGATGTCAACTCTCGTCTCGCTGGAGCGATCGATGGAGTCGAGTACTGGACCGGTCCATCAGACGACATTGTTCATCTCGAGAACTTTGTCCATCTTCAAGTCCGCGATATTTGGAACACTTATGCTGTTCTTCCCGGTCATATCCGCGATGAAGTTGTTGTGCTGGGCAACCACCGAGATGCATGGACTTTTGGTGCTGCAGATCCTAACTCTGGCACAGCTGCTTTCCATGAAGCTATTAAAGGTCTAGGCGAGCTCTACAGGAAGGGATGGAAACCGATGCGCACGATCGTATTCGCTTCGTGGGATGCTGAAGAGTATGGCCTCGTTGGATCGACTGAGTTTGGCGAAGATTACGCTGAGTGGATTCGGGAACACGTTGTTGCGTATCATAACGTGGATGTCTCGGTCAGTGGAAGTGTGCTTCAGGCTAGTTCGTCGCCTTCCTTGTCGCGCTTTGTTGAGAAGGCAGCTGCAAAGGTAGACGATCCGAACTCCAAGCGAAACAAGTCTGAGGCCAACAAAAAGATTGCGCTTGATGCATTCAACCCGCTCGGCAGTGGTTCAGATTATACTGTCTTCCTCCAGCATCTCGGCATTGCGTCCACCGATGTTGGCTTCAAACGTGCTCCCACCGACCCAGTCTACATGTACCACTCGAACTACGACAGCTTCTACTGGATGGACAACTTCGGCGATCCTGGATTCCACCGTCATGAAGCAGCTGCAAAGATCATTGGTCTGATGACGATCGAGACTTCCACTGAGCTTTTCTCTCCCATCAATGTCAAGGACTATGCTAGCGAGCTTAGCAAGTATCTCGGTAAGGTTGACAAGCTGGCTGCCAAGAAGTTGGGCATTCCGACTAAGGGTGCCGGTGCACGACACCCGCACTGGTTGCAAAGGTTGCGACTGGCGATTCACAAACTCGAGATCAGTGCGAGGAACTTTGAACACCACAAGGAGCATTTGAGGAGGAAGCTCATTCGTTTGGCGGAGAAGCACGAGGAGAAGGGTGGAAAGGTGGAGAAGGAGATCTGCAAGGTGTTGAGTGAGATCAGAGGGCTGAACAAGAAGTTGCAGACTTTTGAACAGGGATTGATTTCGAAAGAAGGTTTGAAGGGGAGAGAGTGGTATAAGCATTTGGGTACTGCTCCTGGAAGGTGGTTGGGGTATGGAGCGACGACGTTCCCTGGTGTGACCGAAGCGATTATGTTGGATGGAAGTGATGGGTTGGAGGGTGAGGCGAAGAGGTTGACTGGTCATATTGAAGGGCTGGCGAGGCATCTTCGAGGTCATTGAAGGCCGGCTCTCGCAGCCGCTCAGAACTAACGATCAAAGTTGAAATGCAAACCGTTCAAAGCGACGTTGCTGGTGTCTATGACTGCGATTCGTTGAGTTAATAGAAGTACAAGTGTGCGTATGAGATCAATAGCCTTTGTTAATGAGAAAGTCCTTCATGACCTCGTACGTCACAAATAGAACCGCATTGACCGGTAGCGCTCGCAGCACCGTCGTCCCGACTCCGACAAAGAAGGCTCTCCAACCTCCGTGAGCAAACGTTCCTCTAGCCGTTGTCCAGAAGAGACTCCCAGTTCTCCCTGTTCTTTTGTCATCAATTCTCGAACTCGCTTGAATTTTAGTCTTGATCACATCGGCCCAAAAGGTGCTCACCCAAGCCACCACCCCGGCTACCGCCCCACTCACCGCCATATCTACGTTTGTCAACGGCTTCCCTGTCCATCGCCGAATCTGTGCATTCAGTAGCTCGTAACTCGCGAAGTAGGGTCCATATCCCAAGTCACGCACAGCTGTTGTACACCAACCTCTGTAGAGGCCTCTAGATACTCCTTCTGTGCGGACGACATTCTTGAACACGGTCCAGGTGGAAGGTTTGAGAGTACTTGTGTTCATCTGTTCTCGAATCTTTACCAAGTCTATTGGCGAAGTGATGATGGAGCTTCCCAGACCGCTGAGCATGCCTGCGATGAAGACTTGGGTGACGTGATAGTCGTCGAGAATGCGATGGGATTGTTGATAGCGGAGAGAGATGTTATAGAGGCCGAAGATGGATGCGTTCATGACAGCTACACCTAACATGGGGGGTGTAACACCTTTGTAGAGGCCCCATACGTGTCCTTCTTTGATGATGATGCGGAATGCGTCTGTCGCTGAGCGATAGACGGGGACCGAGATCCGGATTGCTGCGCTTGATGCGGGCGAAGGGTGGGGAAAGGTGAGTGTTGCTGATGATGCACCTGCATGACGGGGTGTTTGCGCTGAAAGATAGTCGAAGTTTGCTGTGGAGGCCTTGAGCAGTCTTGATGACGATGAAGCAGAGTTGTGAGTCGTGCCGGAGGAGTCTATTGGCGGTGTGGTATGGGGTATTGTGGTCGACTGTGCTTGCAGTCGAGTCTTGACAGTGTCGAAAGGATGACCTGCGAGCAGAGAAGCGATACCGCCCGCGGTACCTGCTATGAAGTCGACCATGGCAGAAGGCGAACCCTGAGCAGCAGCCCCCGCTACCGTTGCTGTCTCGGATGCCATGACTCGAGCGCTAATCCAGCCTAGAGTCGAGTACGTGGGAATCTATGTATGATGTTGGTCGAGGTTACACTGTAGGTCCCCGCAACACTGTTTCAAGCGATAGAGAGAGTGGAGAACAAGACCCTTACCCCATCGATCGGGCATGGAACGGTCTCCGATTTCCAGATCTGAAGATTAAAATTGTGTGCGCGGACAGCTCAAATGGCGTGCGTCTGTTGGAAGCTGTCAAACATTGCCTGCTCCATCAAACTAGCACGCCATCGCCGCTTGTGTCGATGTCGAAGATTGCTTTCCTCGCACACCCGCGGTCAACAGAGCCTACAGTGACTGCGCGTGAGAATAGCAGTGCAGTACAATGGTAACCTCTGCATGGTGGAATCGAGGTCGAGATGGCGCCATCTCCATGGCTGAAGACCGAAAGGTCGGCCCTCAAGATCCTCGAAGATGCTGACCGGACATGGTGAAGGTCTCGAAAGATATCGGTAGCCGCGGAGAACTCGGCTGACAAGATGCCTTTTCCTCATCAAGCCTTCTGAAAGAAAGTCTGCTGAAGAAGATCTGTGCGCTCCGGAGACTTTTTCCCAGGCCATCTGAAAGCTGTTTCTGGACTCATATAAGCATCTGGCAGCCTTCCGGATCATCTCTCCTTCCCATCACGCTGTCTGTCCCCTTCGTATCCCTTAATTTCAGCAAAGATGTCGCCCCCAACAGCATCCAGCGAAGCCACCAACGGCGTTGACCAGCTTAACCCCAACGGCAATGACAATGGCGCCTCCTCTCAGAGACGTATCATCCTCTACGCTTTCATGATGGGCTGTTCTGGGCACCAATCTCCCGGACTCTGGACTCACCCAGCCGATCGATCTCGCCACCACAACAAACTTTCCTACTGGATCGACCATGCCAAGCTCCTCGAATCTGGCCATTTTGACGGTCTTTTCCTCGCTGATGTGCTTGGTGGATACGACGTTTATGCAGGCAAACTTGACGCAGCTCTCTCTTCAGGTGCTCAATTGCCTGTCATAGATCCACTCCTGCTCGTCTCTGCTATGGCTGCTGCAACAACCAATCTGTCCTTCGGTATTACTGCCACCACCTCCTACGTTCACCCCTACGAGCTAGCACGTCGGTTTTCCACCCTGGACCACCTAACCAATGGTCGTGTCGGGTGGAACGTTGTCACTGGCTACCTTGACTCGGCAGCACGTCAATTTGGTGCTAAGAACCAAGACCTGCATGCAAAGCGCTACGAAGTTGCAGACGAGTACATGGATGTAGTCTACAAGCTTTGGGAGAGTTCTTGGGCCGACGATGCAGTTGTTCATGACCCCAGCAAGTCGATCTACACTCGCCCTGAGCGTGTGCGTCAAATCAACCACAAAGGCAAATATTTCGAATCTGTACCCGGTCCACACATCTGTGAGCCTTCTCCGCAGCGATCTCCAGTCATCTATCAAGCTGGATCTTCCGGTCCCGGTATGGCTTTTGCCGCCAAACACGCCGAAGTGATCTTCGTCGCAGCTCACAAGCCCGATGTAGCCAAAAAGCGCGTTGATGCTGTTCGTTCAGGTGCTGCTGAAGCAGGTCGTGATCCGGCCTCTCTCAAAGTTCTCGCCCTACTCTGCCCTATCATTGGCAAGACAGACGAAGAAGCACAGCAGAAGTTCCAAGAGCATCTCGAGCACGGATCTGACGACGGTGCGCTAGCCCTCTTCGGTGGTTGGACCGGCATTGATCTCTCCACCTATGGTGAAGATGAAGAACTCCGCACAACAGAAAGCAACGCTATCAAATCAGCCGTTGACAACTTCGCTACCCAAGACCCTCACGTTCCCAAATGGAACAAAGCAGCAGTCGCAAACAAGATCAAACTTGGCGGTCTTGGTCCCACCATTGTCGGCTCTCCCTCTTCAATTGCGGATCAACTGCAGGAATGGTGGGAGAAGAGTGGTGTGGATGGTTTCAACTTGGCTTACACGCTTGCTCCGGGTACGTTCCAGGACTTTGTGGAGTTGGTGGTTCCGATTTTGAAGGAGAGAGGTGTTGTTTGGGCTGGTTATCCTCAGGTACAGCAGCCTGAGAAGGGACAGGTTAAGGACGGTCCCAAGGATGGATTCGGTCTCGGTGAGAAGATCGGGATTACATCGAGAGAGAAGCTGTACGTTGTTGGACAGAAGACATTCAGGAAAGATCACTATGCGAGCAAGTTCACTTGGAAGGCTGGCGAGGAGGCTCCCAAGCTCGACTAGAAGCATTCGTCTGCGGAGAAGTCATACTTTACATGCTTCATTCGTCCTTCTCATCGCAATTCCGAGATCTCAGGAACATATGCACATGCTTCATACACGGTCTGTTGGGGTGAATGTAGAAGTACAGTTGAATTGAGTTGTCTAGATGAGAAAGCGCGCAATGTAAAGCAGTCATAATTGCGTTCGTTGATCCTACTACGCAGGTGGAGCCGGGGTGGCAAGCATGTCAGGCTGCCAGAATCGAATGCACTGAAGCACCAGATCGGACGCTTGGTTCGACATGCTCTGTGCTGCTGGCCCCTCGATGGAAGCCTTGTCTGGTCCTTTTTGCTGTGTCGCGGGAAGTGATGTCTTTCGCGCTCCCATCAGGGGCGACCGCGATCCCGGTGTCCCCGGGAAGATACCGGACGAGCTCGACGAACCGGCATCCTCGCTGAAGGAAGGTTGTGAGCTGTGTTCATCCCCGTCGCGCGTAAGGTTCGGTGGCACTGGAAGCGGATCAAGATTCTGACGGTACAGAGGCTTGACAGATGAAGATGACGACGAGGCCGGGGCCTGAATGTCAGATCCTTGCGGGAGCTCGAGGCCAGAAGCGATAGGACCAAAGATGGTCTCAAGCTTGGACTTTGCGCTGGAAGCCCGTCGCGGTCCAGTGTAGGAAGAATCGACGGAGCTCTCGGCGCTCCCAGGCTGGGTCGAATGCGCTGGTGCCGTCTTATTGCTGTCAAGCCCTTTACAGATGCTGGTGCTGTTGCTAGTGCTGATGCTGGGACTGATGTTGGTGCGGATGCTATTGTTACAAGAAAAGGGCTCCGAGTTGTTGTGACCGGGTCGCGTCGAAGCCGGAGTGCCCGTTGCGAATGGTGACGAGTCTAGTTGCGAGCCATGGTGGGGTGTTTGAGAAGGGGAAAGATTGGTCTGGAGCGGGTCCTGGCCGCGGGGTTTGCAAAGACCCAGATCGATGGCGCTGCCCACTCGCTGCAGGAAAGGCAGGGCTTTGGCAGCAAGCTTGCAGCGCTTTGCTACATTCTGGAAAGAACAGATGTTCTTGTCAAGGTCGGTACGCATTTGGCTGTGGAAGTGCGATGATGAGCCTGGTCGCTCTGCTGCTGATGCGAATGTGCCGCCTGCAGTAGCTGACGAAGGATGCGTGGGGCAGGAGAGACGAAGAAGAGCAGTAGCTTGCACAATGGCAGCCGCGAGTGCGTTGTTTGTGAACTGCCACCATGCTAGTGCCTGCGGTGGAGCACAAGCTGCCGCACTGGCAAAGGTCTCTGTTTGCCAGGTGGCTGAGCGCAATACGGCGGACAGCGAGAACATGGCAGATGGAGAAGGCTGCTCTAGGGCCAGAGGGGCTGCAGCCTCTGAGACTGCTTGGGATGGTTTAGTCGAGGTGGACGATGTTGCTGGTGTCTGCTCTGCTGCCTGCTTACCATTGGTCTTGCTGACGGTGTTTTCTCGCGCCGAACCTGATCGGCAGGCGAGGGCAGCGAGGAACCAGGGGCGATGAAGAGCCATCAACATTCGATGAACCATAGAGCAGGCCATGTGACGCTGACAGACGATCTGATCCAATTCGTCTGTGTCAACCTTGCCGGCCATGTCGATGGGCAGCGGTCTGTGGAGGAGTAGGAAATCAGGGAGGCTGGCGTGATAGCGCCGAATGCGTTCATCCAGCTTGACAACCTGGCTGTGATCAGGAAGCAGAATCCTCCCTCTTGCTTTGCGTTGATCTGCTTCGCTGTTCTCTGTCAGGGTGCCTGCGCTTTGCGAGGAGGACAAAGGTGCTGCAAGGTTGTTGAAGGGGAGGGCTTGGTTGGTGAGTAATGAGACCTGGTGCATAAGATCGGCCAAGCCAAGCTTCCAGTTATGAAAGATGTTTGGGCTGTAGCAATTTCCGAAAGCGTCAAGGCTGGCATAGAGAGGAGTACCGTAAGCAGTCCAGATGGCTTGTATGGTAGGCACATCTGGAAAGTTGGCGAGGGAAGGAGGCATGGTTGGTGATTCAGTTTGAGCGGCGGTGGAGGGAAGAGCAAAGGTGAGGACCTGGGAGCGAAGATGAAAGATAATGTCGCTGAGGAGCCTGTTGCAGTGGAGGCGATCGTGGTCAGTGCTGGCCTTGTGAGCCGATAGCAGAGACGAAGCAGATTGCGAAGCAGATTGCGAACGAGAGGCGGGCGACGAGTAGGCAGCTTGCGGGGTTTGAGAGGATGCCTCCTGTCGATTGGATGGTGACAGTGTTGCTAAGCGTGATGGCTGAGTTGTAGAGGCAGCTGAAGGAAGGCAAGATGGAACGAGGGCCGCCTTTGCCAAGACAAGTGCAAGCCCAGTGAGCCCTTGGGATCGATTGAAGAGCTCCTCGTCATTGGCGCAGAGGAGGTAGGTGGACATGAGGTAGAGGGCCGAGCATGCGTCTGGAGTGGGTTGGAGTGTCAACTCGTTGTCAGTGCGGGAGCCAGCAAGGCAAGCGGAGGCTACACCTAACCAGATTTTGCCGCGTTTCTGTGAAGGCTGAGCTGGGTGATGAGAGTTGCAAGATGTTGGAAAGCAAGGTGAGAAGAGATGGCCAAGAGCGAGAGCAGCCAGAAGACAGGCGAGTCGATGCGGGTGTATGGAGTCGGCACCATGACGTTCTGCTTGCTCAAGTGTCTCTAGTAGTGTGGTTCGATCAACAGGGGTTTGAATCCAACCGATGCCTTGGTGATAGGCGTGCAAGAGATCGAGGCCATCGCGAATAGGAAGCAAGAGATCGAGATGAGGGATGCCGAGCGAGTACCTCGGGAATGGGACTGACGACGTGCTGGGTAGGGTGGCAGATGAGGATAAAGACGAATCGGAGAAAGAAGATGCTTGCGAGCTGATGCTGTCGCTACGTGCTTTAGTAGAGGCATCGAGGTGGCTGCTCTGATTGCAAGCGACATTTACAGACGATGTTGCGGGCGAGGCAAAGGATGAAGTCGAGGACGATGCTGAAGCTATTCTAGGATGCTTGGGGATGGTCTGTGATGACGAGCATGGATCTGCACAGGTGCGCTTGCGGACCATACCCTGAGAGCTGGTGGGCATGATGTTGAGTTGCGTATGGTGGAAAGGGATGTTCAAAGGCTAGACATGACGGTTAGAGGAGAGGTTGACGGTGTTGTTGAGATGTTGCGTTACGAGGGCGATACGAGGGGGGACTGTACGGAGCGAGTAGATGTAGATGGCGTCGATTGTATGATGGCTTTAGCGATAGGAGAGATGACAGAGCGGCAGTGACGTGAGCAAGGCAGGGAAAAGATGTGTGCGAGTTTGAGGTGGGTTGCGATTGCAACTGCGATGGGAGAGAGCGATCGAAAGCGAAACAACCGGAGAAACAAGTGGGTGAGAGTTGGACGGAGAAAAGCAACGGTGGGCGAGAGAACAGAGAGGGAGAGTAAGGGGTTAGGAGGAAGGCCCCAAACCATCAACTAGTGCGAATTGTGAAGGAGCGGAAAACAGCGTCAGTTGCTAACTTGACAATGTCGGCTGAGCGTCGAGGTGACATCAAAACCGGCATAAGGTGACAGTGACCGGAACATCATTAGCCGACCAACACTGACTAAAACGAGGCAGCGAGCAAGAGAGTCTGAGTTTGTACCACTCCTATCCTCCCCCTCTTCCATCGTTATCGTTTTGGCGCAACCACTCTCAACTGCAAGAGAGAGAGAAAGAAAGAGAGAGAGAAAGTGGCAGCCCGGTCCAATGCGGAACCAAGCTTCCGCTTCATTACCACAATGGCGCAGCTTGATACTGTATTGACCGACACAATTCAACTCAGACTGCACACACTCATCCGATCTAAGCCGGCTCTAAGGTGAGCGTTTTGGCCTTTCTCTCGTCCCTCTAGGCTGAACCCTTTCCCATATGCTCGCTCGCACTCCCCTTTCTTCACCTCAGCCATCCACACACCAATGCACAGCAAATCACTCCTGAACAAGACAGGTGAGCAGGCGACTGCAGCCAAGCATTCCCTTTCGAGCACAGATCCGAGCAAGCAGGCCAAGTACCACCACCATACCTACATCATTATTGCGATTTGATGCCACTCATGCCCTCTGGTATTTTATCCTGCGTACCTGTCATGATTGGAACTCATCTTCCAGACTATCATATGACTGTCGTGATGTCGGTGCGAGGGCAACCACAACGGCAAGCGAATCCGTGGATTATACCGCCTCCTCTTCGGAAAAAAACGGTGGGAATGCCACGGTGTTCAAACTGGTTCGACCTGACAGACAATCAGAGCTCAACAAGGATTGCGATTGCCACCTACATCTGAATATCCGTTATCCTCTCATCATAGGGGGTTTCAGTTATCTCTGAGTTTTGAAAACTCACTGCTTAAGTAAGCTCTTCCTGGAAAGAAAAAGAAGTAGTTGTAACACAACCCCTTGAACTCCACTTTCTGCACTGTCCACACTTTCTCACACTTTGAGGTACATCCACCCTTGCTTCACTTCTATCACTATCTCCAGTAGCATTCCCTCCCTGTCAGCACCTGGGCATGGACATGCTGTCCTCTTACAACAATATTGACAACAATACACTATTCACAGCTTTGCAGCAAGCCTCTGGATTGGCTCCAGCATCAGTGCAGTCTTTGACCACTTTGCAGCACAACACAATGCCAGCTCAGTCCAATCTTGATGGCTCTTATCAGTCCCACCCTTCTGCAACTTTCAGCACCTTGACTGGTGCTCAGTCAACTCAGCCAGCAACCTCTCCCAACTTCCCCTTTGTCCTTGTCCACTTCTGCTGGTTCTAACACCACTGTCGCAGGGCCTGCGCAGAAGACCCTGGACAGGCAGTGTGCACACAAAATGTGAAATCGGTCAAGTCGTGGGCTTCTGACAAATTTCGCTGAAATTGGTCAGAACAAGCCCATCCGACCAATTTCGCAGGTTGCACTGCGAAAGGAGGCCATTGATGCATCAAGACTCATGTGTCCTTGCCAGATTGAAGGGACAGTTGTAGGAAGCTTGTCCCCATCGCTGATGGCAACGATGGAAACGAGCCTCCTACGGGGAGAGGTATGCAGAGGAGGGTCCCACCACCCAGATGAAGTGGGAGAGACCCCTCTGCAATGATCAAGTCACAGGCAGGGTATCAGCGGTTGTGTGCCTGGAAGCCGAAATCTATTGTAAAGGCCAACTAGAATCAACCTTGGTGGAATCTACCGTAAAAGCCTTCTATTATCTTTCTTGCTGGAATCTATTGTAGAAGCCCTTTAGGATCTTTCTCACTTGAATAGATTGCAGCTATGGTTTATAACGGATTTCAACTAACTGCTGTGGACACTCTGCCCAGAGGTAGCACAGAACGATCAGTGTCTTAAGGTACTTCTTGAGTTTCACCAAGTATGGTGTGACAGTGTCTGTCTTGACATGAGCGTCCAGAGTGTCAACAGTCACACAATTGAGTTGATTGAATGAGAACTGGACCACAGTAGACTGCCTTTGGTATGAGAACGAGAGAGCCAGACTGCAGAGACTGCCTTTGGTATCAATCGGTTCCAGACTGCAGTAGAGTACTGCCTACAGATGGTGTCAAGTAGCGGTGATACAACACACATGCTAAGGTAGAAGCAATGTCCTGCAATTGCAACTGTTGATGGAAACTACTAAGTATATGATATGGTAAAGATATAGCTAGTAATGTGTAGAATGGATGGGGCTCCACTCAACTACTATGAATAGAATGTATGGTTATATAGACACCCTTGCAGTGTTGCCTGCAACACTGCTCCTGCTCTGTCAAGAGGTGTAGGATCTCCTTTGGTACTGCCTCCTCTCCTCTTGGCTCTCCTACAACCCCTGTCCCCCTTAGGGTGTATACTCTTCTTTGAGCACTGCTTCTCATGCTCCTTGTGGTCGAGGAGACCCAGTGTCACTTCATTGTTGATAGGGGTCACCCCCACTTCATCCAAGTGGCAAAGCGCACCCCCTTTCATCTTGCCCCTGATGATGGCACCCATCTTCTTACACCGAGTTCATTGTCACATAGGGCCCCTACTTCATCAGGTGGTGTGCCCTTCCTCATCTGTTGTCCTTCTATCACAAGATCAGTGAGAGAGGTGTCCTCAAACCAGTTTCTACGAGATCTGTCATATGGGTGTGGTTCTACTGATCCCAACAAACTCTGTAGTAAGATCTCACTCCTGCCAATCCTGACAAATTCTGTTTTAGGGCCTCAATCCTACCAATCTCGCTGAACTCTGTTGGAACTCTCTCTTTGCTGGATTCACGATTCCTGCGCATGGTCTCTTCTCATATGATTCCAGTTCTTCCTGCGCATCCATCCGGTCCCATGACAACTGCATGGAGTGGGAGCAGGACGACAGGGGCAACCGCATGGACAAGGGAGTAGGTTAATAGGGTGTCCACAAGGTCGGGAGGATTCACAAGATAGAGGAAGGGTTTGGAAGATTGCAATACCGCCTAGGAGGAAGGGGAACAGTGTCAAGGAAACTGACACATTGCTCAAGGGGTAGAGGAGAAGTGTCGAAGAGATCAACACACTACTCAAGAGGAGGAGGAGCAGTTTCGAGGAGACCGACACACTTCTCAGGAGGAGCAGGGGGCAGTGTTGCAGGTGACACTGCACAAAACACATATATACCCTCATCTCACCATAGCATACAAGTGGATCCTCATCCACTCTACTCATTACTTATCTTACTCTTTACTTTGTTTTGTATCATTGCAATTGCAGTGCATTGCAAAGACATCCAAGTGTGTGTGTTGTATCACCGTTGGATGTCAACTGTAGGCATTGTTCCTCACTGCAGTCCAGTTCTCTACTGTAGGCAGTGTACTTCACTGTGGTCCAGTCCTATCAACTGAAGGCAGTGTCCCCACTGCGGTCTGGCCCTCTCCATCTGTAGGCAATAACTATATTGCAGTCCAGATACCATCAACCATCATCAAGCAATGGTCAGCACTCAGAACACTTGTGCTGCAACAGAAGTCTATATCTTATAGCAAGACAAACTGAGTTCTACAAATGTGCCACATAGCCTCTGAATGGAGTGTTTGCGGTGGTCAGTCAAACCCCATCAGAAGTAAGCCTTCTGATTCCTTTCACTGAAACAGTTCAAAAGGAGCTTACTTGGTTGATCTCACTGATATCAATCAGAACCACCGAAATCGGGTTTCAGGCATGCAACCGCTGACATATTGCATAGGCCTCTGGAGGTTAAGTGCGGGGCAGACACATTTTATGTGTCTGATCTGAATCTCTGCGAAGATGCGGTATGATGCCGTTCTGCATGGCTGTTTGTGCTGGACATACAGCGCAACGCCTCCACACTCATGAGAAAGCTCTTGATCCGAAAGTTTGCAACAACGTCCTCGCTAAAATTGGGGCCCCAAACTTTCTCCGTGGCCACATTGCCTGTCGCTATGTCCTGACCTTTCTGCCCTTCTGATCTGTCCCTGAAGAGGTGCCTTGCTGAGGAGCACAGAAGCTGCTCAACTTCTACTGAGACACCAGCTGTGACAAATCTATTTGTGTAGACAAGGGACAACAAATGTACAATATCAAGGCTCATCCATCCTCGTGCTCGTTCCTGCTCACCAGTCCATTCATGCGTTCAACCATCGTTCAAGGTCTTGATCATCCAGCCATCACTTCACATCGCTTGTGTCTCAGTTTCTTGTCTGTGCAGTATACAGTGCCTTGTCCTCTTAGGGCTCCGGACATGTAGTAATACAGCAATCCTGCTGAACAGATCTCGCTTGACTTTTTTTGTATTACCATTCAAAAGGCCGGATCTGCAGTGTTACTTGCTTGCTTGCTTGCTTGTACAGCCGAGACCAACAAACTGTCGTCTCAAGGCTTGCAAGCACAGCGCCGTTTCCCCATGCCACCCCAGATTTTGTGTGCCTCTCAGTAATGCCGTTGCCACACTGTCTGTGGTACCAGACAGCTACAGCATGAGATTTCCCCATCTCTAAAATAAAAAATAAATTAGATTTATCGTGCGAATGGATAGATGCGCATTTTTCTATGGTGAGCGAAGGGGCACGTGACCAACGCGCAGCAACTCCATTTCGTCGCAACGCTTCGCTCGACCAACTGTTGCCCCTTATGGCCGACTCACTCGATCTAAGAAATTTAACATTCTCTTTTTTTTTCCCAATAATTTTCGCGCGTTGTCAAGGGCGATAACTCACCGTTGATTCTGAGACATCAAACTGTGCGCTCCACATCAAAAGTGACGTTGGTCTGGCTTGTAAGCTTGCTTGGCGCCGCCTTGTGCCTCACTTGGCAACGGTTCCTCTTACCTCTTGTCTAAACTCGTCCTTCGTCCGTTTCGGCTAACTTCGTAGAGCAGAAACGCGCAGCCCTCGTCGCAGTGGACGAGTCCCTTTTCCTCCACGGTTCGTCGCTTCCGAAGCCGAGTACTGTGCCTCGTGGTTGAACAGGGTGACAATCCATATATAGCCTGCCCTGAAGTCTCGTGAGCGCCGTTTCCTTCAGATCTAACAACCGCATCGCCTTCGAAGTCTTTTCGTAGCAGCGATCTCCTGGCACCCACCAATATGCGTCTCCCAGTCATCCGCACGCTGGTTGCGCTGCTGCCTGCAGTAACAGCAGTCGCGGCTCAAGATGCTTCTTCTACCGCCTCTGCCAGCGCTGTCAATCCTATGACAGAGAAGCCCCCTGCAGCTGTTCCTTCCGCAACTGGCGCTCCCTCTGCCGTCATCCCATCTGGACCTTTGCCTCCTTCCCAGGAGCTCTGCACTTCCCCAATCTACTGTCCCGGTCCCCTCCTTCAAGCTGTACAGCTAGCCGGAATCTTCGAGGACAGCAAGACCTTTGTCGACAAGGCCACTTCTAGGCCCGAATCTGAAGTCCTCGACAACTTCAACAAGCTCGGCGGCGGCAACGTCAGCAACATCACCTACGAGGAGATTGTTCAATTCGTCGACGACAACTTCGTAGCTGAAGGTGTCGAGCTTGTTCCCGCCGATCTTGGCAGCGAGTTTGTCCAAGATCCGGAGTTCCTCCAAGGCGTCGGTGATGAAGTGGTGCGCGACTGGCTCAAGCAGGTCCACAGCTACTGGGAGTTGCTTGCACGCACCACCAACTCGTCCAGTCCCTCTGGTGTCCAGTGTGACGGCTGTGTCAGCTCGTTCATCCCCTTCAACGAGAGCCGAGTCTTTGTGGTACCCGGTGGTCGTTTCCGCGAGCTCTACTACTGGGACACTTACTTTGTCATCGAGGGTTTGATCACCTCGCAGCTGCAGTCGGTTGTCAAGGCGATTCTTGAGAACTTTGGCGACTTGATCGACCGTCTTGGCTTCATCCCCAACGGCAACCGTGTCTACTACCAGAACCGATCTCAGCCTCCCTTCTTCAACCTGATGATCGACAAGTACATCGAGGCTTACAACGACACTTGGGTCCTGCAGCGCTTCCTTCCCTTGCTTGAGCGAGAGATGTCCTTCTGGAAAAACAACCGAACTATCGAGTTCACTTCTCCCTTCACCAACAAGACTCACAACATCACCAACTACGATGTCAACACTTCGGCACCGCGGCCCGAGAGCTACCGAGAGGATTACGAGACCGTCGAGGAAGCCTCGCAATCCGGTCTTGAGCTCAACGAAACATTCAAGGCGCAGCTCTACTCGGACCTTGCTTCTGGTGCCGAGAGTGGATCCGACTACTCGGCTGCTCGCTGGTCCAAGCGTGCTACCATGAACTTGACCGACATGATCCCTGCTCAGCGCTTCCTCAACACTGATGCTCAGCTTCCTGTTGACCTCAACGCTATCCTCTTTGCTTGTGAACAGAAGCTGTCTGCCTTCTACAGGATCAACGGTAACGGTACTCAGGCTAACGCCACGCGCGCCAACTACTGGGCTCAGCAGGCTCAAGCTCGTAAGGAGGCTGTGCTTGACGTCTTCTGGGACCCAAGCAAGAAGTTCTTCTATGACTTCAACACTACTTTGGGCGACCGTGCACCTTTCTTCACTCCTTCAGGCTACTTTCCTCTATGGGCGCAGATCTTGCCGCAAGAGTTCGTCAATGAGTCAATCAGCATTGACCAGCGCAGGCAGAATATGCAGGGTGTCTTCTCCGGTCTTCGATACTTGATCGACCGCTTCAACGGCACCATTCCCGCCTCGCTCGTCACTACCGGTCAGCAGTGGGACTTTGCCAATGCTTGGCCTCCTCACACCTACATCGCCCTCGAGGCTCTTCGCACCTTGCCGGACATGCTCGCTGCTGGGCCACAGCTGCCTGCTGAGAACGGCACTTTCGTTCTGATCCCCATGGTCAACGGCACCAACCAGCTTGGTCAGTCGCTCGACAGCCTGCCTATTCAGCCACTCGAGAACGAGCCTGGTAGCATGATCAACGAGACTCTTGCCGGTGCCACTGACCCGAACAACCCTTCGGTCGAGCTCGAGCCTGCTATGAACGTCGGTAACGACACAAGCGGCGAGAGCTGGCGCGACGAACTGGTTCGCCAACTTGCCAACCGTTACGTCGCTTCTGCTCTCTGCTCCTGGAGGGCTACGGGAGGAAAGCTCAACACAACCGACTCCAACTTCCAGCCCGTACCTGACAGCGTCTTGAGCGCCAACGGACTCAACCCATCCACCTCGATCGGCAACATGTTTGAGAAGTTCAACGCTTCCGATGTCAATGCAGCGGGCGGTGGAGGTGAATATGCTGTCCAAATAGGCTTTGGTTGGACCAATGGTGTTGCTATCTGGCTTGGTGGTCAGTTGGGAGCCAACTTGACCAGACCTGAATGTCCTCCTGTCGTTGTTCAAGAGAAGACGATGGCGGAAGAGTAAAAGATTGCTTTTTTTTGTTTTCTTTTTTGTTTTCTTTTTTGTTTTCTTTTTTTTCTGCACTGTAGAAAATGAAATTAAAGATTCATACATTATAGAAGAAGCTGTCAGTTCCATCTACACGGACCGCTGAGCCTGTCTGTGTCCAAGGTGAGAAATGAAGCTTTCCTAAGTTTACCACGAGTTTTTGGATCGGATGTGCCGATAAGTCTGAATAATGGCACAGCTTTCGTTTCGGGTGGCTGCCGATGCTCAGCCGTGTCGTGACGAATGACGACAACATATCCCATCCCAGCCTGACTCACACGGCCGAACAGATGAGGCTCAGTCGGACGATACAGAAAACGATACGGAAGTCCTGTTAGATTGCGGGTCAGCGAGGTGGCTCGCTGGCTCAAAGGCTCCCTTACGCGGTTGAGCGCAGAGAAGAGCAGGTCGTACAGGTGGAAGGTAAGGGAGGGAATCGGGTGGGAAAAGAAAGATTAGCAAGGTCGATGTTGAGCAACACTTGCGAAAGGAGGAGATGGTGGTAGGAAGGAGAGATCAAAACAGAGCTTATACATACCGACTGAGCAGGATGCGACACGTGTGGTCCAGCTCAGATGCGCACGCCATGTCACGTGCAGCATCCACATTTTTGAGGCACAATTTTGCTCAAGTTTATTCAAGACTGCATTTCTAACACCGCAGAAATGTGAATTCAAGGGTCTTGCCACGGACCAACTCGACACTTGAGTTGTCTTCCGACCCTTGCTTTCCACCATTGTCCCTTCACCCAAGCCTCTGCTCTGGTCTTGCACTCACCGACAGCATTCGCGACTTCAACCATCCAACGCACCCTCCCTAGGTATATAGCTGCTGCGCTGCGACGGTGTTCTTGCTACGAGGAGCCCGAATAGCTAGCGCTCGAGGCGCAGTGCGGATTGCAAGTGGAGTCAGATCGCTTGGTCTGACACCGGCGATGAAGCGCACGCTCGCAGCAGACAGCGGCACGACCAAAACCAAGAAGTCCAGGACCGGGTCTGACGATGAAGAGCCGATTCTGCCAACACGAGCACCTGGCTCCTCAGCCGTAGCGGTCAAGTCAACACAGAAACTTGCTTCCATCTTTCAACCCCGCTCAGCATCATCTTCCTCCAACGGCACCGCATCCTCATCTTCTTCCAAGACGCTCAAATGGCTTGACCCCATCGGTCCATCCAAGTCGTGTCTTCACGGCGTCTACGGCGACCCACTTCCCAACTCAAAGGTGGCATTCTACGATCTCGATGGTACCATCGTTCGTCCAAAAGGCGGCAAGACTTTCCCCAGCAAGACAGACGAATACGACTATGACTTTCTCTTCTCCACTCAGCCAGCTGGCTCTGGCACACTCTCCGTCATCTCGCGCATCCAAAAGCAGCAACTGCAGCATGGTTTTGCCATTGTCATCATCACGAATCAGAAGCAGACCGCATACTCAGCTAGGTCGGGTCTCGCAACGTGGAAGAAGAAGATGGCGCATATTGCTGCTGCGATCGATGTGCCGATGCGAGTCTTTGCTGCCTTAGGAGATGATGTCTATCGCAAGCCGAGGCTGGGCATGTGGGAGGAGTTTGTTGGCAAGTGGAATGGAGGGGTTCAAGTAGATCTGGCCGAGAGCTTCTTCGTTGGTGATGCGGCAGGGAGGAAGAAGTATAGGGATCATCAAGATACCGATCTCAAATGGGCAATGAATGCAGGAATAGGCTTCTACACGCCAGAAGAGTACTTCTTGGCGAAGTCCAAGGAGTACGAGACGCCAACTCGACCATGGAGTCCTTCTGCCTTACCACCGCCAACAACCACGCTCAAAGGGCTGATAGCCGAGCCAGAAGAAGAGATGGTCACCGTCAACCTTTCTGATATCGACAATGACGAATCTGCCGCACGCACAATCCTTGGTGATCCTAAGAGCGACGATCCAGAGATCGTACTCTTCGTCGGCGCCCCTGCTTCCGGCAAGACCTATCTCTTCAATCGTATCTTTGCACCACAAAACTACGCCCACGTCAATCAAGACACGCTACGCACCCGCGACAAATGCCTCCGTGTCGTGGCGGACACCATCGCTTCCTCGCAATCTTGCGTGGTTGACAACACGAATCGAGACCGTGCGACGAGGAAACACTACATTGATCTCGCCCGCAACATCGATGCTCGTATTCGCTGCATCTACTTTGACGTGCCTAAGCACGTTTGTGTTCATAACAACCATTTCAGGGCACATTATGGGCCAACAAATGAGAGCGAGGTGAAGAGGACAATACTGCCATTCACGGCGATAGAAAGCTGGTTCAAGGATAGGCAACCACCGAAACAGGCGGAGGGTTTCGATGCGAAGGTGGTGAGCCTCAAATGGGGGTGGATTGGGGATGAAGAGTTGGAGGAGAAGTACAAGATGTACTATCACTGATCGGTAGATGTCTTCTCATGAACATCCTGGTGTCACCAGCAAACGCTGTACTCACAGTCTGCTCAAGCTTGTCATTTCTGGTGCAAGGGGAGCTGGCATTGCGTATTTATGAACAACTTGTGTTTTCTGGAGCCGCCTCGAGCTCAGATCTGAGCAATTGCCTGTCCATCAGCGCGAGGATCAGATCCCGCAGCCCAAACCAGCCTGCCTTGCTTGTTCTCAACCTTCTGAATCACCTGTCCTCTTCCAAACTGGAACCTTGCCCAACGGTCCACAACCTTAGCCTTGTGACCCATCTTTTCGAGCTCATCCACCACCTTCTGATCAACTCCCTGCTCAAAGTACACTTCCGACGTGGCTCCCTCAGGCCCAGCCATACCAGCACCGATACAGAACCTAGGAGCGTCCAAAGCATCCTGGACCGAAAAGCCGTGGTGAAGAATGTTCATCAGCACCTGCACCTGTCCTTGGGGCTGCATGAAACCACCCATCACGCCAAAGCTGAGGAAGAGCTCGTCTCCGCGAGTTGCCATAGCGGGGATAATGGTGTGGTAAGGACGCTTGCGTGGAGCGACACAATTCGGATGACCCTCACTGAGCGTAAACCCTGCGCCGCGGTTCTGCAAAGTGAAACCGCAACCGGCAGGAACGGCACCAGTACCAAAACCAGCGTAGTTGGAGTTGATGAAACTGCAAGCGTTACCGTATTCGTCGCTCACTGAGAAGTAAACTGTGTCGCAAGTGTTGGCCGGGCTACCCTTTTCAAGGTCGACGGAAGCTTTGGTGGGGTCGAAGAGCTTGGCTCGCTGAGCAAGGTACTTTTGGTTGAGGAGGAGCTCGGCGAGGTCCTGTTCGGAGTGGGCGGGGTCGGAAACGTGGTATCTAGTGTCGGCAAATGCGAGACGGAGGGCTTCAATGAGAGCGTGGAGGTACTCGACACTGTTGTGTTTGAGCTTGGCGAGGTCGCCTACCTTACCCTGATTCTGAAGCTCGTCAAGGATGGCCAATGCAACTAGCGTGGTGAGACCTTGACCGTTGGGAGGACACTCGTACATCGTGACACCCTGCCTGCCTTGCAGATCGCCAGCTTGAGCAGGGTGGTTGTAAGTGTACTGGATCGGAGTGACCTCTTCAGTTCCGCGGTCGAGATGGTCTTTCAAGTCCTCGAGCTCGAGAACGCCGCCTTGAGATTTGACGAGATCGACGATGGCCTCTGCAATACGGCCAGTGTAGAAGCCTTGCTTGCCTTTGGTGGCCAGCTCGCGGAAGGTGCGCGCGAGAGTTGGCATGCGCATTAGCTCTCCCGTCCTGGGCGCTCTGCCCTCGAACAGCATCTCCTCGGCGTTAGAGGATGCAGCCTTGATCAGCTTCTCGCTACGACTCCACAGGAAAGCGGTGCTTTCGTGCACAGGGTATCCCTGCTCGGCAAGTCGAATAGCAGGAGCAAGGATCTCTTGCATCGTCAGCTTGCCACTGCCGAGCTTTTCAACCGTGTCAACCCATGTAGCGGCAGCACCTGGAACAGTGACACTGTGAATGCTGTTACCTGGGATCTCGATACCGTTTATACCTTTCTGACGCAGAACATCAAGGGTCATTGCTTGAGGAGCACGGCCCGAACCATTGAAGGCGCGCACTTTCCGCTTCTCTGCATCGTAGAAGAGACAGAACGCGTCACCGCCAATACCCGTGTTGCATGGCTCGGCGACGTTGAGCGCAGCAGCAACTGCCACAGCAGCATCAGCTGCATTCCCGCCTGCATTGAGGATCTCGATACCGGCAGAAGAGGCAAGAGGCTGAGAAGACGCGACGACACCTTTGGTGGAAAGCACGGTAGAACGGCGAGAGGCGAATCGCATGTACTCGTTCTTGTAGTGAGGGTCGGTCACCGACCAGTCCAAGGGAGAGCGAAAAGCTGCCATCTTGGTCGCAGTTCTGATGAAAGCGGTGCGGATGATGGCGAGGATGATGGTGGCCGTAAGGGAGCGACAGGCAGGTGGTTGGGCTAGTCTGGTCTGGTCTGGATGTGATTGAAGAGGATGTTCGGGCAACACGGAACTATGCACACCGACGTTCGGCTACTATTCGAGTTGAGCAGGACCAAGTACAGTAGCCGGCAAAGATGCTAGGCGTAGAGGCAGAAATGATGTTGCAAGCAGACTCGGATGCAGGCAAGATCATGTAGGTTGCAGTGAAAGGTTGAAGCTTGCGAGGAAGGGACATGGTTCGTTCGAACGAATGCTCTCGGTGAATAAACCGGAAGAAAAAGAGAGCGATTCGGATACAACCGCGAATTCCAAAGCCGCTTTATTTGCTGTGCAACAACCTATCGGCAATGCAAATCTTCAAGAGTCTACCAGTCTGCATTCAACACTGCTGTCGCCTGCAGAATGCAACATCACTAGCAAGGCTCACTGTTCGACTCGTTCACGTGGTACACCAGTGTGAGACATGCTTCCAGGCGGTCGACTGATGATGAATAGTACAGTACAATTCTATGACACTGTTCTTATGCGAGGGAATTCAAGCTTATTTACAGTACAAAGGTTTCTACTTCATGTCAGGTTTCTAGAGCTTGGCACGAGGCAAGTCCGAGTCAAAGTCGGTAGTGTTCATGTCGTGCACATCAACATTCCACTTTGCTGAGTTGAGAGGCTCGCGGAGGGCGAAGTCGAAGAGAGCCTCGTAAACGTTGCCGTCCGACCGACCAAGGGCCGAGTTGAGGAGATAGTCAGGCACGGCGAACGAGTCGACGAGAGCGACAGCGTTGGGTCGGAGCTCAGCCATGATCTCCTGGATCTTGCTACCCAAGAGGTGGAACTGCTTGCCGTCAATGTAGCCGGAAGCAAGGAAGTCGGCCGACTCTTGCTCCATGGTGTGGCAGGCCCAGAGGAGGAAGATCTTTTGAACGATCTGTCGGAGAGCGGGTTGCGAGTTGAGCCTGTCATCCTTGAGGATGGCCATGCCGAAGTTGCGGACGAGCAAGTACTGCGAGTGTGCCTTGGAGCATCGGTAGAGCTCGACGAGCAATGAGTTCCACGAACGCTTGGCATCGTCACGAAGCGCTAAGGTCTGCTCGGTGAGGTAAGCAGCGCGGTGGCCGAAGGCACGCATGAAGAAGAGAGGGTCGTAGAGGTCACCAGAGAACTGGATGTTGGCCTTCTCATTCTTGTTGTCGAGGTAGCGGATCATGTAGTCAGTGGTGATGTTCTTGTCGACCTTGCCACGACCACTTTTGATGGCGCGCATAGTCTTGAAGAGGTATCGGGTGCACTGCTGCGAAAGCATGTACGAGTCACCCTCCCAAGTAGCGTTGGGGAGGTAGTTGGCGTAGAAGTCGGGGAGACCGGAAGCCATGCTGTAACCGTGACCACCGCAGGCCTTTCGGCAGACCTCGATGGCATCACTGGCGTAGAGGGTGGTGAGCGACTTGAGACCGGAACTGGAGGCGTGAGTGTCAGCGAGCAAGGAAAGATCGCCGGACTCGATGTTGGCCTGGTTCTGCTCGTAGAGCTCGAACATGAAGCGCGATGTGTAGTGGAAAGCAAAAGCCTGGGCAAGGATGGGGAAGAGACGGATCTGGACCATGGTGTAGTCGAGAACCTGAGTCTCCAAAGGCTTGCCGTCCTGGCCGAACTTGGGAGCATCGCGGTCGGCAAACTGCCTTCGAACAGCACAGTATCGGATGGCGACGGTCACGGCGCGCATGAGCACTGTGGAGGCGTCACGAACAATGTTGGCACGAACCCATGTGAGTGTACCGTAAGCAAGCTTGGCGTTGGGTGGTGGGAGATACTTGCCGGTCTCGGGCTCGACCTTGGAGAAACGGGCAAGCAAGTTGAAGTGAGGGACGCGAACGTGCTCAAAGAGCATGAAACCGTTGTCGGTGGTGTTGTAACCGGCCTTGGGACCAATGTCACCGATAGTACGGCCAGGAAGCATCTCTCGGGTCTTGACATCACGGATGGGGACGACAAAAGGGTGAGGGCCGTAGCTCTTGTTCTTGATGATAAGCTGAGCCATGACGACGGCATGATCGGCGGTCCTTCCAAGACCACCAATCCACCACTTGCTTGCAGTGAGGGTAGGGCTGTGAATCTCCCACTCTTGAGACTCGGGGATCCAAGTGGCTGTGGTCTCAATACCCTGAACGTTGGAACCGTGGCCGAGCTCGGTCTGAGCGTAACAGCCAATGATCTCGTACTTGGCGGCAGGCTCGTAGAAGGCCTTTCGCTGCTCGTCGTTACCCTGGTTGTACAAGGTGGTCAAGAACATGCTCTTGTGGAGACCCATGGGACCTGGAAGATCGGCGAGCTTCTCGGCCACAGAGATCTCGGTCTGACCCCACTGATGCTCTGCTGCGAGCTGTGCAAGACGCTTGTCCTTGAGCATGGCACGACGGAACTTGTCAGCACGGCCGTAGTAGTGATCGGAGGTCTTGTCAAAGACAGGGTCCGAGCTTAGAATCTCTACGAGACGCTCCTGAAGTTCGAGATACTGCTTGCCGTGAATGTACTCGGCCATGGCCTTGATGTCGAAAGAAGCCTTGGAACGCTCGTAAGCGAGGAGCTCGCTGCCGTGTACACCGGCGGGCTTGAGACCCGCAGGAAGCTCGATATAACGTGGCGGTGCCATGTTTTGATCGTGAAAGGCTAGTGTGTGGGGATGGTGTGAAATAGAGGACGATCGGTTGGATCTGTAAATGGAAGCAGGAAACAAGAACAGTGGGAGCCAGGATTTGTGGGGTGGGTGCGGAGTGTGGGGAAGATAGCAGGATGTGCTAGAGTATATATCAAAACTTGCCACAGCGGGGAGCTAGGAAGATGGAATGGAGCGGACCCAAAGAGAGGACCGGCTCAACTGTGAGCAATTGGCGAGGTCTGAGCCGGCAAATAGTAATTTCAGGCGACACCAGCACAATGGTTGGACGAGAGGGGAAGGATGGAAGCAAACGAAACAGAATCGGCCCTGAACACGAAACTTAACCGGAGGCGCCACAAGACACTCTCTGGCTGTGCCACAACAAAAGTCATCGATCGGCACAGCGTCTACTCTGTTTTACCGGCTAGGTCGGAAAAGTCCAGACCCGGGGTTCCATTATGGAATCAGCTGTTAGAATATGTAGCTCACACAAAGGACAACGTGGGATCCAAAATCGGTCGGATCGGGTCCTGATCGTCAGATAAACCGTCGAGTCCGACACTCGCACGGCACGCTTGAATAAGGAGCTCAGTCTTGATCCCCCGCCAAATTGCATCTCCGTCAAGTCCTCGGAGCAAACCCAAAAGCGATCTCACCCGCTGCTTTCCTCTCAGGCCACACCAATCGCAACCCCGCTTTCCAACACCGCTCTGTTCACCTCGCAAGCCATCCAGGTTGGCCAAATCGCTAACTAATCGCTATTCGTCTTGTCACCGTCAGCTTTGGCTGAGGCTATCTCCGGGACTCGTGTCCACTCATCGATCCCATCATCATCAAACCTGGAAGCGAAGAGGCGAGAGCCAAAGGAAACGCTCATTGTTCGACGATAAGAGATCAGGGTGTACGACGTGCTCTCTCCACAAGAGCGTCCTATGGATTCACCATTCGGTTATCGCTTGCACGTTCAATCCCCTACAGCCGAAAGGACATGCTTGTGCTTCCATTGGCATTTTGACATTACCACAGACCTTAATTTGTTTGCTTGTCTGCAAAGCGGTTCAAAGACGTATTAATCCGACTCCCGCTAGCTGCACACGTCGACTCTCTGACTCCCCCCTTCTCCTCTTCCTCCTCCTCTTCCCCTTGTCCTCGCCTTTGTCTCATCGCTATCCTCGGCTTCTGCTTTCCTTTGTCGAACTCAATCACGCTATTCTCCCATGCCGTTGTGCAGCTGATCCGAGAGGCTCAGTTCGACATTGCTTCACAGCCTCCTTCCCTCTGCCTCTTCGCGATCTAGACAGCTCCACGGAGCATACTTTTCCGACGTCCTCCCCAGCCTATCCTCCTCCTCTCCTCACCTTGAATCCTATCTCTCGTCTCTGGTTATGCCCAAGCCTCCTGCTGCAGCGCAGAAGTCATCATCATCATCATCTTCTTCATCATCATCTTCTTCATCATCATCTTCTTCATCATCATCATCTTCTTCTTCTTCTTCGTCCAGCACCCGTACCAACGGCAACGACAAGGTCAGAGCTTCGCCCAACACCGGCAACCCGATCACGTCTACCACCTACTCCAACGACGACTACAACGTCAAACCTCGCCGATCTTCGTCTTCTTCCCACGTTGTTCTACCGCCGCCTCGTACCGCTTTGGCTTCGGGAACTCCTCTTCCAACAGGCTCTGCTCTTCCACCACCTCTGCTGCCTCCAACATCGTCGGCGCAACAATCCGAGTCACCCAGCTATACCCATAATCGACCTTGGCCATCATCCTCCTATAAACACTTTGTATCTCCGAACAGTATCATTCACGGCGCCCGCGTCACGGCTCCTGCTCCGATCACCTCACGCTCGTCTCAACCGCCGCCGCCTGCCAACAACCGTCGATCAGCCAGCATGACTTCCAATTCGGAGGACTCGACGGCTGCTGCCCACCCTGCAGCAGACAACTCGAACCAGAACAACGAAGCTGGCAAGAAGAAATCCACCAAGAAGGCAGTCTCTTGCGAATCATGTCGTCGACGTAAGCTCAAATGCGATCGAGGTTGGCCATGCGGCGCTTGCCGAGATCGCGGTGAGTCCAGCAAGTGCGAATGGGCAGAGGGTGTCAGACCTCAAAGCACAGGCCGTGATAGTGGCGACTCTTCGCAAGTCAATGAGCGTCTCGATCGTCTGGAAGCCATGATGGGTGCCATTGCGACCTCCCTCGGCGTTCGACTTCCCGGCACCAAGTCCACCACTGCTTCACCCGCCAACGGCGCTCAAAGAAACTTGTCCTCCACCAGCACTACCTTGATCAATGCTCCTTCTACTTCCAAGCTCTCAACATTGGCTGAGCTTGGTGCCTCCGAAGCCAACAGGGCTGCAGCTGCTGCTACCACTTCCAAGAATGACACCTCGCGTCCCGCCTATGCTTCCGGTCCGGTTTCATGGGGCTTCGGTTTTGGCTTCTCCCAGATCAATCAGGTTTCGTCTGAAGAAGTGACGCGCCGCACTCTCTTCGAGCTTCTCAAACTTCTACCGGACAACAGCATCCTTCGCAGTCTCACCGATTTCTACTTCCGCGAGCTCTCCTGGATGGCACATCTCATTCCGGAAGAGCCCTTCCGCAAGAGGCAGCGCACGGTGGAAGAGGTGCGCATCTTTTGGGACGGTCGCCCTGACGCTTACCGCTCCAAAGAGATGCGCGACAACCTTCGCCTAGTCGCCACCATTCATGCACTGTGTGGCGCTGCATTGGTGTTCGGAGAGCCGATCGAAGGCGAGCACCTCTTCGAAAAGTACGGCAAGCAGGCCTTTACCGTCTTCCTTGACGCTGCTCAACACGCACTCTCTGTGCTCGACATCTACGAAGAGCTTCACCTTGACAACGTGCGTACCATGGTGCTCCTCAGTTCTTGCATGAGTGCGCTCAAAGGTCCTGCTGTTGGATCCGCCATGATGGCTAATATTTGCTTCATGGCCTACGCACTCCAACTCGATGTTGAACCATCCGAGTCGCTCCCGTTGGAAGAGCGCAAAGATCGTCTCGGTCTGTTTGCTACCATTTGCGTACAGGATTGGTTCTCGGCGGGCAACGTGAAGCGCAGCTACATTATCGATCCAGCCAACACGAGTCTTCCGTCGCTGTTCGGCCGTGATGCTCAGAAGAATGAGTTGGTTTCGGTGCATATGCGATACAAGCTCAAGCTGAGTGACGTCGCTCGTCGAGCCAGTCACCGTATTCGCATGAGCGAAGACGAGGCGTACGAGTTGACAAAGCAACTGCATCAAGAGGTCGTGGCCATCGAAGCCGCTATCCCCGAACATCTGCGCTTCGACGACTCGCTCATCGACTCGGACGAATCGGACAGCCCAGAGCGATGGCATCGGTCCGCCATGGCGCTTGCGGTGCAGATGCAGCTGTTGACTCTGCACAAGCGCTTCTATGTGCAGTCTTGGACCAATGCCAAGTACAAGGAATCGAGAGAGATCAGCTTTGCCGCGTCGATGCTGATCATCAAGGTGTTCCGCAACGCGTTCAAGTGGTTCACGCCGAGTGAGACGGCTACGCTGGATGAGCAACGAGCCATGATTGGCCAAGGTTTGCGTACGCAGCACAAGTCGGTCTCGCGACTCTGGTTCTTTGCGCAGATGTCGATCATCGCATCGCTCGTGCTGATCCACTTTGTCTCGATGCTCGACACACATCCGCAAGAGTCATGCGACTGGGACAGTTCCGAGTTGCGAGCCCAGATTACAGACGATCTCAAGTTTGTGCGTCTGCTGCTGCATGCTCTGTCGAGCAAATCGAAGCTGGCCATGGATGGTGCTCGCGCGATTCAACCTCCGGAATCGAATCGCAACAAGCGCAAGGCTGATGATGCTCTTCTTGGACCTGGCTCGACACGCGGGGGAGGACCGCTGGGAAGTCGATCGATGGACAGGACACCGATCCGTAATCCGAGCTGGTGCTCGACTTCGTCTGGCTATTCGAACGGATCTACGCCAGTTTTGACAAGCACGCATCGCACACCGCCTGCGTACAACTCGCCAAGCTCAAGTAGCAACAGTTCGCACAGCCTCGCGCACTCTGCATCTGCCTCTGAGATTGCACGTCCCAAGCTGCCGTTCGATGGTCAAGTGGCACCGGGCAACGCCAACTCGTTTGAAGACATTGAGGCTTTGTGGCAAAAGCAACCGTGGCAGACAGCTTCACTCCGAATGGGTACTTCACCATCCGTCTCTCCAAACAATTCGTTTTCAGGCCAAGGAAGGGGTCGAGATGCTTCGATGGTGGCTAGCTCTTCGCTCAATCCATCCTCTGCCAACAATGCAAGTTCTTTCGCAGCTGCGTCTGGTAAGCCGGGTCAGAAGCGGCAGTCGTCGAATGCAGGCATGGCTGGCATGGCAAATGCAACGCAGAGAGCAGGCAGCGATGGTGGTAGCACGAACCCTGAGTGCCCATACATTTGCGCTAGCTTCTTTGGTCCTGACGCAAGCTCCAACGACATTGCTCGAGCCGAAGCAGCAATTGGACGACAAGATGCAAGTTTTGGACACCCCGTTGCGCCCTTGAGTCCATTCACTGCATCGTTCATCAACAGTCTGGATCAGTACGTGGCCAGTTTGGAAGAGCCACTGCCATCGAACAGTGCGGCTTCTGTTCCGATCCCAGTGACAGGAACGAGTATGTCGGTGCCTCAAAGCCATGCTATGGTCCAAGCGACGGCTGCGGCGGCTGCAAGGGGTCCCACAGCCGGGGCGAGGTGATAAGGGCGTCAGAGTGGATGAAAGCAACACGAAAGCAACACGCTGTTTATGTTCAGATAGGAAAGGAAAAAGGGAAATGTGTAACACAAAACCCATGCTCAGTCTATGCAGCCATCTCATCATTCTCATCGGGCTCGAATCTTGTATGAAGCCTGGAAGAGCATCGGGCAGTCTGAAGGGTGCTTCTTTTGGCAAGTGAATGCGTATGCTGCTTGTGGCACTGAATGGCAAGCGAGAGGGTCTAGGAGAAGGGCCCACAGGCCCAAGTGGATCGATTTGGCCGTCAGGCTGTTCCTTCCGAAATTTGATGTGTATGAGAAAGAGGCGTTGAAGTGGAATTGAAAAATCAATGATGGCTTGGCATGAAATCAGGCATTCGGAATGCCCGACAAAAAGACTGCTCAGTGCCGTGGTGAAGAACTGGCACTGTTATACAGTCTGCAAGCACGCAAGCCAAGATAAATGCTGAGATATTTCATGGTGTGAGGCAGAGAGGGAAAGGGAGAGGGGAGAGGGGAGAGGGGAAGGGAGAGAGAGCTTTGACCGATGCCTTCTCTTGGCAGCAGCGGCAGCAGCGGTATCTGCCTTTTCCAGTCGGTCTTGGCGAATGCACGTTGAGCTGCGGTCAAGCCAAAAGAGGCTGTGCAACTTTGCTTGCTTGCTCTTTCAGGAAGATCCGACGCGCTCGCTGCTGCAACTCTGTGTAGCTTCGGACCATCCGCTTCCTCATGCTGATACTCATACAATCTCTTCGGTCAGTCCGATTGATCAGGAGACGACATCGAGACTCTCCTTGCGCGGCCTGGTGTGCTGTAAGGATTCGACGTCACTGTCGGCACACAACAGAATGTGTTTGCAAAACGTCTGTCCTCGCCAAGATCAAAATGAGGTGCAAAGCGGGGGGGGAGAAAAAAAAAAGAAGGAAAAGCTATGTGGGGACTTGGAAGTGAGACCTGTCAGTTGAATGGATGGAGTCATCTCTCTCTCGTTGTGCTACGCGAAGCAGGAATCGGAAACAAGAAAGAGCGGAAAAACAGGCAACACATCGCCAGCTTCCATAGTCACCGACAGGCAGAAGTGGGGAAAAGGGCAGACCCCATCTGTACCTTATGCGGAGCAGAGAGTGTGTCAAACAGCTGAGCGACATCAAGAGGAAAGCATTTAAAGTGAACCTGCAGCTCGGGGGCAGCTTCGGAGCAAAGATGCACCTGTTCAGTTTTTGTTGACCGGCATGGAACGCACTTTTGCGATGCTCATTCCCTTCGTTTTCCCTCCTTTCAAAGGAAGCGAGCTCACTAAAACGAAGCTTTGGCCATATTAATCTCGCATCATAACGTTTGAATCGGATCAACCGATATCTCCTGTGCCAATTTGATTTCGGAATCTAAAGAAGAAGAGGTCCAAGACCAATACGGAATTGCCGAAAGAAAGCCTGAGAGTTGCAAAAACGCGCCAAGTCACACAGCATTCGAGATCGTGCATGATGCAGCAGCAACACCAAAAACAAAAAAAAAAAAACAAAAAAAAATGGAAAAAAAATTGGAAAAAAAATGGAAAAAAAATGGAAAAAAAATAAATGAAAACTAAACTTGAGCTGCTTTCTTGCTGCAACTGCAACTGCAACTGTTCATGCCATTCTTTTGTGTGCCCCGCGGCGGCGAGGACGGCACATCCGAGAGCCAAGCTGCCAATCCAACTCTGTCTCCTTTCCCTTTCTTCTTGCAGTCGGAAACTCTCTCTTCGTAGCTGTAACTGCCTGCAATCAGTGACGATACCAGAATGTGCTCTTTCCGTCTCGCTTTTCGCCGATAGTGACTGATGCTACAGCTACTGCTAACTGTCGCTGACCTCTTTGAACCTCAAACAGTATCGATTGGTGGCCTTTGCTAGCGTTTGTTCTCTGAGCCGAAGAGGTCCTTGAGCTGTCGCCTCTTCCGCTCACACTCTTCCGCTCACACTCTTCCGCTCACACTCTTCCGCTCACTCTCTGCTATCACCTTCCACTATACTACTCTCGACGCAGTTCGCTTCCTTCCTCACCACCACCTCCGCCTATCCTCTTCATCACTGCCTGGTTCGCTTCTCGACCTTGACGTCCATCCATCAGCGGGTTACTTGAGCAACTTCTGAATGTTGTCAATCTGATCACCACGTCTCTCCCTGACACATTCCAAACTTCCATCGCGTTCCAAGTAGGCTTCCCTCTCGCCGGCTGGCGGATTCGAAGATCCTTCAACCGCCAAGATGGTGCTCTCACTGGTTATCGACGACACCTCGCTGGTGCTTCTGCTTGTCCTCGTCGCAGTATTGTCCGTCTCGATCTACGTTTCACGGTCATATCAGCCTCTCATTCACCCACTCATCCTCACACGTCAGGCCGATGTCTCGCAGACACGGCAGCCCAACGAGTCGGCCATCTATCGCAATGCCAACTCCCCTGCCGGTTTTGACCTCGCATTGAGGCCACGAAAGGAGATCAACGATGTCTCGGATCTTATCAAGCACGGCGCAAATGGCTCAGAGCGCAACGCCAAGAGGCCCATCTATGGCAACACAAAGTCGAACGAGGATGTTGCTGGCGACGCTACCGCCTTTGCAACCGGCTTCATCAAGCTCTCCTCGGCTCCTGTCTCACAGACCGTCTTTGCTGTTGTGTCCGAATCCGACACCTACCAGAGTTTCCTAGCTTTGCTCGCAAACTCGCACACTTCCGTGAGTTCTCGCTTTCATACTGTCGTCATCTCGCCTGAGCAATTGAGCAAGCAGGGTATCAACTCGCTGCCCAATGCTCTGTCCAGCACCGGTGCTCGATCTGTCATCGGCGTCTACACGACTGCAAAGAGCATCAACACCGTCTTGCAGCTTACCTTCCTCGACTCTTCCGCGCTCATCATCGTTCCGTCTGTAGATCTCGATGAAGCTAGGAAGCACGCCGACGCCCACTTTGGCGGCTCTCATCGCCTTCGCATCTACGACTACGACACTGTTCTTGACGCTGGCAGCCGTGGCTCCTTGGACGGTCCCGAGGCCACGGACCGCGAACTCATCAACCAGACGCAGTCCTACCATTGGAATGCTCCTTCATCTCAATGGATTGCCGTCAGACACGCCAATCTTGTTGCTGGTGTCACTTCACAGCTCGCCAGCTTCCCAGCTGACAAGATCCCCACTACTGGTGACCACTTCTTCGTTGAGGCCGACGCTACTTTCAACACTCCCGCATCTCCGCTCATGGCCACACGGACTCCGGTTGGCTTTGCACTCGCATTAACAGCGCTCTACACCGGCGCCGCCATCACTGCCGGTCTTCTCACCTCGAGCTTCGACGACCCCAACCCTGCCACTTCAACTGCCTTCGCCCGGAACAAGCCCACTCTCGTCTACGCTTCTGCAGAGGGCGCTTCATCTCTCGCCTGCGCTCTTGCTACCTGCAGTCGCAGAATGCCGCTCGCCTCCTGGGCAGCCAAGAACAAGCTCTTCACACTCCGCAACGGCACTTTCTCTCGAAGAGGATTTGCAGACTGTCTCGTCTACAAGCTCGCTCGTCAGGTCACCGGATCTAGCGGCGTTCGTAACCTTCTCATTGCAGGTCGCGGTGATACCGTCCCGCAGGCTTTGCTTGACTCGCTCCGCTCTCATCTCGGTTGTGCCGTCCTCAATGCCTATCTTCCACAGCTGGCCTCCGCAGTCGTTACCGCCCCGATCAGCGCCACGCACGCTTTCGATCTTCAAGCCTTTGCCGAGCACGAGACTGGTGGTATGCAGGTGCCAGCCCACGTTGGTCCTCCCTCCGTCTCTGCCGAGATCAAGCTGATCCAGTCCAAGATTGCAGCTGACGCTGGCTTCACCATCGCTGGCGACCGCGAACCAGGCCACAACGGCGATCCTATGGGCGAAGTGCTTGTTCGCGGCAACATCGTAGCCTACAATCCCGAGAACCAGGACGAGTGGTCTGCAACAGGCGATCTCGCTGCTTTCCGCTCCAATGGCACTCTTGTTGTCCTCCGCGATGCTGACGAATCCGAAGTGGCTGCAGTGCCCACGCTCAGCGCTCGCAAGCCCGTCTTGCGACAGCGTCGCAAACGCTCTCTCGCTTCTGCTTCAGCAAAGACAGTCCTCGCTGCAGCTCTGTTCGTGGCCACAGTTGTTCCAACTGTATCGTCTCGATCGCTCCACAAGCGTGCTGGCTCCATCAACAACACCATGAGCGATATGGCAAGGATGGGCATGTACGCCGGGCAACGTGCTTCGTGGGAGCAAGGCGTTTCTCAAACCGCTCTTCTCGAACTCGACTACCCTGGCTGGTCTGTCTTTTCTTCTTCCGGTGGTGGCCCTCCTTTCCGCCCCGGCCATGAACGAAGCGCGTCAGGCCCTCCGAACAGTGTCATCTCAATGGCATATCACTCGGCTTCGCGACAAGACATGGTTGGACGACTTGCCTTCCGCATCACTGGTGACGAGCAGCCCGGCGTGGGTAGTTCACTTGACGGTGCCTCTCCGGGTACTGAGGTCCTTCTTGCTGCATGGTTGGATGGTGAAATTGACCGCAAGACCGATGTCATGGGTGACGGCTTTTACAGTAACTCCGCTCGCAGCACGCTCAACATGGTCACTCGTCGCACACCCAGATCTCGCACTGGAGCCATCAGCCATCGCTACACTACCGTTGCCCTCTGGAGCGATGCCATCTACATGATGCCTCCCTTTCTCTTGTACTACGGCATGATCACTCGCAACAACACTCTGTTGCAACTCGCCTACGACCAGATTCGTCTTCACCGCGACGGCATGCGATTGACCACAGGTGCTTCCAACAACCTTTGGGGTCACATTCTCCTTCCCGACAACGGCACTTGGTCAGATGGCGGAGCTTGGGCCACGGGTAACGGCTGGGTTCTAGCCGGTATGGCAAGGACACTGGCCACCATCGAGCAGAGTCAAGCCTCGATGGAGATGATGCAGCAGAAGAATGACATTATCAACTGGATGCAGGAGATCCTCGACGCTGCTTGGCCTTTGCTAGACGAACGCGCTCTGCTGTTCCACAATTACATAAACGGCACTTCCACTTTCTACGATACTGCTGTTACTGCCTTGATTGCATACGCAACCTACCGATTGGCTTCCATGTCTCCGAAGAACAACAGGTGGATCTCACAAGCCGACACGGTCTACCGCTCCCTTGCGACATCTTTGAATCCCATCGGTCAATTCTGAGAAGGCTATCCTGTCGTTGACGTTCTCTCCTTTGTTCGTCAGGGTGAAACTTCATCTGAATCGCTCGCGTTCATGATGCTCATGAATGCAGCAAAGCGCGATTACCAGAACAACGGCGTCGTCCGCATCAGCACTCCCGAGAGCGCAGCAAACGCCGCTCTATCCTCATTCACAACACCGTCGCTTGCTGTTCTTGCTGTCGCATCTGCATCCCTTCTCTTCTCGCTTCTCTAAGCTTCACTTCCATTCTGCAAGATAGATTGTTCTGTTCATCACGAGTCGGGCAGCAGGAGGATAGGATGAAAGGAAAGGAGGCGAGTCAGTCTCGTTTAGATTATGGACTGATTCATTCTTCCTCTCTCTTAGTCCTCGCTTACCCACCATCACGCTTTCACGTTGTGCATCTTTCGGTAGGACCCTGCATGTTTTGTTTCTTGACTTATAGATCGGTTTACGGATCTCTCATATTCGGTGCGTGCGAAAAAGCCTGTCATCGTAGTTGGCCTAGACCTTCGCTTGTTCTGCATCTTCAGGCAGACACTTAGAAGCAGCGTGTATCTCAGACGATCAATATCGAAATGCGTCTCGAGAACGTCGGGTGAACGAGAGGAAAACGATAGAAGAAAGTGTGCGAACGGGAGTCAAGCGCTATGGATTCTATACCGGTAGGTCATCATCATGGCATTTCATCTGACAGTATTGCATTGATAGTTTTCCTTTGCAGGACGGCGCAAAAGCGGTGTGATAACCACAAGGAACGAAAGGTTTTGTAACAAGCCGAAAGCATTGCTTTACAGAAGCCCCAGCGGCACGAAGGTGACTCTTCGGAAAGTCTGGATACCGTGAAGGGCAAAGATTTGTCCGGAGAGGACCATGGCTTAACCACACTGCGGTCTACAGAAGGAAAGCAGAGATCACATCTTTCCGCATCAGAAGAAGTTTCCACGTCGAGAGCTGGCCGCTGTCACCTCGTTTCGCTTCTACTTATTGTCTTCTGGTATTGCAGCAGACGAAGCGCGGAATGATTAGGGAGCATGGATGACAAAAGATGCTCATTGCTTGTTCCTGAATTTCTGGCTTGTTACATGCTGTTTGACAGCGGCAAATGCAGCTTTGCGTTTTTCTGAGAATGTGCGGATGGGTGCTTCTGGAGGACTGAGACTCTCATAAATCCTCCGACCGCCCAGCGTTCCCCTTCATCGTCGTCCTCCAAAATAGTGTAGCGCTCGTACTTGTTTGAAGTCATGGTGGCGACATCAAGAGGTCTCAGTTTGACCTTGACACCAATCTCAAGCAACGCAAGCCATGCTTCACCACTGAAGTTAAATAGGATCGATGGATCATCGTCGTTGTTGTCAGTGTGAGGCTTGCTGGTAGCATCTTTAAATAGAAACAACGTCGATCAGACTGAATGGAGCAAGCTGGTATCTGTGCCAAACATTCTACGAAGGTGCTGTCGGATGTTGCGGCGCAGTCATAACGTTGTCTTGAATGCTGGATGAATCTTTCGCTGTCGCCAAGCTGCATATGTGTATTGTTACCCCCAGTGCAAGACGATTACAAGAAGGCCGCTTCGTTCGGGTCTACAACTATCGCAACGCTGTGGGTCAAATGAAAGTGCACTGCTTTTCACGCTGAAAGCAGAAGAACAATGACAGTGATAGGGAGAGCTCTATCTACAACAGTTGCCCGGCAGGCTCGAAGCTCTAAGCTGCAGGAGGGTCTTTGCAGTAATTGTGCGCTTTGAAGCTTGCAACCCTCTTACCAATCCAGCCGCTCGTCCTAAGACCAGTACCTTCGTACGACTTACCAATCTTTACAGCTCCATGCATGAGGTAGCAATCACCATCGGAGTCTTGTTCGGTCACTTTGATCCAGAACCAAGACGTGCATCCTTTGCTGTCGAGACACTGCTTCTTGCAGTCCTTGACATCCTCTGTTCTGCGCCCCTGTTTCACTCCTTTGTCCGCACTCCCGAAAGCCTCCCAGTCTTCCTGTGTCGGATTCAGCTCCACGGTGTCAGTCTCGTTGCTTTCCTTTGACAGGCCCTCCAGAGCAACAGTAAGAATGTGAGGTAGAATATGATCGAAAATGTCAGAATACAGAATGGTCTGCTTGGCTGACTTTTGCTCGCGAATACTTTTCTCAACCTGTGAGAGCCAGGATACTTCTTCGGTCTTAAGGTGATGGAAGCTGAAGACGGGTTGACACCAGTTGTCTTTATCAAACAGAATTCCTCGTGGACGTTCTCCTTGGAACCTCGCTCCGGCATCGGCCAGATTCCTGATGACTGCAGATCCGGAGTGACGCAAGGCGATACTCAACTCTGCATCACCGCAGCAAGACACCTTGACCTCTTTATCGAACTTGGAAGCGAAATGCGGATCTTTACCATACGTAGCTCGCATCAGCGCTCCGGAAATAACATATGGACAGCCGCCATTTGCGAACAGTTCCTGATTTCTGACAAGTATGGAGGGACAGCCGTACAGCTGCTCTTTGCCTGCATCTTGGGTCAAGAGAAACTTGAAGAGCGAGTCCCAGAGGACATAGGTGTCGGCTTCGTATCCAATATACCAATCAGCGTCGGGGTTGCGGTGGAATGCATCTTCCCACATGTAGAGGAATTTCCACTTGTCAAGAGTCCAGCCATCTCGGAAAGAGCTAGCTTTAAAATCGTCTCCGCTCGACAAGAGGGTGTGCAGCTGTTTGTATTGAGTCGAAAAAGCCTTATCGTTCCGAACGAATGACGACACGTTGGTGAGAGCATCTCGCACAGCAAAGGGACCAACTTGGATATCTGCATCTGAATAAATCAAGTACGTCGGTCCGCTGTAATTCAGTTGCCCGGTGAGGTGGACTTGAGGGTGAATCACTTGCTGCGCTTGCAAAAGCTGAATGGGAAGACGTTCGAACAAGACCGAAGCTCCAGTTTTGAGAACGATTACAGACTTGCTTTTGATCGTGTCAAGCTCTGCTTCGCCTTCTTTCATTTGGGTCTTTCCAGCTTCTCCCTTGGGAGAAGGGGTAGTGGGAAGCTGAGAGATGGTGGCCATCATCTTGCCATAGCCACTTTTGACACTCTGTCCGAGTTCTTGTTGGAGTTCGACGACCTTTTGCTTTGCCACTTGAAGCGATTCTGCTTCTTTGCCGTGGAACGCAAGCTCGAAGATGCCAATACCCATGGCGATCATGGCGATGAATAATACGATGCGGCGACAGCATGATCTTCGCTTCGCTGGGACAGCAGGCTCGGAGGCTGAGATGGTGGAGGAAAGAAGGTGTGTGTGAGGGTGGTCATTTTTGTCATCGTCTTCGTCGTCTCTGTAGGAGATTGTGACGTGTGGCGATTGGCGGCGCTCTCCATTGTAGTCGCTCATGCTGTGCAGAATTTCTACAGTATGAATCTAAGAGTATGAGCGGGATGAATGATGTTGTCGTGAAGCAAGCGTTATCCTTCCGGCTGTCAGCGGAGGTGACTTCTTCCCTGACCACCCCTGTGGCCGTCAAGTGGGGACATCCCACCAAAGCGACAAAATGAAGTCACACAGTGGACATGCTGTGACGAGCGCCATCTTACTGAAATGAAGTCGGTGGGGAAGGGTCCCCTTTGACGTCAACGCCACACACAGTACTAGGAATGACTGTCACAAGGGACAAGGATGTCCTTCGAACGATCTCAGTATGCTGTTGTCGTTATCACGCGCGCTTTTCGACACGCTGTCAAGCACAAACTCCGTCCCATCCAAGCAGTCCCGACGTATCCAGAGCCTCGACTGACGGATAATACTTGGAATGGAGGCAGTGCACGTGCATCCTGATGGGAGGCTAGTTGATATCGACGCCAAAGCAGGCTGCTCGAAATTGGACGCTCGAACCTCTTCATAGGTGAGAAAGATAGGCCCGTTCCCTGATGCGATCTCTCTTCTGGTTTTAGTATACCTTAACGAAAATTGTAACACTTACTTGAGTAGAATCATTAGCCTGCCGTGCTCGATGGTGTTCCAGCTTTAAACGGAGGACGCTGAATGGACCCCCTCTCCGACGCCGTCCAGAGACGGGACGACTGACTTCTGCATGGATACGATCTGGCCGGCGAGCCTTTCATGATATAACGTTACTTGAGGAACAAGCCGGGGCGACAACGTGCCCTGCACCAGAGATGTCTTGAGTGTGGCATGTTAAGGACTTCCTTATCCCAACCCTCACTAATCACCTTGTTTGGACAATGCCATGGTCGCTCACAACAGCCTTTACAGAACTACAATGCAGGAAGTTATTTATGCGATGCTCCGTCTCGTCACGGAGCAAGCCTTTCGGAAAGCTACCAAGTCTCATGGCCTTCCGGATCCAGCAGCCACCATAGGCTCAGTACGAGCTTCTTGCTACCAACCTCTCCCAGCAAGACAGGGACAGTTTCTGAAAGGTCACCGGTACTATCTCGCACTGGTGTGCTCTTCAGAAGAAGCAGAAACTCGACAGCGAGTCGTTCAACAATATCCCCGCTCAATTGATGCCGGTTGTGTCTGCTTGGACAGGGACTAGGGTCCAGCTCCCAGCTTCTTCTGTTCAGCAGGATACGGGCTTTTCGCTGCAACGAAGTCCCAAAAGGAGATCTGGGGGTTGACCTTTCTTCGCTCTTCGAGTCTTGTTTTAGATTACCGTCTCAAACTTGCCAGGAATACATGACAGGGATGTCAGCTTCAGCACAGAGATGACTACTCAAGCGAGAAAATCTGCGAGTGTAAGTATGTTCGTTCTCCGTCGAGGTCAATAAGTTCAGGAACGCGCTGGCGTGAATACAGGGACAGGGAGCTTAGGGCGTCACGCCTGGGCACTTTCTCGTGCGAATACATGCCGCACGAGAGAGTTCGAATTCCTATCGTTGCTTTGTACAGAAGCTAATACTTAAACTCCCTCTAGATCCTCCTTGCCGCAATCCACTTGGTTACTCCGTTACAACGTGCATATAGCCTGCGCATGTAACAGCGATGCACCGCATATTCTCACATGTCCGGTCAGCTTGAAAGACATAGACGGCGTTTTCGGCGAGACAGTCGCAGGAGGCACATGTACGGGGAAGGCGGAGTCGAACGTTAGCGTACTTGGTCGCTGTGTTCGAGAAAGCAGCAGCAAATGTGTTCGGTATTCCTTCGGAGATCTTGTGCCTCGTTCCCAAGTTATCGGTCGCTAAGCACCTCCCGCCTGACCTCTTCAGCTCGCGTCGGTGTTCTCGTTGCGGCAGAGCACACGCACATCAGCATCGAATGGGAAGGAGCTCAAGGACGTGAGATGACCGATGTGTGAGAATTGGCCGATCTTTCTTGAACGCAAGACGACTTCAGACGTCATCGTATGACAAACATAGAATACTTAGTCTTCACTCTTTTTCTTTTGCATCACAATGCAGTAGCCTCGAAGCGGACATCGGCTTTGACGGGAGGTTAATGCTTGATGATCGGGACCAGCTTGAAGCTTGGATCGAGAGGAGATCATCGAGCTTCGAGGGAGGAGATCCGCGTTGGAAGACCGGCGAAGGGGGCCGAACCAAGCCGCTTGGCGAATGCTTGTCCAGAAACAACTGCAGTCCAGCAAACATTCTCCGCTGCACCTCGCACCTGGTGAAGTAGCAAACATAACCCAACTCACGTTTGGTGTGCCTTGCTCTAGCTTCGCAAAGACCCTCGTAGCTCTCGTCAGGCAAGCACTCTGTTGCACCCTCTCGACAGCATCTCCAAGTCGTTCAGGCGACAGAAAGCCGATCCTCCGCACATGGATGGCTTGCACCGGTATGTGACACTGCATGTTTTAGCGTCAAAGAGGAGCTGAAAGAAGGCGGGCTCCGACATGGCAACGTGCGAGATGAAAGGCTGCTGACTTACAAGCACATGCCCGGCCAATGGGGAAGACGACAACACAGGGTTGAGGTGAGAGGCTTCAGGTTGCCGATCTGAGAATGCCGGTGAGCCACAACTACGTCAGCTCTTCATGCTGCTTCGCCGCTATCGCCGGCATCTCTTTGCTCTTGGAGCGCTGCTCGCTTCATCTTGAGCCCAACTTTGGAATACAGTCGCTAACACTTCAATCACAGACATGTGCCTATGATATCTCAATTGGATGACATGCTCTCCTTTCGAACATGGAGTGTGTGCTCAAAGGCGGATCGAAGGCCCTGTCGGCTCGGAAGGCCGTTGTTCTGCAGAGCCGGCAGAGCGGAGTGTAAGGAGAATTAGGGAGGCAGATCCGAGCTTCTTTGCTTTGCCAGACAAAGGCATCTTGAAAGAAAAGGACCGATAGAAGCGTCTATTCCCTGCTGCTTCTGTACTGAAGAAGAGCAGCGATGATGTTTCGATTCGAAGTCCGCTGTGCAATTCTTTCCAACGCATCCATCCGCCTCTGTCGTGCTGTGGAGCGGATTGCATCTCGGCTCCATGCAAGATGGACACCTCATGTTCATCCGTCCGGTACGCCTCATGGGAGACCAGGAGCGTCTCAAGGCCGTAAAGTGCGCAGCCGGTAGGGCCAAGCTGACAGGGGACAGGCACATGGTAAGAAGCCATACCGCGCTAAAGCCTATCAAGGGGTCCTTTCCAAAAGGAAAGGTGTGACTAAAGCAGATCTCCGTGTCAAGCGCATTGAGCTACTGTGGTGGCATGAATGCAGCCAAGTAAGGCAAAGAGGCCCAGCAGCGTCATTCGTTCGACTTCAGTTGCCTATATCGCTTCGCTGAGACCGCTGTGCGCGACTCGCACAACTTTGTTGCTAGCCGATGTCGCTTAGAGCTCCTCTCCATCCAGACCATGCTGGACACCGGTCAATCGCTGTGGATGCTTCAAGTTGGTCTTGACACCCAAACGAGATTCCCGAGACTCTGATTCTGCCCCATCCGAAAGAGCCCTCTTGTCAATGACTGCTGATGTAGGACAAATTCAAGATGTTTCCGGCAGTATGGGGGGATAGTGAAAGAAGTTGTTGTTTGCCATAGCGTCGCAGCAGTCAATATGGCGCAGAACATTCGTTGGTGTGTGTGTGTGTGTGTGGTAAGATCATAACCTTGCGGCCGCTTTTAGAGTTCACCGACGATCCCTTGCCCAACCTAAGCTTCTGTTGAGCGCAGCTGCGCAACGGCAACCTTGTCTTGCTCCTTGCTCCCAGCGCCGAATGGAGCGCAGGCTTGGACAGTCGATCCCCACTAAAGCCGCTGCTTTCGAGCTTTCGGAAATCTAACCTTGTTCGGCGCCGTCTGGCATCGTTGTGTACTGGCGCTGATGAGTAAGTACCGCCATTGTCTCATCTCGTCGTTCGGCTTTCTCTCGTCCTCACCGTCAGACGAATTCAGTCAAAACAGCTGCACCCCATACAGTACTGCAGCAACAGTCGTGCTGCATCGATCTCCTCGTCTTCATCTCCCCACACATTTACAATGACTTGTGACTGACGACACTCTGTCTACCAGTCCCTCATGTGGTTCTCTCCGGCCTGAGGAAAGTATATAGCCTCGACTGCTCAGCCTCATACCATCCGAAGTCGTACCTTCTCGTCAGGAATCCCTTCTCAGCAACCCGATCCGGTCTCCACTCTCTACTTCGACACGGCACCGCAGAGACTTGTCTAGACCTTCGACGAACGCCAGTCCTACATTCGCCTCATCCATCACCCCTTCCCTCCGTCTACGGTGCACGAACGAGTGCTTTCGCCAACATGCAGAGTCCTCCCTCCGTTTCGTCCAACGAGGATGTCTACAAGAATGAAAAGAGCGAGCTCAAGGTCGTCCACGCCGGTGATGTCGACATGACCCAGGTCCCGGGCTACGACGTCACTGCCCCTTCCAAGATGACCCGCAGGGCACAGATGCTTGCCCTCACCATCTGCATTGGTGGTTTCCTCTTCGGCTACGACATCGGTGTCATCTCTGGATGCTTTATCATGAAGCCATTCGTTCTTGCCTTTGGCAGTCCCGAGGACTGTGGCCCCAACGGATGCGCCCTTCCAGATGGGCGAACCTCGCTCATCAACTCATCTCTCTCCATCGGCACCTTCGTCGGTGCTCTGCTTCAGGCTCCTGTCTCGGACTTCTTTGGTCGTAAGCCCTCCATGATCACCTGGGCAACCATGTTCACCGTCGGAGCTATCATTCAGACTGCCACCATCAACTCCTGGCACCAGTTCTGCGTCGGCCGTGCCTTTGCTGGTCTTGGTGTCGGTGCCCTTTCTGGTCTCTGCCCTCTTTACCTTGGTGAAACTGCGCCCAAGCACATTCGTGGTGCTATGGTTACTGGCTACCAGCTTCTCATCATCTTCGGTATCTTCATCTCATACGGTATCTCTTGGGCGACCCAGAACTTCAACGAGTCGGACGCGTCTTGGAAGATCCCTGTCGGTCTTCAGCTCCTCTGGGGTGTTGTGATGCTTGCGCTCATGTTCACCCTTCCCGAGTCGCCTCGATGGCTCCTCAAGAACAACGAGGTTGGCCGTGCTCGCGCCATCATGGCCGACATGCGCGACATCACTCTCCAGGACCTCAACGGTGAGGTCCGTGGTGACAAGTGGATGGAGGCTGAGCTCCTCGAGATGAAGCAGGGTATCGACGAGGAGAACCGCCTCTTCACCGGCCGCAGCTACATCGGTTCCTACCTCGTCTGCTTCTCATCAAAGAACCAGATGTGGAAGCGTACTTTCAACGGCATGATGCTTCAGACCCTCCAGCAACTCAACGGTCAGAACTTCTACTACTACTACCTTCCCCTTCTTAGCTCCACCCTTGCACTTCCTCTCAACCCCTTCCAGATTCAGTTCATCCTTGGTTCCGCCTCCCTCGTCGCTACCGTCCCCGCCCTGATCGCCATCGAAAAGCTTGGTCGTAGACCCTTGCTCCTCATCGGTGCTGCCGCTGAAGCTGCTTGCGCCTTCATCGTCGCCTTTGTTGGACACTACAAGACCGCGCCCAAAGGTACACCTGCCGACCAGATCACCGACTCTCAGAGTCAGGCTGGTGCCGTCTTCATCACCTTCGCCATCATCCACCTCCTCTTTTACAGCTGCTGTTGGGGTCCAGGTCCGTGGTTATACCTCTCTGAATCCTTCAACTCGCCCACTCGTGCCAAGGCTATCTCGCTCGGATCGGCAAGTAACTGGATCTGGAACTTTTTACTCTCGTACTTCTCGAACCAGATCGCTTCCCAGTTGGGTCCCTTCATCATGCTCATCTTCGGTGGTGTTCTCTGCTTCGCCTTTGTCTATGTCTACTTCATGATCCCAGAGACCAAAGGTCTTTCTCTTGAGGATGTCGAGCTCCTCTACTCTAAACACATCGCTCCTTGGAACTCGGCCAAGTGGGTTAAGCAGCGCGGCCTCGACAAGCGTATCGAGGAGCGTGTCGTCAAGGCTTAAAATCCCTTCACACCTATGTACTTTACTGTCACGATTGTAACGCCGATACCATCAGAGCATTTAGATCCAAGTCAATGATGTCTCTAGAGACAATCAGTTTCGTCTGTGCTGAGTCATGTTTGTGAACCACCATCTTCGAGGACACAGCAGCAACTTGCAGATTGACGGTTGGTGGCAACTCAGGCTTCGTCCCAACGATTGAGTCGGTCGGTTGACAAAGCCTCCGTCAGAGAGCGCAGGTACTTTCCGGTATTGCAAGGATCGCAGCCGTGAGCAGCGAGCGTCACATCAAACGCAAATGGGAAACTCTTTCGTCGTGTTGGTCCATAGGTCCGTCCAACGTCGGAGCACTTGGTCGAAATGCGATGTCCTTCTGCTGTCTTCGATCCATAGGCAGAGCTTGCGATGCTCCTTACGCATGCATCTTTTCCATAACTCCGTCCACTGACGACCGGTCTGTTCATCGCTCCGCTCACTGACTGAACACGTACTCGGACTATGAATCGACCCACGAGGGGGTGTCACTGGTTTGCTTCACATGCCGATCACTTGGTCGCGCTCACATGCTCGCATCAATCTCGATGATTGCAAAGATCGAAACACAACACAGACGCACAAAGTCGGAGCCAAATGATACTATCGAGACATATTTGATTCATTTGGGTATCATATGAAGTGCTGCTAGAGCATCATGCGTGTTCCGTTCAAACACCGAGTTGCACAGAGGAGCGTGCAGTGAGCTTTAGAGTTGCAGGAAATCTTGCAGATCTCCGGATCACTTGACCGGATGGGGAGAGAAGCCGGCGGCAGGTCTGGTGCAAAAGGTTCAGCTTCCATGTCAGAGCGGTGGCTAGACGAGTTGTTTGCCTCATCGTCGTGATAGGTTTTGTTGCTTAAGGGTTAACACTGATACGGCCGCTCCTGCCGAAGGCAAAGGACCATCTCTTCATACCCCATCTTCGGAGATAAAGCATGCGAGGAATGAGCGTGTACTGGTGCATACGGTGGTTGATGTGAACGCTTGGCATCTTGAAGGTGATGAGAGTGTGGTGAGATGTGGATGTGTTTGACGGAGGAGCCTCTCGAGCTGAAGAATGTGTTATAGGGGGGTTATCAAACTTTAGGGGGTATCAAATTTCGAGTGTTTTTAGAAACACGTGTTTCTCGATTTTGACGTGTTTTTATTTCGCACTAAAATCTTATGTAAGCCCACCCAAAATTGAAAAAACACGTGTTTCTGAAAACATGCCTCCGGACCAGGTAAAATGAGTTGCAGGTTACACTGCCTGCGCCCGAGTGTACGTCATCACGCTCTTGGACCCTGATTAATTCTGCAGCGTTGTTGCTGATGGTGATATAACATCTTCGTTGCTCTTCCGAATCGACCGTTGAGGGGTTTGTCGGATTTTGCTGGATTTTGCCCTCAACGCGCCCCCACGCTGTCCTGTCAAAAAAGGCAAGCTTGGATCGGTGTGGGGATCCATAGCGTGCTTCGAAGGGTCTAGCAACTCACTCAACAAACTCAACAGCAACACTCAAAAAAAGACTAATGTGTTGCTCGGTCAGAGTAGTGATTTCCTGGATCTCCGCCGGCACGCTCTAATCTTCGTCTCCGTTGGCAAATCAATCATCTCAGGCCGTCAGTGGACTTGGCTCTTCCAGACCATCTTTGTGCTACCTTCGAGACGATCAGATCATTCTTGTCTTCTCTCATTCGACGTCGACCGTTTTCTCCGCCGGCACAAGCTAGCTTCATATATATATATATATATATATATATATATATATATATATACCACCCTTCAAGTGAAGCAAGGGCACATGAAGACAACAACGACGGCTATACGACAAACCTTCTAAGCACTCCCCACCTTGTCCTCCGCGAGACCTTCTTGCATACGAGCCTCTACAGTCAAACCCTTCAATATCACGTCCATACATCGAGCCAACATGTCCAGCGCAGCGCAATCCCAAACGTCTGGCAGTGGGTCCGCCATGCACAAGATTGCACGCAATGGCTTCGACTCTTCAGGTGGATCCGGACTCTATGACCGCGCACGACCCTCCTACCCTCCGGCAGCGATCTCAACTATCATTGCCGAAGCGACCAACGCTGACTCTCCAGCACCGCTCCGCATTGTCGAGCTGGGTGCTGGCACTGGTATCGCAACACGCATGCTGCTTGCAACCGCAACCTCGCCATCTGCTGATGGCACACCACCTCCCCGAGTCGCATCTCTCACTGCCATTGAGCCTTCTGCTGGTATGCGCTCGCATTTCGAGACTGCAATCGCCTCTGGTACCAACTCGCTTAAGCAACAGATGCAAGACAAAGGCGTTCTCTCACCCTCTGCTAGCATCTCCGTCGAGGACGGCGCTTTCGAGTCTTTCGACGCTGGTGAGGGAAATGACGCAGTAGTCGTCGCGCAAGCTTGGCATTGGTGTCAGGACTGGAACGCTGCGCTGCAGCAGGTCGCTAAAGCTCTGCGACCCAACGGTATCCTTGCTCTGGTTTGGAACTTGGAAGACAGGGAAGCAGCTCCATGGGTCGCTCAGATCCGCGACTTGTATGAACAGTACGAAGACGGCACACCTCAATACAGACACATGTACTGGCATGCCATGTACAAGGCTCCCACCTGTACCAGCCATTTCAAAGCAGACGAGCCAAGGCACTACCACCGCACCATCCCAACTACGTTGCAGGCCGTTATCGACCGTGTCCTGTCAAAGTCATACATCTCAGTCTTGCCTCAGGACAAGCAGGACAAGTTGGTCAAAGACATCTCTGACTACCTCAACAACGCTCCAGACGAACAGCTTGGAAGGAAGTGGATTGACAAGGAGCAGAGTGTTTGGGAGTACCCCTACCGAACTGATCTCTTCATCTTCCGTCGCAAGTAGAGTCACTATTTGTAAATACCAGTCAGCAACAAAGACTTTTTAACAGGCTTGTCAATGATTCCTTTGCAATTCAGTGTCACGGATCTAGATTACATTGCTGAGCTTTGTGTGTGTGTACCTTCACTCGAGGCTCCAGACAGCAACGCCAGTAGGACCGATCTTGCCGTTCTCACCACCGAGCAGCAACTTGGCACCCTGAGGAGCAGCAGGAAGCTCGATCTCATCCGGACCGTAGTTGAAAGTCCAGAGGGCGTTACCATTCCTCCTGTAACGCAGGTCAGCACCCAAATCGCTCTTGCTTCCCTGTGGTGTCTCATCGAAGAGCGTCTTGACATCGGCCTTGCTCGCCAAGTCGCCAAGGTACGAGACGAGGAACTCGACAGGAGTGTAGGCTGAAACGTAGTGAGTCTCCTTGTCGCCGTCCTTGTTGCCGCAAGTGGCGGAAGTGCCGTTGCGGTAGCCGTAGTAGGTTGCGGACTGGTCGATCGAGACGGAAGAGTTCTTTCCGTCGCGCTCGCATTCGATCCACTCGACCCAACCAGAAACGTTGTATTGCTGACCAGCGTACGAGATCATGTCACTGAAGCCTTCTTTGATGGTCTCGACACTAATGACCATCATGGGAAGAACATCGCGGATGGGACCGTTGCTGGGTGGCAGACCGTCAGGGATGGAGAGAGCGGCAACCTTTGATGCGGAACGAGGACCGAAGACAGTAAGACCCTTGTAGTCGGACCATATCTCAACGAATTCCTTGCTGATGACGGGCATCGATGGCACAACAACCATCTTGTAACCGTCGAGCTTGGTAGTTGGACCAACAACGTCAATGTTGAGACCAAGCCTGCGAAGCGCAGTGTACCAGTTGAAGACAAGAGGGAAGTACTGCATCGAAGGGTTCGAAAAGCTTTCCATGTCAACGTCCCATGTACCGGACTGTGGCTCTGCCTCCATCAACCACTGTGCGGCATAGTCGAAGACCATTGCGACCTCAGCCTGATCTTCAGTCTTGGTCTGGACGCGTGCGTTGTCTGCAACATTGCGCTTCTGGTTGTCACTGCCAGATTTGAAAAGGCTCGTCATCTTGGTCAAGTCTTCGTTGACGACCTGCTGTTGCTCGAGGTAAGCGTGGTCAGGAACATTGTCGCGACGAAGCATAGCGGCGTGCATCTGCTCCTGTGCGAAGGGAACTTCGCGCCACCGGAAGATATTGGACATGCTGCCTCCGTGCGCAAACGTTTCGTGCTGCCAAAGCCTCACCATCCCGATTTTTGGACTAGGATTGAAATGTGCCCAATTGACTGGCCCAGGTTGCTGCTCCATGAACCCGAAAGGACCAGCAGTGTTGTTGTAAGCAGCACCAGCAACTCCTCGATATAAGTCATGGTGAAGAGCCTGGAAGTCGGGAGTGCCAGTGCGACCATATTTAATTTTGTTTGTGTCGGATATCCACGCGAATTGCTCCGCGTTTCCAAGAGGGTATGAATCCCATGTGGCGAGATCGAGACCGGTTTCTCGGGCCAGCTTAAAGTGGTCGAAGTCGAGGAAGGCGCCCATGAAGTTGGTGGTGATGGCTTTGTCCGAGTATTTGCGGATGGTGTTGACCTGATCCTTGGCGTACTCAATGGTCATGTCCGAAGAGAAGTGGTAGAAGTCGAGTCGTCCAGCAGGGCTGCTCTCGGTAACTTCGAGCATGGGCAAGTCGATCTGGTCGAATGACTGGTACGTTGACGACCAGAAAACGCGACCCTCCATCTGGTTGTAGAGAGTGATATTATTGTTGTACTTGTAGCGAGCCAACCCTGATATTGCTTGCGAGCGTTTTGGTCGTAGGTGCGAACAGTGCTGTGGCAGCCGAGCTCGTTGTCAATCTGCCATGCAATGACAGCCTCGTGGCTTCCGTATCGTTTAGCCATAGCTTCGATGAAGCGCTTTGAGAGCTTGCGGAAGTCGGGGGACGAGGTCGAGTAGTGACGACGAGAGCCGAATCTTCGTTGACGACCCTGAGCATCAGCGCCAAGAATGTCGTAGTCCTTGACGGCCCAGATGGGAGGGGTAGCAGTTGGGGTTCCGAGGATGACCTTGACACCCTGGCTGTGAAGCGCCTCGATGGACCGGTCGAGAAGCGACCAGTCATAGTTGCCATAAGTAGGTTCGAGGATTGCCCAGTCGAACTCGCTGATTCAAGCGTAGGAGAGAGTAGCGTTTGCCATTTTGGCTGCATCATCTTCCCAGAGGAACTCGGGCCATTGTGAAGGGTAGTAGTCAACGGCAAAGTGGAGACCTTCTGGCCAGCGTGATGAGTCCGGCTTTGGGCTTAGGGAGAAGGGATATTCTTTCGAGTTGTCTACATCTGGCTGAATGTAGTCTCGAATGAAGAGGGAGGAAGAATCGAGGTTGAAGTCTCGCGAGCTGGGGAAGGCGACAGCGAGGCTTGGGAGAAGAGCCACAAAGGAGGCGAGCTTGGCCCAGTTACCTGCCAACATTCTTGCGGCTCAGTATAGGGGCGAGAGAGGCACGAGGTAGGAGAAGAGGGAGACGTTGGGTTCAGTTCTGAAGTAAGGAAGCAAAGTCGTCGCTAAAGGGTTATATATGATTCCACGGCTAGGAGCTGTCGATCCAACTTCAACGATCTGGTCTTCAGACGGTCTCGCGCTACGAGCGCTACGATGCTTCATCGTAGAGTGGCCGAGCAACCTCAGGTAGGAACGGGCGATTCAGAAGAGTGGTGACCCCGCATTTGGCGCACAATCAAAGCGGAGAGAAAAGTCTGGAGATCTCGGTGTTTGTTGAGCCGGAAGGAAATTGACCGTTCGAAGCGTTGCACCGAAGCGAGACCAGAGTGGGGGCAAGATCGACCTTGGACTCTGTATAGCGGCTTGCAGAAGCGGTTAAGAGGAGCAAGCTTGGTGCGGGGACAGCAGGAAGCCATGCCATAATGGCAAGCAAAAGGAATAAAGAGATCTCCGAACTCCGGCAGCTTTCCAGGAGTTGTCCAAGTGCAAGGTGATGAGCAACCGCATATGATTGCCGTAATGTTCGAGCGAATTGCTTCTTTTGCCGCCTGAGTCGGCTAATTATACTCTTGTCCTCGCAAGCCTTGTTCTTCTTCAACTTTTCGATGCTAAGCGAGTTGCATACGACGGACACGGTCGGATGGTCTGGATCGGTGTTCGGCAGTCGCTTCCATGCTCGCGGCTTGAGTTTCCAAAGTAGTTGACCGGCACACTCGACTCCGCATCGACTCCTAGCAACAAAAGCGTGAGTTTGTGGTGAGCAAGCATGCATTTATACATGCATCAGCTGACCATGTTTTGCATCGCTCTTGGCGTCTGAGCCAGGGTAGACAGATGTTCGAGTACATCAACAACAAAGGGGTTCGCCATCTGGCTGAGGGATGTGAGATGGCGACGAGGACTAGGTGATCAAGGTTGGAATGACCAGGTCGTCAGGCCTGTTGCAGTGCTCTCGTTTGAGCCCATAGAAATCTTGCGGCAGACCTTTTGGGTACCATCGGTTCTGCATGGTCTCTTGAAGCCTGAAGCGATCCACAAGTCCTCTTCTCATAGTAGACTCGATCAGGATCACTTCCATCATCTGATGTGTCTGTTGTCTGTGATTCTGCTGTCCCTACCAATGCAAAGGTGGTCCAGATCCATAACAACTCCTTGTGACGATGACCGCCGCTTCTTGAACCAAGCTTCCTTTAAAGCAGACTCGGCATCCGTCCGTTGTGAGATGAGAACTATTGACTCCTCTGTCGTATGTGAAAGATCCGTTGAAGATGATGAGCTCTTCACTCCAGCTTCTCTGCCCTTTTTTGGTCCACAATTTCGTTTCGCATTTTTGTTCTCAACTTTTTTTCTTGCTTGAAATTGAAATTGAACCTTTTTCTGCTGACAGCTGCAAGAGTCATGTCATATGACGCGATCCAACACGAAATTTTTGGAAGCAGCAAAACCTGAACCCTCTTTTTACGCTATCTGCAGCTCCCTATGGAAACGCACAAGCCCCTCATCTTCTGTCAACGCTTGACTCCAACCATTCCTTGGCAGCATCCACTCTTCCTACTTGATGTCCCTCGCTGTCATCGAGCGGCTTCTCCCCTACTTTCTGACGACAATCAGACTGCGAGGCAACGCCGCGGGTCTTGAGGACCAGACTTAGAAGCGAATAGCATCCAACCCCGTCAATACGACAACTCAAAGACGATCAATACGGTCTGCAGATTCACCACCGGCCATTACTTGCTGTCAATCATTGGCAAGATGAGGCTCGACCTCGAGATCACCGCTCTCAACCTACTCTGCACATCCTTCGGTCTCTTCTTTATCGCGTACGGCACCTTCTCCTACCTCATTAAGGAGAGGCTCTTTCTCGGCGAAGCACCTCTTGCTGTCGTCATTGGCATCGGACTTGGTCCCTACGGTCTCGGAGGCATCTTCAACTGGGCATCAAAAGAGATCGGCATTGATGAGGTATCTCTAGGACTATGTAGGGTGGTTATTGGCATCCAGCTCACGCTGGTGGGTGTGCAGCTTCCGTACAAGTATCCATGGATCGAGATTCGCAGCTTGGCCGTGCTGCTTCTGCCAATCATGACTGTCATGTGGCTCTCGACTACGCTTTGCATCTGGCTTGTCATACCCTCATTGCCGGTGCTAGCTGGACTTGTTATTGCGACATCAGCCACACCTACTGATCCAGTGCTGTCAAATGCCATCGTCAAAGGTGCATTTGCAGATCAGTACGTCTCTCCTCGCATCCGCAACCTCATCTCGGGGGAGAGTGGCGCCAACGACGGGTTCGGTTACCCATTCCTCTTCCTTGCCGTCCATCTTCTTAAGCTAGAGACAACCACTGAAGTCCTTACAGCCTGGGTCCTCGAAACGTGCCTCTATACTGTCGGAGGTGCCGTCATCTACGGTATCGTTGTCGGCTACCTTTGCCGCAAGTTTATCGAGTTCTCAACTGCTCACAATTTCATCGACAAGGAAAGTTTCTTGTTGTACGGTGCAGCCATGGGAGTCTTCATCATCGGATCAGGTGGAGTCATGCAGATTGATGACCTACTAGCAGCTTTTGTCGCCGGCAATGCGCTGTCATGGACCGACTTCTATCGCGAGCAATGCGAGGAGTCTGAAGTCGATAACTGTCTTGACTTGCTCCTCAACCTCGTCTTCTTCAGCTTCCTCGGCGCCACTATTCCATGGGACTCGTTCAATGATCCCGAGAACGGCGTCACACCAGGCAAGCTTGCGCTGATGTGCATTTTCGTTCTGCTCTTCCGTCGGCTGCCAGCGATGTTGGCATTCTACCGCTTCGTACCAACGCTGCACGACGTTTCAGAGGCTTGCTTCATCGGCTACTTTGCCCCGATTGGTGCCGGTGCGCTGTTCTACCTTGGCGTCATCTTGGACGAGTTTAAGCCAGACGACCCTTCACCGGTCGCAAAACGCATTCGAGTACTAGCCAAGCCGGTCACCTACGCACTCATCCTTTCGTCCATCATCGGTCACTCGCTCGCCATTCCACTGGTCAAGGCCGCGTTCGAGTATTTCAACGTCAAATCCATCAAGCTCGACGGCGAGTCGGACATCAGCGCTGACGAGGACAACAAGCAGCAAGACGAAGATGACGATGACCAAGAGGAGGAAGGCGGAGCAGCCGGAGAGGAAAATGACATTCTTCGAGCACGCGATTACGCTCGACCCATTCGAAACCGTCGCGAGGAGATGTCGGTTGAAGACGAGTACGAGCATGGCGAGCACCGTGATCGAGACAGACGCTACTCTCAACAGTCTACTGACTCGCGATGCAGTTCGCGTGCTGCTGACAGCAGCGAGCATTCCGAATCGTACCACCACTCGACGGTTCATCGTCCCGAGAACAAGCAGCGTCGTGCTAGCCATAGAGAAGATCCGGAATCCGGTGGTACTTATCACCGTGATGGATCTTGGGATAAGCGTGCATCATGGCGCGTGTCGAGCGGCCACAAGCTGGGCCCACACCATCGACTTAGGAGGAACGAACAGACAGGTCAGCTCGAGCTCGACCCAAGAATGTACACAGTCGAGCATGGGGCACCCGTCCACGGGCATGCGAGAAGAAGAGGTGGACGCGACGGAAGAAGTACGAGTCGAGGTCAGCGTAGGACAAGCACTGCTGAAGAGGACCAGCAGAATCTGCTGGAGCAAGGTCGAAGCAACGCGAATGGTCAGGGTGGATCGTATGGCAGCATCAGCCATCATTGATGGAAAGAATGCTTTGTAGACATTTGAAGCATCGCTCATCCTAGTCGTTTCACGTCACACCAGTCGCATTCCTCTTGTGAGTCAAAGTCTGCTGAGTTTTCTTTGTTCCTGCGGCTACAAAGGGAGCAAATGACAGCCAAGCAGTCCTCTTCCACCCCAGCCTGCCCTAGGAATCAACGTCAAGACGACAGTATCCGCCACACCTTCTCTCTGCACCAGCAGCTCGATTCCTGCGCCGTCTACAACCACTCCTGGTGCAGCCAATGCACCCAAGCCCTCCGGGTCCTCCGCCGTCACCCAACCGAACTTAAGGATCTGATCGCCTGCTTCCAATCCTGCTGTCTGAGCCGGACTATTGTCTGCTACGCTGTTTACTTTGGCAAACGCTCTGAGCTCTTGCTGTGATCCTGTTGTGCCCCTTGTTGAAGTCGTTGCGGCCACTGATGATGATGGTGGAAGAGCATCACCGTTGATCGCCAGCTCTAGGAGCTTGGAGATACGGTCACGCAGCGCTTTCGAGTCGTTACGGAGCACGTTGATGCGTTGCCTCGCAGATCGGATTGCCATCAGGTCTTTGTTGGCAAGCGGAAAGCCGTGCGAATCTATCAGAAGTGTTGCCATATTGACGCCATTGGATGTGAGAACCGCCATGTGCTGCGAAATGTCTGCGTCGAGTTGCTTTTGAAGTTCGAGTAGCGACATTGCTTCCGTTCGTGCAGGCGCTGGCTCCGTTGGCAGCGGTTGTGACAGTACGGAGCTGACATCGACGTCGTCAACCCCTGACGAGGTATTGTGAATGTCAATATTGAGATCTCTTGACATTGTTGCTGTTCGTGCGTGCAGAGGCGAAGAGGAATGCGGGAATAAGGTGGAGAAGTGGTTGCAAGAGAAAAGCTGAGTTGGAGGCGTTGTGGATCATTGGACCCTGAGCTCCACCTTCAGAAGGAAAATTCGGGTCCCGGCACTCGGAAGTCGGGTTCTCTGAAAAATGGTCAGTCCGGATGACAATTCTGACGGGGATCGACAATTCGCATAAACAGTTCCGAGAAGGTTACACCAGGTTCATATCACCGGCCCGGTTCTTGGTGCAGCAAAGCGTTACGCTGCTGCTTACCCGACGGAACTTTTTCGTTGTTTCATGCCGAAGCCTCCACTTCATTGGACACTCATTCACGAAGCCTCTGCTATGGTAGGTTTGATAGCATAGCCACGCCCTTGCCCTCCTCATTGCCATGGTACAAAAGTAGAGCCGTTCTCCATCCCTCCTCTCCACCATCTTACCTCCCCGAACATAGACTTGGAAGGGTCACGGTGACCATCGGAAGGATTTCGAATACGATGTCAGGATTTCTATCTTCCACAGCGACGCTGCTGGGACGTACGATCCTCTCGCCAGTCGCACCACACTCTCTGTTCGCAGTCAACGTCGAATACTACAAACCGCCTACAACCACTGCTGCCTCATCCACCGAGAACTCACCTAGCATCGAGACCCTTCTCGCCGCAACAGAAACACTCAACCCTGCCAAGAACCCTAGCTTCAAGCCTACGCCTTGGCTATCCACGGGTCACCTCCAGACAATCTACTCCGCTGTCGGAAACTTCAGTCACATCGATGCGGTTGAATACAAGCGTCGCGTCTTCGTCACTCCCGACGGCGGCACTGTCGGTCTCGACATCTCTCCTCCGTCCCTGGCGGATAGCGAAGAGCAGCTCAAAGCGCAGCAACACCCAGCAGCCGATGGACTTCCCACAGTGGTCTGTTTGCACGGCTTGACAGGTGGCTCGCACGAAAGCTATGTCCGCAACTGCTTCTCGCACCTCACCAAGTCTGCAGACCAAGGCGGGCTAGGCTACCGCGGAATTGTAGTCAACTTCCGTGGCTGTGCCAATGTGCCCGTCACCTCACCGCAGCTCTACTCTGCACTGAAGATCGCCGATATCCGCTCAGCCCTACTTCTCATCACCAAGCTGTACCCCAACTCACCACTCATCGGGATCGGCTTTTCTCTCGGTGCCAACGTTCTCGGTCGCTACTTGGCTGAGGAAGGAAACTCTACCCCTCTCCTCGGTGGGATCATCGTCGGCACACCATTCGATCTCAAAGCTGGCGTCGACGAGCTTGACTATGGCGGCTTCCTCTCTCAAAAGTACTCCATTGCTATGGGCCACAACCTTCAACGAATGGCTCACAAACACAAGGACACCCTCGCACTCCACCCTCCCTTCCGTGCTCCCCTCGACGACGTTTACGATCCTGTACCGCAACCTAAAACTGAACTCGAGCTTTACAAGCAACAGGTAAAGAACCATGGACCTGCACCTGGCAAGAGAGCAGTCATCAAGAACGGCACTCTCAAGGCAGCGGACCAATCCATGACGCGTTTCGTTGGTGGTCTGCCGAAACCATACGGAGAGTTCCCATTCGACAGTGCGGAGGACTACTACAACTACGGAGGATGTGCCAAGGTGATTGGTAAGGTGGAGCGGCCGATGTTGTGTTTGTCGGCGGAGGACGATCCAATCGTGCCAAGTAAGATCTGGGAGAAGATCCGTGCTGCTATTGGTCGAGAGGCTGATGGAACACCAGTGGAGGAAGCAAAGGAGGGAGAGTACAACGAGAATGTCGTGTTGGCTTGGACGAAGGGTGGAGGCCATTTGGGTTGGTTTGAGGGACTTAGGCCGCGAAGATGGCTGTACAGGCCAACGTCAGAGTTCATCAAAGCCTTGTTCGAGAAAACGACCGACGAGCAGAAGGCAAGAATCAAAGCAAAGAGCAGGTGGGCATTAGAAAAGGTAGAGATGACGGAAGTAGAGATCGAGTTGATTCCCAAGGAAGCGCTGCCGGTTTACATACTGCCTGGCGAAGGTGGCAGGTCGTCTCGCTGGTCTGACTCGCCATCCTCCCCATCTCCCGAGCAGGATGGAAAGAGCGCTCCTAGTGGCACAGACTCGCCGGCTCGCGTCACGGACTTGGATCGAGACCTCCAGAGCAACAAAGCTGGCGCAGAGGACAGTTTGCTCAATCCCTCCGATACCGGTTTCTCCGCCAACTCGCCCCCTCCCGCCACATCTGAGATCAACGATGCCACGACCGGACACTCCACCCTCCGAATGCCATGGTTACTAACCCACGTTCTAAAGGAAGCACCTCTCGTTCACCCTCGCCAAGCCTCTTACGCTCCTTACCACGAGCCTTCCTCCTCTGCCACTCTCGAAGAGCGCAAAAGGCTCGGATGGGAGAAGGTCAAGCTCACAATGTACACGGATGTGGATCACCCCGAAGTGGGATTTTGCGAGCTTTCACCCGACTCAAGGGTCGCTGGTGTTGGCGAGACTTTCAAAGGAGGAGTCGAGACACCGGGTGGAAAGAGGGAGCCGAAAGAAGCATCTGCGCAGGGAAGTAAGAATGTCATCGCTGGTCTTTAGAGCCTCTTAGTATAAAAAAGGAATAGATCATAGATGCGATGTATGAGTGTGGATGGCCTGTGGGTATCATCGGGTATATTGTCGAGCAGATTGAAAATGATGAGCTAGCGGAGAGGTCTCTCACATCGTGTTTCGTCGTGTACATCCCTGCACTTTCGCGAGCAGTATCTGTGTCCGCATCGTATGCATGAGAGATCACCGTGAAAACCGCAAATACTGCAATACTTTCTCCCTGGTTTTTCTGATAATCCTGATCTCGCAGTCCTCCAATTCGGCTTACCGCCTCGTAATGGAAGCCTTGCCTGATCCACCAACTCCTCTACCATCGAATGCAGGTTCCGTCTGCCACTGACTAAGATACGCCTCAATTCGGCTTGGTTTCGCCTTCGTTGCGCCAGACTGACACCTGCTGCTCCTGTTGCTGCGCTGTCTGTCTCTGCTGAAAATGCCGCTGCTGTTTCATTGGCATTGGACATTGCGGGATCGGAGGTGGAAGTGATGACGGCAGAGGCGGTAGGAGCGTCGCGGTAGTTGATCCGTTCGAGTTCGTCCAAGCGACGTCGAGCTCGTCTCCTTCGGGCATCGAGCTCCTTTGCTTGTCGCTCACGCTCCTGTTCTTCGTTGAGAAGATTGTTCTGCTGTCCAGTGATGGTTTGGGGTCGATTGGTGATGGGCCGTGATGCGACGGAGCGTCGTTTGCGGAGTGATACTGATGCTGACATTGTTTTGTGATCGGGCCGCGTGTCAGCGCCGAGGATGTCTTGAGCGAAAAATAAGCAGTGATCTCGGACTTGTGAGCGACACAGTGCGAAACAAGATGAACGTCCGCTCAAAGACGGAGGAGAAGGTGCGGAAGATAGGTGAGAATGCGTTCAGGGTTCAGAAGAAAGCTTAAGATTGAATTCCGGCTTCCGAAATACTCGTGACGTGTCAGGCTTCGCGGTCACATCGATGTCGGTACCATGAATCAGCACCGCCTCCTGTCCCCTATCCTGTGTAGTCTTGGATAGGTCCATTCCTTCAACGGAAGGAGCTAAAACAGAAAATCAGTTTAAGCAACAAGGTGCTGTCAATTGGGCACCATGCAACCCTGCTCCACAGCGCGGACTAAGACCGCACAATGCATTCAAGGTTCAGGGTACATGAAAGGGCTGAACAGCCTCAGTACCACAACACGAACGCCCGCTAGCGGGTAACTGCGGGGCTTGAACATTAGACGTGATCATTAAAGCCCTGCCCAGCCTACTCTTGTGTGCCATTGAAGGCTTCTGTAGGGATATCTTCTCTCCAGAATTGCATGCAGCTCACTTAACGTATCTATCAACCACTTCTGCGGCGTAGTATGTGTTGAACCGTAGATATTTCCGTTTTCGAAAGAGTGCTCACGGGTCCTAGAGTATCAATATGAGCCCACATTCGCACCATTTCATATAACAGGCATGGCGACGAATAGCCTCGTCTACGAGCCAACAACAGCTTTCTCCGTGGCGCAAGGTGAGGCTCGATACAGTATTGTTCGAACATGTTCTGAAATGGAAGACTGCGTCACCAAACATCTACCAAAAATCGCTGCGCTTCCCCTGGGATATGCATAGGAATACGCATTGAAGACCAGAGGGTTTGCGCATCGGATCTTCATCATACCAGCTCCGCCCCTTTGTGATGTAAGAGCCTTCAGCTCAAGCGTCGTGCAGGGGACAGCTTCAACTGGTCGCCGTTAATCTTTCCACTTAAGAGACCCTTTGAGTTTACTTCTCCGACTTCTGTTGTCGGTCTCAACGTAAGTTTCCAACATCACCGATTCTTCAACCACCAGCCTTGTATGACACCAGTCTTCTCGAAGACCGAGTTCTTATAATACAATCAATTTCCCTCCCCTTTAGTCGATTGTCCCTTCCTGTTCCCAGCATTTTTATGAAGGTCGTAGTTCAGCAAATGTTCTCAGCGTGCCAAAGCAAGATTCAGGTCCAGCAAGCTCAGACACGCCCTTCTCTATCGATCAAGTAGTAGAGATTTGTCGACTTCGGTTGCCAAGTGTGATAATATCCGTGTAGCTCGATTCTGGCTCGCCGATTGTGCAATTCTTACCCAGCATCAACGTTTTGAGAAATGAGGGAGATTTCGGTTGTCCATCATCTCCAGGAGCTCGACATTCTCTAAGCTGCAATAGATGACAGTTCCTTGAAGCTGTTTCGGTGCATCGTTGGCATGACAGAGGCTCAGAACCGTTGACTACTTCGGTAAATTTCTATTTTTTCTTGCTTGTAGACTCAGGTCCGGCCTTTTTTGCGAAACGATGGAGACCCGTCATCAGTATGACCTGACACCCCCGAGGTCATACCGACGACGCTCAAATCATCGTCTCATGAGTTCGAAAAGGTATTGAGCTTGCATGAGCATTCAGAAAAACCCTAGCCGAGGTCGAGTCCACACCGATGAAGGACGACTGAAACCTCACTAATGTGAAAATTCTGAGTAGTGTGAATCTGTTTGAGCTTCGTGTCATCCGCACTTCATATCCTGACGCAACAGCATCATCCACAAAGGCTTCGACATGCATTCGCACCCACCGCGCTGCGCCCGGTCCCTGTGAAGCTTCACGTTGGCACCAAGGGCTCCTCTACGTGGCCCCTGTCCTCTGCGGACAGAACTCGGCTGTGTTGTCAATCAGAAACGCGGTCTCTCGCTTGATAGATGAGATTAATACAGCGAAAAAGATCATCTGCAGCTGCTCGAAGGAATGACATTAAATCTAGCTAGGTTTCTAAGTGCTCGGACGAGGTGGTATGGGCGGCTGACTTGCATTATATCCTCCTACCGCAGGAGAGCCAATCGCCGGTGCTGCTGTACCACTGCTTCCTCTTCTCATTGCCAGTACCTCAGGATGAGCCGGCGGCGGTGGTGGCAAACTGCTCGTTCCTGCATCGCTTTGTACGTTCCTAAATTGTTCCCTCATATGTTGCAATTGCTCTTCAACACCTTTTCCACCTTTCACAACCACAAGTGAACATGTGAGGTGGTCGGGATTCGGGGTGATAGCGCCCCTGATGAGCAGTCCGTGAATCTGACGATGGATCAAGGCATCGAAGAGACCTACTTCGGATAAATATCGGAGAATAGCACGAACTTGTGAGAGAAGAAAATCTGACTGCGTTGGTGGAGGCTGGGCTGAGCGAGTTACAGGTAATGGAGGAGGTGGAGAAGCTGAGACTCCTGGAACGGCGCTCATAGCTTCTTGCTTCGTATAGCGAGCTGTAGCAATGTCTGGTATGGCGTGTGGTTGGAAAGTTCCATCGCCTGCATACGTTAGCGCATGCATAAGCGTTGCGCTCATCAGGAGTGGAGGTTTCCGGGCCAAGGTATATATCGTGTCAAGCGCCTGACAGCTTCGATCATTGGTACTCACCTCTTATCCTCAAATGTGTGAAGGTCTCAAGCAAAGACACATTCGCATCGTTTCCAATGTGTGAATTCGCATGCATTTCTGAAAAGTGTTAGTTGTGAAGTTGCGCTAGAAGAAAGCCTGCTGCCTCTCAGTGTCAGGAGCGCCTACAACGCCGAACCAAGCCAACCCCGCCACGGCTCCTGCAACAATCGTCACAGCAGGCGGGCTCTTGAACCACTGAGTAGCAACAAACGCGGAACTGGCCACAACACCCCAGAAAGGATCCGAAGTCAAGGGACCACTCTGACTTGTTGATTCCACTACTGCTCCTCGCGCTGGTGTGTAGATGTAGCCCACTGTTGTCAACAGAAAAACAGATCCTAGTGTGTCAGTACTGGAACTCGTGTTTCTCACATTGAGTATGGGAAAGAGCACTTACCAAGGAACAGTTGCCACACAGCAGTATAGACAAGCCCTGTGGCTGAGGCATTCAGACCCCTCAATACTGACTTGGCCACCTCATGTTTCCTTCAAGTGTTGTAGATTGGCAGCAGGGAAAGCTTGAGCAAGATACCGGGCGAAAAGATGCCGAGCCAACCAATGAAGGCGCCAAGAGCAGGGTTGGAGGGAACTGAAAGAACGCCGAGATAGGCAGCAAAGTTGAAGTTGGGCCCAGGGAAAGCTTGCAAGATGGCAAAGCCGAGAAGAAAGTCTCTCGAGTCGAACCAGCCATTCTCGACCGTGTACCCGCGCAAAAGGGGGATGACGACAGGTCCACCACCAAAGATGATGACACCGGCGATCATCATGTTGGTGAAGAAGTCGAAGGCTCGAGGTGGGTTGTTGAGCTGAGAGCGTGTAAGAACGATAGCCACGACGAAAGTGAGAAAAAATGCACCAAGGCCAATAGCAAAGTATCGGTTAAGGACCATGATTGGGGTGCGACGATCAACAATGGCAGCATCGATACCTTCTGTGCTCTGATTGGTACCCGTTCTGGTGCGGTCGACTGTTTGCGCGTTTCTCTGTCGAAGACTGCCTTGTGCTAAACTGGACCCGACCTGGAATGGGAGCTCTTGGACAGAGGCAGGAGTCTGCGCTTTGTCGAGAGAGGCACGCTGAGCGGTGTTGACTTGTTCAAGTTCGATGTCCTGGGTCGAGTCGTTTTGTGCACCATCGCCTGCGTTGTTGCTCCTTGTTCTGGCTTCGCGAATGTTGAGCTTTGCCGAGACGCCTGCAATGATGCCAAGTCGGAAATCATACAGTAGTGTTGTAAAGCCACCACCGAAGACGAGGACGCGGTACATCCACGGGGCATGGTAGCAGATACCGAATGAAGCCGATCCAAGCACCAACAATCTCGAAACACCATCTGTGATCGACGACTTGCTCAGCTGGAAGGCAGCTAAAGCGACCAATCCCACTGCCGCAGCGTTCAGGCCGGTCAACAAGCCCAGCACAGTGGGTGGTAGCCTCTCTGGGAACTTGCACACACCTGCACCTAATGCTGCCATCCCAGCAGCCCCGGGGATCAACCAGAAAAGGAAAGCAACCAGCCCAGCAAGTGTACCATTACGAGCAACTGCGATGGAGGAGGCAAGCTGCGTTGAACCTGGACCAGGAAGCAAGCATGACAATCGCACATGGACTTGCGCTTACACAAATTGAAATTAGATACACCACTTGAACGGGGCCACAGACAGACGCCCTTCAGACAGGTATATCTCTACAAAAGGTCTTAGTATTTCCAGGGAAGAGAGGCTACAGAACATGAGTATATATACCTTCACAGCTGCCTATACTCGACCTCCCTGCATACCTCATATCTTGGTGTCAATCCTCGAGAATAAGCTGCATGTGCTCCCACGAGCTTCGCCTTTATTTCATCTCCGTTGACACCCGCTTTTATCTCGGCAACCCGGCCCGGAATACTCCAATCTAACATGTTGGCCCCTGGAAATACCGAGGTATGTTCAACTACATTCAAATTGCGCTGCCAGATGAGCTGTTAGACCGCCTTCCAGTTTCAGCTGTTAGACCTACGTCATTTTTGTCTTGAAGAAATCAGTATAGGGTTGCCGATGGAATGACGCAAATGGCTGACTGCTTTTGCTCATTTGCCGACTCTGATCCTATTGTGCCACCCTGACAACCAAGCCTTCCACCATTCATGCTTGAGCAGCGAATATAGAACATGGTGATAGCAATGCATATGCTATTCAATTGTAGTTAGTCTATCGCTTGTTGGGAGATCGCCTATTTGCATTTGCAGGCATTCGCTCGTCGCCGAGCTATAGTAGTACACTGCAGGACGGCAGTAATGATATCGATTTCTGATTTCTCCAGATTTCCTTCCCACATCCCACCCCTCTTTTCCCCGCACTTTTTCTGTCCCACCTTGGCCGCACTGTCCAACCATCTTTCTTCTTGGCTCTATGACGACAAAGTGTTGCCGGCAACTATTGCCGCCGCGGACTTCTCGACGTCGTCTGTACGTTTCGCTCGACCGCCTCTGCCGTACTGTATGTACTTTGTGGATAACTTAGCTAGAGACCAGACCCCTTGCTACGATACCCGAGCTTTGCTTTTTGTCACTGCCTGGACTCGCTCCACAATCACTCTATCGTCTTTGTCGTCTTTGTCGTCCTACATCCTGCTCAGGTTGTCACTCCTACTTCGCTCCAACTTCGTCTTGAACCATACCTTTCTTGCCATCACCAAACACAATGCCTATGTTCTACCACTAGACGGCTTCCCATTTCTGCATCTCACGTTGCAGTCATCCAGGCATCGTCAGCCTGGAACCTAGCTTAGCCTGAACACCGTCAAGATTTCCAGCCTGCAGCCATGTCGATCGCATCCCAATCACCGCAGCAACAGCAACAGCAACAGCCACGACCTATCCTGACCGATTCACCAACCAGGCAAGACCACTCTTTTGTCTCGGTCGTATCCTCACCCGAAGCTTCTTCTCCAGACGAGCTTGTCTCTGATTCTTCCGTTAGCCAAGCCATCCTCTCCGACGCCTCGAGTCAACCCAAGCCCAAGAGCATCCTCGAAAACGCTCACGGAGCTCTTCCACGCAAACCATCTCGGTCAGGCAGCGAATCAGGCTTTAAGGCTGCTCTCAAAGCTACTTTCTTACCTCCTCCAACACCAGGTCGCCAAATCAAGGTTAAAGATGGCAAGAAACTAGGCAAGTCCTTCCAACGTACAGACCCTCTACCCGAAAGATTTCAAGGTGGGCAGGTGCTCGAATATGATCCTCGAGGCAAGCATGCCACAGCAGGTGATGGCATCTTGCCATCAGGCTGCACCAAGCCTCCATCCTTCGATCGACGCGACAGCGCCAGCGAGTCAGGCTATGCAAGTGACAAGGAGAGCAGTGTCGGCACTCCAAGTGAAATGGGTGATGCGGCCCGCTTCTCGAGATCCTACACCTCAGAAGCTAGCTCTGCGTGCCGCCCGAGCATGAACGACCAGTCCGAGTGGGGACCGCCAACGTCGTCGGTCCCAAGTAGAGCCAGACAAGGCTCCGTGGCGTCGACAACATCAAGCAGTAGTAGTGCAGCGGCGATCAAGTTTGCTCCTCTCCCCATGTCAGGACGATTGAAACGTGCCAACTCGATTACCATCGGCGTTGCTGCTCGATCGCATCTTCTTCAGTCGCAAGGTACCGCTGCCCCACCGCGACCATCCTGCACACCACAGCACGTGCACGGTTCACAAGCATGGTACACCAACAATGCCGGCAACCTTCATCCTCGTCACCAAGACGTCGTCGATGTGGGCCAAGAGATTAAGAAAGGCGCTACCAAGGCGTGGAAACTCCTTCGCGGCACTGGTGGAGGCAACGCAAGCGATGCCTCCAACAGCTCCAACAACAACACACCCGCGACTCAATCTGCTCCAGCTGCCAGGGCAGCGGCACAAGCTGCTTTGCTGGAGAAAGCCCGAAAGACACTCCCCAAGGAGGGCGCACCTGTGGCAGATCACGAAACAGGCCAACTCAAGATGGCCAACGCATCCGTACCTCTCAACACCACACCCAAGATCTCCCAGGGTCAAGTCTCGGACCAAGCCAAGAAAGCAGCTGTTCCGGCTGCCAGCGGAGATCGAACACCACGCAGAGCAGGCAGCCCAACACAACATCTTCGCAATATGTCCATCTCAGAGCAGCCAGAAGCGGAAGCAGCAGCAGCAATCGAAGCAGCACACGCAAAGAATGCTGCTAAAGCAGCTCACCTTCCCAACGGTCATCATCCACATGACCTTCAAGATGGGCCTCAGCACAATACCTACCATCTTGCTGATGATCATGACGCAGCACAGCTTGACTCAGGGACGGCAACACCGACAAGTGCGATGCAGAGAAGATTGTCGACCGGTGCATTCTTGCGTGGCTTGTCGTTGCGAGGTATTCAAGAGGACAGGAAAAGAGATCTCTTGGGTTTGGATGCGGATGATGATGAACAGCAGAGAATGGATAGCGGCGAGAAGGGTCTAGGCGATGAGAGCAAGACGTCAGCTGAAGGTGAAAGACACGGCATTGCCGTCAGGACACCAGCAGGGAAGGAAGAGGAGCTCGGCTTGGAAGGATATGGTCATTCAAGGCCAGTTCATTCGTAAGGTACACAGGCATGCGGACGATATGTTACGAGTTCTGCCTCTATATAATTACATGCGAAGCCAGTCGGCTCATTCTGATTCCAATCCTGTGAAGCGTACAATGGTGTGCTATGCGTCATCCGAATCGTGGTCGTTTGAACAACGCATTTGGATCGATTGTCAGATTTATGACCGGTGCAATCCAAAGTGGATGCTCTTGCTGAAGTGGCCGTGGCGGTTGCTGTTGCTGTCGCTTCGACGGCGGTTTTGGTGACAGCTTGAATTCAAAGGTGACAAGATCTCTCCAATCGCCTTTCCTGGGGCCGTCGATCATCTTGACCACTTCACTCCTCGTCGAGACGCTCTGGAATTCGCACCGCTCCAACAGTTTCCGATAAGCCTCGTTCTCGGGGAAGCAGCTTGCCTGCACCGTCGAGTATCGCCAGTCGGTCTCGAGTGAAGCCAGCACTGCCTTGACCAGGAATGTACCTACGCCTCTGCCCCTTTCCGTCTCCGCTACCATGACTTGCAGCTCTGCCACCTGTCCTTGCCTGACATCTTCTTCCTCAGCCAGTCCCACATCAGAGACAGCCTCATCTTCACTGTAGAATGGCTCCAGCTGCGGATAGGGATATGGTGCAAGTGCGAACTTAAGTTGGTGCATTTAGACACCGAGACATGAAGGTACGAAAGTGCTGTGGTGCAAAGAGCTTTGGTGGATTTGAATGTGGGCCGGTGGGGTTGAATGTGGGCAGATGGCGAACCTCATCGTGGCACTCGAGGAAGTCGAACCTCAGTGTCACCGACCACGACGCATTATTGCTGAAGTTCGATCTCAGACAAAGTGGGAAAATGAAGGCTCCGAGGAAGTGACTGACCGAGATGCGCAACACAACGCAAAGACTTGAGAGAGCTATCGCCACGCGTGGCCATGTAGCAGCAAAATTTTGTCCTTCTGGAAGGAGGGCTGAGAAGGTATAAGAAGACCCGCGTATCCCTGTCTCATTCGGGTCTCTCCCTCATCGGCCTCTCCTTGCCACTTGGTCCTCTCGAGTAATGCTGGCAATGCGTCAAACCTTTCAGCAATAGATGGTGCTGCTCTCAGCACTCGTCCTATTGCTTCTCCCAGCCCTACTTTGCCATGCAAGGCTGATGGACTTGGGTGCTTCTTCTAGCTCTGGAGCTCGACCTCGAGACCCTTCTGGAACCAAGGGACTTATGTATTACAGTACTGGCCTGTACAAGCTCGAACCAAACAGACGACCCTGACAGGGCGTGCTTTGGATCAGCACTTCGGCACTGTTATACATTATGATGGCATGCCGGTGCTTTTTACAGATTCTGTTCCTGAAACCAAAGTGAGGGACGCTCTGAGCAGCTACAAGGGGATCTGGCTTGTTGGCAGCACTCCTGGTGAAGTAGGGTCCACGTAAATGAACCTGTATACAAACGAAGGTGGAACAACCGGAGTAGGTGGTGACAGTGGGATAAGGTTCGTCAGCATGTCGAGCACGCGGGAAAATTCGCGACGCAATATGGTGAGAAAGCTCGGCACCTTATGTATGGGCCCCCGTTCGCCGAACGAAAAAGGTCAAGTAGCTTAGGTTATAGTGTGCCTGGATGGAGAAAGGTAAAAGCGAGCACCAAGGAGTTTAATCTGGTGACGACAGACCTCTCCGAACTGCGCGATCACCTCCACGAGAAAAACTACCTTAAAGTTCATGATCCAGTTGATGAAAAGTTGCTCGGCTTCGCATTAGATAAAAAGGGCAAGGTGCTTTTCAGAGACTTTAGTGAACACGTTCGAGTGTAGGCTCTTTGCGTCCGCTACATCTGCTTCGAATATTCCTCACCCTCATTTGGTATCCCTTCATTCCAATTTCATTCGTTTGCCGTGCGTCTCAACAGCTAATGAGAACTACCACCCATCCCCATTCACCGCTATCTGTCGTCGACTGTCTTGAATGCAATGCATCACATTCCTCATCCTTGCGATTTCAACTGGCCGGTCGCGTGTGAATATTCATACAGAGCGACGCACAGTCCACGCATTAGACTGTGTTGAGTGGTACAAGCTCGACATAAAGATTCTTTCAAGATGAGAAGGCAGCAAGGGCAATTGAGAGTTAGTATGCCGATCTCAATACTACTCGACGAAAGGAAAAATGGGCATGATGAACTTACATGTGCTTCAAGAAACCAGCAGCTTCTTCCCTGGAACGACGGCTGTTTTGCGCTCTTTCCAAGGCCAGCGGTCGCACCATGCCTTTGCACTGTGGGTGCGACAATCGGCTTCTTGATGTCATACCTGAGCAAAATCTCAGGAATGATCTTTGAGAGCTCCATCAAGCTGATGTTTTTGCCAATGCAAGCCCTCGATCCGCCGCCAAAAGTCATGTTATAGCGCTCCGTTGCTTTTCTGCCGTCTTCGCCACCTTCGAGCCATCTCTCGGGACGGTAGATCTCAGCGTCGGATCCGAATGCTTCCTTGTTGCGGTGAAGAATGTATGGGCTAATGCCGACTGTCGTGCCAGCTGGTATAGGGTTTGGATTGCGCCCGATGATGGCGCCGCCAGAAGGAACATAACGAGGAAGATCCATCGAGATGGGAGGAGAAAGGCGAAGTGCTTCCTTGATACATGCTTGCAAATATTCCAGCTGTGCTCCTTTGGCGTACTTGACTGGGGAAGAAAGTTGACCAGAGTCAGCAGCATCATTGATTTCTTGACGCAATTTAGTGTAACATGGTGGATTGTCGAGAAGGTAGCCAAAGAAGATGGTGAGAGAGGTGGCGGTGGTGTCCGAGCCAGCTGACATGACGGAAGATGCGGTGAAGAGTACCTGTTTCATGGACAGCTTCTCTTTCGTGTCCGGGTCTCGAGCTTCCATGAACTTGGTCAGCATGTCCGGGCGAGATGCCATGCCGCCGTTGTCTTGGACTTCTGCGTAGCGAGTCTGAATCCTGGAAGTGGTCTTGCCACCAATGACACTTCCGCCAGGCTGTCCAGTGACTCGAGGGAACAGCCACAAGATCCATGCCGAAAACAGCGGCAAGCAACCGGCGACAGCTCCCCATTGCGAAAGGTTGAGCACACCGGTCAAGAACCTCTCATCGTCTTTGCCTCGATGCAGGAGGTTAAAGGACTGACCGAAGGCCAGCTCGCCAACGACGTCCATGGCAAAGTAGTGGAACCAAGGATCCAATCGAATAGCCTTGGTCTTTGTCTTTTCCCCATCAGTGCTGACGGCCTGACTTTCAACAAGCTCATCCAGACGCTTGAGTAGCAGCTCGATGATGTCTTCGACGTACTCTTCGAGTTTGACCAGGCTGTTCATGCTGTAGGCACTTGCAACTGCGCGACGGCGCTTGCTGTGCTGGTGAGGGTCGCGTTCGCTGAAAATGGATGGATGCGACTTGAAGACTTGGAATGAACGGTAGAAGTTGGACTTGCGAAACTTACTCGATGTGCCATCAGAAAGGCTGTAGATCGAGTTCATCGCAGCTGGATCGGCGAAAGAAAGTTGGGTGGGCCCAATGCGCACCACGTCACCGTGTTGCTTGTGGAGGGCGTAGAGCGCGGGTGCATAGTTGCCCTGAAGCGTGTGCCAGAAACGCCAGAAGGGAATGCCGAGTCGGGCGGAGAGAGGGCCTGGATAACGGGAGATTGGTGAGATCGTGAGGTTGTATAGCATCCATCCTGATAGCAGGGTGAGAGTGCCGATGAAAAGTTGAGCAAGGAATGGAAGACCAGAGAGTGGTGTTAAGACGGTCTTCGCGAGTTGCACTACAACGGAGCTCTCCACGACGGGTCGTTCGCCGAGACGGGCGAGAATCGAAGCTGCTGTCATGCTGAAGGACTGAGTTGGTGGCCGTGATGAACAGTCGACAGATGTGAGGTTACGTGGGATGCAGGGTTGAGCCTAGAGATGGTGCGACGGATCCTGCGAAGGATAGCTTGACTATATATTACCAACGACTTCGTGGCTGCATACCGGTTATCGTACACCGGGCAAAGCTTCCCACAGGCGGAAGCCAGAAGTGCAGGACAGCGACAACATTGTTGTTAGTCGATTTCCGCCAGCGGCCCAACCCCACCACTTTGCGCGAACTCTTGGAGCAGGAGCGGGGAGAGAGGTCGGTGTCGTGTGGGGAGCGAGAGTGACGCAAAGTGTAGACATAGTGTGGGGTATATAGAGCTGCATCTGTCAAGAGTTGCCGACATTTCCATTTCTTGGCATTCCTGACTTTGTTCTCTCTCGTCCGACAAATGCTTTCCCAGCGACAAGGCTTAGCCGTCCTTGCCGACAGCATTGCAGCCTCTCGCGCGGTAGCGATGTTAATTTCTAGGCTTTTGTGTGCTGGATAGATCGAACATCAACTCGAAAAATTAGACTCGTTCTGCTCGACATGTTGACGGTCGCCTTCCATCCTTGTTTATGTGGAGCTGGAGGGAAACATACGCGGTCTTGACGAAGCCGAGAACGTCTTCGCTTCTTCTTCCTTTTACTCTTCCTCTGCTTGCTGCTGCGCTCACGAAATGACCACGGCATGGCGTAGCAGAGCTGACGTTTGTTCCTGTAGACTTCCGTCCCTGAACCCATGCTCCTCCTCCTCCTCCTCCTCCTTTGCATAGCCTTCGAGTTCCGACTGCCGATCATTGGTCCCTGCTTGCGTTGAGGCGTGCAGAAGAGCCACCGTGGTCCATCCTCATCTTTCATTACATGTAACGAACCAGAAATGCCCCGCTCCTTCTTTACCGCTCGACCTCCAGTAGACGGCCGTTTATGAAGGAGGGAGTACACTCTCTCATTGTCTCTCGTAATCGATCACGAGCATGGGACGTCTGCTGACTTTTGGGCATGAGTAGCTAAAGGCACTCATTAGTGACCACAATTCCAGGAAGGAAGGCGAAGAGGTGAAGCCTATTCTATATAAAACATCCGCCACGTTCAACCACAATGTCTTTTGTTGCTCATTGGCACCTTGCTTTCCCTCATTGCCCTTCAAATTCTCACGCCATAACGATGAAGCTGGGCATCCTCACTCACCTACTCTTCCTCGTTCTCGGATGTTCAGCGGTCAACTCAGCGGATGTTCCGCCTGCCGACAGGTTTGAAAAAATTCTCAAGGAGGCAGACGAAAGTCTCAGAGCCGAGCTCAGGCTGCTACCCCCCATCAGGACACAGCGAACAGTGGTTGGCACAGGGGCCTCTTGTTCGCACACAAGCGTTCCGCCTGCAGAGCTGATCAAGGCCAGACCTAACACAATAAGAAGCCGACAAAAGTCTGAAGCTCAACGCAAGCTCTCTTTCGATCCTCCAAGCGAAGATCGAGTGAAAAAAGAAACTCTGGATCTCTGATGGGATGGCATCCAATACTGGTAGGCATGCCTAAACGCCTTGCTCGCAACTCTCATCACATTTGTCTTCACTTCACTCTGAGGTTTTAGCCCGCTACATTCTTGCTGCACTGAATTCCTGATGACTCTCGCTCTTTGACCAACTCGATTGTGATTTTCGAGCCCACACAAACAGCTGCAAGTGGGTTGAGCGACCGTCTTAGGAGCCAATAACAGTGCTTCACCTGAGAACACGTTTTGGTAACAGAAGCAAGTAAGTAGGAGATGGCCCTGGACGAGGCCACTGGTCGGTCAGGTAGAGGACGCACTCTCTGTTGAAGCGAGTGGCAGACTTGATTGGTAGGACGCGGTTTATTACATATGACAACGAACGGTATGTACAGACAACGAATCGGATGGATGCTAATGGAGGACGAACTCTGGCTTGGAAAGAGCTCATTGCCACGGACCATAAATGAGTACCGGCTCCTCACCGTTGGAAGGGACCCGACAAGCTGATTCTTTCTTCGCATTGTCGCTTTATTTCCGCACCCGGAGCTTCGTTTTGGCTGCTCATACCTGGCCGTGAACGGTTCAAAGCTTCGAGCGGCGCCTGAAAACAAGCTGAGGAGGTGCAATTGTTCGATGCGAATCCGAGGTCCTCCTTTCCACAAGGCGTGTTGGAGCGTGGGGCTTCGGATTTGATGTGAATGCAAGGGCACTCACACTGCTTCTTTTCCGGGCCGTTTGTCTCTCTCTCTCTTCTAAGTGTTCTCGCCAAGCTGTCAGCGCGTGGCTTTTTTCCTCGCTTGGGTCAAATTGTGAACATCGGCTATAAAAAATATAAATAAAAATAGACAAAAAATAAAAATAGCAGTCAGGGTCTGGTTGACTGCGCCTTATCCAACTTTCAGAGCGACCACGTTGCCTTTTGTTGCTTGTGCTTGTACTTTTGCTTTTGCTTGGCTGCGTCTCTGCTCCTGAAATCGCTACAGTATCAGCATACATCGACGTCTGCCCTCGCCCTGCAGCTGTCTGAGCTGCTGATAGGCACACGCTTGCCTCGTCGAAACTTGCTTCCCTTCTCGATTTGCACTGGAAGTATCTTTCCTTCCTGCCACCACCTCCACCGCCCAACGGTCTCATTCGACTCAGGCAACGACGATAACAACGCCCAACTCCAATTCCTTCGAGCTCTGTTCGTCTCCATTCAAGCCTTGCTTCGGCTCGATCTTACGTTCAAGGTAACGCAGAGCTTATCAGGCTCGAAAGGTTTCGGGGGCTCCACAACGCAAATCAAGACGAGCCCAAGATATCAGCAAGCAGAGAGGCGCTTCTTTTCATCACCTCACGAGATCCTCCCGTCGCCAGTAGGCATCACATCGTCACGTCGTCTTCGATTAAGCTCAACCGCGCGCACGCCGACGCAGTCAGCAAACCTAGAGCTTCGTTGACTTTGCTGTCAGCCTTGCATCCTAGGCGTCATCAGTGTTAGCACCTTCGGATTGATTAAGAGCCCAAGCAGCACAGCAGAGTAGTGTTCACAGTCCGGTCGACATCCCAGCACTGCACCGCACCGAAATGTCAATTGACGTCCTGCGCAAGGTCAGCGGCTCTAGCAGCCATGCTGCTTTATCTTTCGTCGCCGGCGCCAACAGCGCTCCGGCATCAACCTCAAGCAACACATCCGCACCTAACTCGACTCGTGGCGCATCGCCCAACCACACACCACGAAGTAGCATTTCGCGTGAGAGCTCCAGCAAGGACAAGGATGTCGGTCGAATGACCAAGATGAGAGCCGCAATGCACATTGGTTCCGTCTATGATGACTGGGTGAGTATCTTTGCACTTCACTCGCTACAACTGTTCGCCTTTCGCTTGTGGACGGAGAGCCAGGATGCTTCTTTTTGCCCAAGAACTGGATATGCTGACACGTTCGCTGCTATTCTGTTTCTTCCTGATTCAGCCAATGTATTCGGCCAACGGAGACGACTACATCGTTGGAGATGTGATCGGTAAGTACTGCCGTCTCCTTACTTTGGAATGTCCGACAGCTTGACTGACTCTCGCTTCCCTTTCCTTTGATTTGAACAGGCTTCGGTGCATCTTCCGTCGTTCATCAAGGTGTTTTTAAGCCACTCGACAAAGCTTGCGCCATCAAAGTCATCGATCTCGAAGCATACGGCCGAGACACGGAAGAGTTACGGCGAGAAACGCAGCTCATGTCTCTCTCCAAGCATCCCAACGTCCTTCGTGTGCGTGGTTGCTGGGTCAAAGGCGCCAAACTCCACATCGCGACACGTCTCATGAGCAGTGGATCGATGCTCGACATCATGCGCTTCGCCCATCCGGAGGGTTTCAACGAAACCGTCATCGCCACTGTTCTCAAGCAAGCGCTCGAAGGTCTCAACTACCTCCACGTCAACGGCTGGCTTCATCGCGACCTCAAGGCAGCAAATATCCTCGTCGATGATGACGGTACGGTGTTGCTTGGCGACTTTGGTGTTGGCGTCTTTGTAGGCGATACAGACAAGTCGTCTGGCACCGTCTCGAGCGAGGGCAAACGCAAGAGCTTTGTCGGCACACCCTGCTGGATGGCTCCCGAAGTCATCGAACGCAAGCATTACGGCACAAAGGCCGACATCTGGAGTTTCGGTATTACTGCCTTGGAGCTGTCGCAAGGTCGAGCGCCCAACTCGAAGCTCAATCCAGTCAAAGTTCTGATGCGCACCATGCAAGATGAGCCGCCACAGCTCGACCGCACAGGAGGAGCACACAAGTACTCGAAGCTCATGGATGACTTTGTTCGCCAGTGTCTGCAGAAAGATCCCGAAAAGCGTCCGACGGCGGACAAACTGCTTTCGCATGGCTTCTTCAAGCAGGCCAAGGCGCCCAAGTATCTCATCTCGGCCATTCTTGCTGGTCTTCCACCTCTGGCAGATCGACAAGAACGCCGATGTCTGGCTTCGATCCATTCAACACAGCACCACCTCTCCTGGGACTTTGGCACCATCAGCAGCCGCACCACTACGCCGAATCTCGAAAAGTTCGACCCCTTTCGCAACTTTACCGGCGTCGTGTCGCTTCCTTCACCACACGGATCTGTTCGATCGACCAAGCTTGTCTCAATTGACGGTCAACACGTGCTTGCAACTGAGGAGGGCGATACCAGCTTGATGCGGGGATTCAGCAGCTATGACGATTCGCCTTCGAAGCAGGGTGCTGCTGCTGGAACTGGTTTGCAGAACAGTATCGGTCGAAGGCGTCGTCGGTCGGCGGATGCGCTTGGTCCTCGCAAGTCGGTCTCGTTTGAGAGCACTGATGCCAAGGTAGGTGCTGAAGGCGTTAATGCTTTTGGGGCAGTGGTTGGAGGCTCCTCGCTTGCTCCGATCGGTGAGAAGGTTTCACCAATGCTTTCGCCAGCACAGCAGCCGGTGGGTGGGGAAGAGCCGACGAAGCTCCGATTGAGCTCGGATGCTTTGACTGGCACGCCGCCTCAGCAAACAGAGACAACACCCACCAAAGCCACCGAAGAGCCCATTGCTTCAAGTGGAGCCAGCAACAGCACAGGTTCAACTGAAAGCTCATCGCCCAAGCAACGCTCCGTGTCGACCCCCACCACTGCTACCTTGACTCCCAAGCGCAGTGAGTCGGACAAAGTCGCCATGCCTGCGCCCACAACACCTGCCAGTCAGAACATGCTGCAGCGCACCGCTAGTCGATTGCGCGGCGAAAAGGACGGAGGTGCAGCTGTCAGCGCAAGCAGTAAGGAAAGCAAGCATCACAAGAGAGAATCGGTCTTTGGCAAGCTGTTCAAGGGTGCTAGCAGCACTCGAAAGGAGGGCAAGGTGTAGCAGCAGCATTCCTCTGTGATATCGTTCAGAGATTGGGTTGAGGAATCAGCAAAGAACATCAGCATTCAATTTTAGCATCTCTTTCGCATCCATTCTTTTCTTGTAGCTCACGCGATACATATACCCGTCGGCAGCGGGTCAGCTCCGTGTCCATCTCCTCCTCATTCGCATGTGCAGACTACCACCCATCTGTGGTGAGAGAGCGTAAGTAACGATCCGTTTAGACGGTTTCTCAAGGTTCTTGGCGCTCAGAGCTTTAAAATCCGCCGACTTTTTCTCTCCAGCGCTGAGCGGTAGGCGCACGGGCCAGGTGGGATGACGCGAGCTGCAGCTGACAGAGAGGCGGAAATTTAGAGCCTGGAAGCTGTCACTTGTCTATTCCAAACCTTCTCTCTTTCATCTTCTTATCAAGCCTTTGCTCTCCAACTCAGACTTAGACAAGCTCAGCCTTGAGCTTCAGTCGACAAGGGCAGGATTCTCTCGGAGCGCAGCAAGACAGCGCCACTCACCCTAGTTCAACGATTCGTCCAAGATGCGTGCATCACCAGCGATAGCCTCCTCCCTATCCCTCCCGCTCACAACCTCTTTTGCAGGAGCACAAACACTCTGGTGGCCCTCTTCCACCTCCCTACCACCTCGAATCGTACTTCTATTCATCCCTGGCAATCCCGGTCTGAGTCCGTACTACATCGATTTCTTACACTCCATCTACAGCTCACCCCTCATCAAATCTGGAATTGAAATCTTAGCAGTCTCGCATCGTGGGCATGCGCCATTACCCCGTGTTGGAACGAATCCTATTTGGGGAGACAACGCCGCTAATCAGGACCAAGCAAGGAAAGGGTATGGTGTAGGGCTGGCTGATCAAGTTAGACATAAGATTGCTGTTTTAGACTCTCTCAACCGGCACTACAACGGGGGTGGGGAAGGTGGGGAGAGAAAGACGAAGGTGGTTGTGGTCGGTCATTCAATAGGAGCTTGGATAGGCGGGGAGGTGTTAAAAGCGAGGCCTGAGGGTTTGGATGGATTGCATATGTTGTTTCCGACACTGGCTTGGATCGGGAGGACGGCAAATGCTACGAGGTTGAGGTGGGCATTGATTAATCCCGTATCGCAGAACGCAGTTCTGCCTCTACCTCTCCTCTTCTTCTCGCTACTTCCCTTATGGTTGCTGGTATGGATAATAAGCTTGGTTATGGGTCAACCGACAGCGGCGAGCTTGGCAACTGCTGAGCTGCTTACGACGCCGGGCGCAGTACAGAACGCACTCAATATGGCTAAGGAGGAATTCTCCACAGTCACTTCACTTGAGCCTTCAACAATAGACGCATTTCGCACTTTCACCTCCGACACCTGCGGGGGGAGAGTAAGGAGCTATTGGGCTGCTGAAGACTCTGATTCCTGGGCACCCTCCTGGATTCGAACGCAAGTAGAAACTGAATTGGGACTGCAACGTGCCAATCTTCCCCCCTCTTTAAACCTCAGCGGAGGGAAGGAGAGGAGAAAGTCGCATGTCAGAACCCGGAGCTTCTCCGTGTCGGAACACCGGTCTAGTCCGGGCAGCATACCCGATCTACGCAATGCAAAAGCGATTCGAAAACCAACGGGTGAGATCGTTATTGAAGCGCAGGTGGTCGAACCTAGCGATATGGAGGGAGAGGAGAGTGAGTCGGTGGAAAGGAGGAGAGCGGGAGGAGGTAACGGGGAAGCAAAGGGAATCGAATATCATTATGGCCGCAACAGAGCTACTAGTACACATTGTAGAATTGGGATGCCTCATGCGTTTTGTCTGAAGCATTCGGAGGACATGGCCAAGATCATTGCTAGTTGGATTGCGCAAGATCATTTGAGGGAGGAGAACGGTGGAAAGCAGTAAATTTCATTCTGTTCAGGGTTACAGCATCACCTTTAGAGCGCTTCTGTTGGAGTGTGAACTCGAAGGTTTGAGTTGAGTTACAGGAGCTCACTACCAGAGCTAGAGCCATTCTGCTCTGCGCTACAACAGGAATCGCGCCGAGTGCAGTTTCTGAATCGCGACCGTGTGGTGCAATTAGACTTTACGCGACTGACACGTCTCAAACCTCAAACCGCCGCACAGAGAGAGAGAGAGAGAGAGAGGGGAGAAGGAAGGGTTCTGCAAAGTTCTGCCTTTTCGCGCACAGACACACGCGACGAGGGCAGCGCGAGGTTGTGAGAGAGACGAGCGCAACCGTCGAGATGAGTCTTGTTTTCCTTCCTCCGTTCATCACCAGGTTTGCTCCTTCATTCTCTCGCCTGCATTCCCATCTATATAAACAACACCGACAATCGACTCCAAACCCATCCCATCGAACCGAGTCACAAACACATCCACCCCTCACAACCCATCCTCATGTCCTCCTTAGTCGCAGGCCCCAGCACTGTCGCTCCGTCATCCGACGACGACATCACAATGTTAGACTCCACCAGCGCCCCTCTACCCCCTTCCACCAACACCATCGACGTGGATGCTGAAGCCTCCGATGGAAACGAAGAAGAATATGAAATCGAGAGTATCGTCTCCCATTCCGATTCTACCATCGATGGTCAACTATCCTATTTCGTTAAATGGAAAGGTTATCCCGATACCGAGAATTCTTGGGTGTTTGAAAGTGATATGGGTGGAGCCCAAGAGATGATTCAGGAGTATTGGGCAAAGGTTCCTAAGAAGGGTGTTAAGAGAATGGGCAATAAGCATGGGAAGAAGGGTAAACGACAATCTTCTGTGGGTGTGGGAAGTTCTAGTACTCCGTCCAAGACTGCTACCGGAGGTGCTGGAAGGAAGAGAACCAGGAGGGAGAGCAGTCTTGTCAACGGCGGCGATGCGCCCAAACGCACTCGAAAAGGAGCTGAATTGTCTCATTCCCGTTCCCCTACCCCGGATGACGCCTTGATTGACGTAGAGAGTGATCCTGCACTCCAACGTATCCGATCAGACCTCACCCTAACCAACGACCAGCGCCAACTACTCGAACAACAACATCTCCACGCAATCAAACTCGACCGCCTTCGAAAGCGTTACGCTCGAATCCCAGACTGGGATCCAATAATTAAAAAGATCGAAGCGGTCGAAAGGATGAGCGACAACAAGTTACGGGTGTTTGTACATTTTGAGAGTGGAGATAGGTTGGCGTTTGAAAGTGTTGTAGCGCATCATAGGTGTCCATTGAAGCTGTTGGCCTTTTATGAGGCTAACTTGAGGTTTAAGAGGAATGAGGAGGGTGGGATGGGGGGCAGAGTGGAGATGTTGAGAGGGGAAGAGGAGTTGGAGGAACTAGAGGAGTATAATCGGGTGCTGGCGGCGGCGGAGGTGGAGGGAGAGGTGGAGGGAGAGGGGCTGAATAGGGATGCAGTGGGAGAAGGGGAGGGGTTGGAGACGCAAGTTACAGCACAAGAAAAAGTAGAAAAGGTAGCAGAGGAAGGGGAGGGGGTTGGAGTAGGAGTGGCAGCAGCAGTTGCAGTCGCCGTTACTGAAAACGCCGATGGTGATGCGGCAGAGGAAGGTGGAGAAGGAGAGGGAGACGCAGCTGCAACCACAATCACAACTGCCATCACGAATGGAGAGGAGCGAGTGTCTGAAACTCAAACGTCCGCCATTACCGCAGACAACATTCCAGAGGAGAGCAGTTAACTCCTCCTCACTGCAACCAAATTGCCGATCTTGCCCAATTTATCAAACACTTACATACTCAGCCAAGTCCAACAATCATCATGCCCAACTTGAGACTCGAAGCTGTTTCACGTCCGACCGCTCTTCGTTCTTGTCCAAAAATGTATTTACTGCTTTGAATCATGTTTACTGTCTTTGTCGTTTGTGCTGAAAGCGTTTGCTTGAGGCTGAGAATTGAGCCTCAAGCAATCGTCTGCCGCTGTCTTCCCACTCAAGTACCTCAAAAAGAGCGCGCATAGAGTCGGGATTTGGCGCTGCCGCTTCCTCGGCCTCAACCTGTGTTTCCGATCTGCTAACCCCGATCTCAGGCGAGGGTTTTGACACCAGACTGAACTCATCTGAGAAGTGATTTCAGAGCTCACGGATCAAACCACACACATGGTCAAATCGAGAAGAGAGGGCCAAAGGAAGAGATTCATTTGCATGCATGCTACCAAAACACTAGGAAAGAAAACACAAAGAACAAATCGAACATGACCTTGAAGGCTTAGGATGCGGGCGCAGGCCCATCGATGTCCATATCCGCACTGGCAGCTGGGTTTGCAAATCTATGCTGACCACTCTGCTGAAGCTGCTGTGGTGAAGGCTGTAACTGCGAGGATCCCCCTTGTTGCTGACCCACTACCCCACTCCCATTTGCACCAGCTGCACCCGCTCCAGCAGCAAAACTCCAAACCTTGATATCCCCGTCGTCGCTCCCACTGACAATCTTATCATCGCTTAAACTAACGCACGTAACTGCACCCTTATGACCCACCAGCGTATTCTGACAATATCCTGTATCTCTGTCCCAGATCTTAATCGTTCTATCGTGACTTGCAGATGCGATTCGCAGCTTGTCCACATCGAGAGACCAAACGCCTTCGACATGACCGAAGAGAGTGCGGATGCAACGGCCTATTCTAACGTCCCAGATCTTGAGGGTGTTGTCGAGCGAACCTGAGATCAAGACTGGACGCGGTTTCGTGTGATGTGAGTTAGGAGGATTGGTGGACGTGGAGGGGGTTAAGGTGGAAGAGGAGGGTGGTTGAGAAGAGGTGGAGGGAAGGATCGTAGGGTCGAGATCACCCATTTCAGCATCGAGTGGAAGGGGTTCGACTAGACCGGCTGCACAAAGACGTTCTTGAACTCGGAGGAGGGATTTGTCTATCCTTCGCCTACGGCTTTGGCTGGTCGTTGTGCTGCTGGAGCTAGGGTTGGGAATCGATCTACGAGAACCACCAGCATTACCATTGCCGGTACTGGCATGGAAGAATCGCTCCGGAATCTCACCTGCACTCGACGAGCCCCTCCTTCCACCGCCAGCTCTAGCACCGATATCGGCAGCACCCACGATCGAAGCCAATCCTCCCGCACCACCACTCTGTCTTCTACTCGGGCTCAAACTTGCATCGCCCAAAAAGTAACTCTCTTGATCTTCCAACGAAAGCATATCCTGACCTCCCCCCTCAACAACTTCCACCGCCTCTTCATCCGCACCACCATTAGCAGGGATAGAAGCTCTCCTCGAACTTCCATTGTTCCGCTGAAGATGCGCCTCACCAACACCCCCTGCAGCATCACCAACCAATTTCCTAACCGCCTCATCGTCCATCATTATCAACTTCAAGCTCTGCACCTGCCCCACATGCCCTTCGAACGTCAACAAACACTCCCGCAATCCCAAATCCCAAAGTCTGATACTCCCATCATCGCTGGCACTGAACAGGAAACTCCCTGCTGCGGTCGGATCTTCGTCTTTGATACTCGCCGCAGCCTTTCCCGCCCTCAATGCTTCCCTAAGTCTTTGTTGGCGTTTCTTCGCAGCGGGACCAGTCCAGAGAGTTACGGCATTAACCCAATCCCGGTGTCCCCTAAGCGTGTAGCATTCGCCAGTACGGAAGTTCCAGATCTTAATGTTGCTATCCGCACTCCCACTTGCTAGGGTATCATCGTTGAAGTGAAGACAGACGATTCCTTCGGTATGACCTTCGAGCGTGCGCATGAGTGCGCCTGTTCTCCAGTTCCAGATTTTCAGCGTGCGATCCATCGATCCGGTGATCAGCTTTGCTTCGTCGAATTGGAGGCAGCGGACACCGCGTGTGTGACCTTCGAGCACACGAAGCATTTCACCCGTTTCGAGGTTCCAAATTCGTGCGGTCCTATCGTAGCTGCCCGTGATCACGACAGGGAAAGCGGGGTGGGCGAGGTTCTCGTTGAACTGCAAACACATGATACCGTCCGTGTGCCCGGTGAGAGTTCGAGAGGTGAATCGACCCCTTCGCCAGTTACGCTCGATAGCAAGTCGTTCGCAATAGACTGATTTCCAAGGTCGAGTCTTAGGGGGAACAGCGTTACTCGACGAGGAGCCACAAGCTGTTGCTTCACCGTTCAGCCCACTGCGCTGCTTCTTGAGCGGAGGTGCATCACGATCCCTTTGCTGCTGCTGCTGGTGCTGCTCGGGAATCGTCCCCATCTGCAAATCCCTCTGTCCCGAAGCCGATCTCGAATGACCTCTACCCCCTGAACTCGAAGGAGTGGGACTGGACGCCCTCGATCTCGACTGCTTCTCCAACGCAGCAGCATTAGCAGCAGCCGTGATACTCCGCTTCAACGAGCCCGGCGTACCACCCGATCCATCAGAGCTAAGATCGCGCGACTCGGGAGTACCCAACTGCACCGCAGGGCCCGGAACCCTCCTTCGACGCTCACTCAGCAGCGGTAAACCCCAACCGCACTTTTCGCACTTACGTTCGATATGCTGTTCGCACATATTGCGCCACAGCAAATCATCATCTGCAAGCTGCTTCCAAGACTGACTGACCTGTGCAGCCCTACCCAAACTCATCGCATCAAGATGACCAAGCACCTTGAGCGAGACTTCACGGGGGAAGAGCGAGAATGGGTCGATACGAATCGCCAGTGCCAACTCTGAGGAGAGGAGCGAGAGCTGACTGAAACAACACATAGTGAGGATTCCTTGAAGGATCAACGCCCTGCGTGAATGGGATGAGGACGAGAAGAGTGACCAGACTGTGTTGACCGCTGTTTGGTCTGCTAAAGGGAGACTTTCGATCGACTGCGAGAGGTGAAGACAAGATCCAAGAACGAAAGTTAGTATCGTTTGTCACCATATTGGTACCTAATCGCATCCGATGCCGTCTCGGATGAGAGATCACGAGAAGAAGGAAAGAATGTACCACATCACTTATAGCACACGATCTATAAGGCAGAACGAGGCTTCAAACAAAGTGTTTCTATATAGCATGATCGACGATCGAGGATCACAAAAGAAGAATCCTCGATGATCGCTTAGACAGCATCGAGCGCCCGCGAAAAGACAGAGGGCGACACGACGCTGCCGGATCTGCATCTTGCTCGGGTCTTCTCACTCTGCACTCGTGACTTTAAGTACAAGCAGGACAAGAGGACTCAAGGCGATGGCAAAAGAAGGAAAGGAAATTGGACAAAGGAGGGAGAAGAGGACTCGAGACGGCATCGGTGCAAGATCGAATGATTGTGGAAAACTCACCTTCTGAAGTCGAGCAGTAGTGCCTTCATCAGCCATGCGCTGATGTCGAACGCAAAGCTTGCGTGTTGCTGGAGGCACAAGCGGGGTAGCACCAGTGTTTGCGTAGTTAACATCAGCGTTGGCCATAGCTACATCCTTCTCAGCGGTCTCGACATGCTCATCGGATCCACGAAGACCACCTCGATGGGCGCCTGATGGGTTGGGTGCTTCGGTCGCTAGTGCCGGAGATAAGGTCAAGGGGCTAGATGGACGTGTGCCACTGCGGCTGAGCGACCTTGCTCCTCGCTGAGAAAGAGAGATGACAGCAGGCGAGGCTCTCTCGCCGAAAGGGACGTCGTAGTCGGATGACAAGTCAGCCGAGGCGGGCCCACATCGACGGTTGGCCATATCGTTAGCAGCTTGTGCATAGGCAGCCTGGCTGGGACCGAGGAGATCTGAGGCTGCCGATTGCTGAGCGGCGGTTGCAGCAGCAGCTGATGCTGATGCTGAAGTTGATGTTGTCGCTGAAGATGTAGCTGCATTGACTCTTGCGCTCTTGGGCACGACGGCCCATCCATCGCCGGAAGTGACGGTAGCCAGGGACGAGGTGACGGGTGGCTGGGTATATGGCGCTGGCGGCAATGGAGGCGAGGGAGAGTCTACATGCTGGTGCAGATGTTGATGTTGATGTTGAGTGTGTTGCTGTTGCTGTTGCTGTTGCTGTTGCTGTTGCTGTTGCTGTTGCTGGTGGTTGTGCTGATGGTGCTGCTGAGCCTGTTGCTGGTGGAAAGAGGCGCCTGCCTTGTGCAGCGGACTGTTGGCGGTGCGTACTTGCAGCATTGGATCAGACTGGTGAATTGCTGGAGGCGTATGCACGGTCAAGGTGGCCATGGCCGAGGCGTTGGGATAGTCAGCAATGTAACTTATGCTACCGGCGAGGCTGTGACGTGAAGCCTCTGGTGAGCTGCTGTGCGTAGGATAGTCTGGTTGTGACGAAGGATCGGCTTGGTCGTGAGAGGGAGGCGAAGAGAGAGGCGACAACGCTGAGTCTCTTCGACTTGACTTGGAAGAGTGAGAGAGATCTGCAATGTTCTCGTCGTGATCCAACGTGTGGTTAGAAGAGGAAGCTATCGCTGAAGAGCTCAAGCTGGACTGATTGTGTTGATGCTGATACTGCTGTGTGTGATGATGGTGGTGAGTAGGATGGTGCCCATTAGAGGAGGAACCCCTGGTTGAGCCAGAAACGACTGTCATGCTTTCAAGCTCGATAAGAAAAACTGAGGGCAGCCTATAGCCAGGGTTGTGGTGCAAACGCCGAGGAGCGAGCGAGCTGAACTGAGCTGGGGTATGTGGGATTGAAGCTCAGAGGCTGCAGAGCAGAGAACTGAGCATGGCAAAAAGAACACTGCCGAGGTAGGGTCTCTCTAGTGGCAGACTAGGCACTCAAAGGAAGTTGAGCCAAGTCGGGAGCACGTTTCGAGGAGCTGCAGCAGGTCGTCGATGGACTGGCGCGGAAATGGAGCCTTGCTGGAGATCGAGGGAATGGCGCACCACCGGCGCAAGTGTTGAAGCGATACTGTGCAGATGCAACAGAATCGAGCACAACAGTGGCAGCGATGCAATGAAGTGTTGCTGCGCAGTAGGGCGAGGGAGGAACGAATGCGTCGAGACGGTGATCACGAAAGAATGGCGTTATCCAGGGTGCAGCTGTTGAGCGAGGCAGAGTCTTGCTCGCTTGTAACGACCAGTTGAGGGTCGACAGCGCTCTATGGTGTCGAGGGAGAGAGAGAGAGACAGAGAGGCGCAGGGTCGTAATAGCAACTTGAGAGAGTGAAAGATCGCCCAAACACTGGCAGTGCAGATTATGTGACCGAAGACTGCTATTGAATGGCCGAGATGCTCGAGAGGTGTGTAGGATAGAGTGGAGGAAAGGGGAAGAAAAGTCGCAATCGCAGGTATGAGGATGGTAGTGTGCGTTGCGTGCGTGCGTGCGTGTATAGCGCTCAAGTCAAGTCAAAGTGGACGAAGACGACGAGAAACGTCAAAAATGTTGAGAGGCAAAGTAGCCGAAGTTGTGAGTCGCAGTGTGCCGTACCGTAGCATCCACGGCTCAATCGTCGTCGTCGTCGTCGTCGTCGTCGTTAACGGGCTCGCCTATGAGCGAAATTGGCAAAACTCGGAAGCTGAGCTTTCTCTCTGTCGTGTGCCTTGGCGCTGGTCCCTGATCTCCAAAAAAAAGTGGCGCTTGGATGGTATAGGAAGCAGAGAAGCAGCAGAAGATGTGCGAGATGTCAGCTCTCGATTGCGCAAGCGCAAGAAGCTGTGCTATGCAATGTTGAAGCCTTGACCGCTTTGCAGAGAGCCTTTGGTTTGATGTGGTCGTTGGCAGAAGCGATGATGGCTTCAAACAGAAAAGCAAACTGAATTGCGTCTCACTGTGCTGCGCAACCACCATTTTTCTTTTCTTTTTGTCTTTTTCTTTTCTTTTTCTTTTCTTTTTCTTTCTTTTTTCTTTCGGATTTTGTGCTATTTTTTGGGGCGGATCGCCTGTGTTGGCTTTGCAAAAAGAGCTCCCAATGGTGCCATCGCCTGTTCCAAACTTTAGCACACACCAGGAGTTCTCTCCAGCATCCCATTCCAGTACCAAAGGCTCATACACACTCGCTTTGTGGGTAACTCTTGCACTCCGGATGCATACACTGCTTCTGTTTGGCTGCTCATAAGACATTAAAATTCAGTCTGCCAGCAAAAGTGATCGAATGGGAATGGCTAAGGCGCAGACCAAGTCGAATGTGAAAGGAATTGAGTGTGGCCATCTATGGCTTGGGCTTGACTGGCAGGGTCAGCAGACCAACTGCGAGTTGCGTTCGAAATGACGAGCTTCCAGCGTCGGATTTCGACAGCAATGTTGCCTGTCAGTCCAGGAGAGCCTAAATCTCGCTCTCTCTCTCTCTCTCTCTTTCGCTTGTATCGGTCAAAGTTGAGCTCTCTTTCTTTCGGCCACCCGTTTTGCCGTTGTACGGCGAAGTTGGGCATTGTTCTGCTCAAGCCAAGTTAGACAGACTCCTTTCGACTTGGCCCATGTCACTCGGGCTTGGCCTGCATCCGAAGACTGTGTTGTGTCGCCAGCAAAAGCTGATCTCCAATTGCTCTTCTGTGGTTGCCGATCTTGTTCCCGATGCTGTATGTTCTATCATGTGCTTCGATACGATACCCAGACCAGGTTTGATCCAATATTGATTGGCAACAGCGACCACGACTGTATCACACTCAAGCTCCGGTCATCCTGCTCATTGTTCCCAGAGGTGGTCTATGGCCCAGGGTCGATTGAATGACACTTTTTGGAGAATCGACTGCTGATGGCTTTCTTTCCTTTTCGGTTTCAAAAAGTCACGCCAAAAAAAGGTGCGACAATATTGACGACATAAATTGACGACATAAATTGACGACATAAATTGACGACGAATCGACGAGACATGTTACACTGTAGCAGCCTTTCTCCGAAAGGTCCAACTCCCTGACGTGTGTCTGGACCGCAAGTCGTTGCTTCACCTTCCACACGCACACATCTTTAGAGAGGGCAAAGCTAGAGTCACTGGTGTGTTATTTTCGGGTAGAGATGGTTTCGCACTGCGGATTCTCACAGATACGAACTGGCTAGTGTAGATGTGGTTACAAAACAGGAATCATGTTCTGCAGTGCATGGAGTGAGGGTACAGGACCGAGCCAAAGCGAATCAAGATGCGAGTCGAAGCGGCCAGACGCAACAATCGCGTCGTTGTCACTCTGCCTGAAACATTAAGTGTGCTTAGTCCCCGTGAAAGTGTGTATGGTGGTGGATCCTCGGATCAACGGGATTGGCGAAGAGAGAAACAATGCTGTACAGAGAAATGTTGCCGAGCGATCCGTTTTTGCAAACGCTACTCGCAGCTCATCAGTCATGATGAGCCGATTATAGCATCTGAGGGTAGTCGATCATGCCGCGACATAGAAACAAGAAGCTAAAGAGAAACCGAAACAATCTTAAACGCTAAGGGTGGGGAAGCGCTTAGTTGTCCTTGGTCTCGGCATCGGCCTTCTTGGAGCTGGCCTTGCGGGCAATGATCTTCTTGCGGTCCTCGTCGAGCTTAAGGCTGGTGATGACAACGTTGGAAGGGTGGATACCAAAGGGAACGGTGGCACCGTTGGTCTTCTCACGGTGGATGCGCTCGATGTTGATAACCCACTTCTTGCGGTAGACCTGGGTGACCTTGCCCTCCGCGCCCTTCTGAGAGCCACGGACGATCAAGACCTCGTCATCCTTGCGGACAGGGAGCGATCGGATCTGTAGTGAGCAGGATGCAGATGAAGGTGCAAAGAGTGGTTAGAAACGGTCCAATGAAAGAAAAGTTGACAAGGGGATGCGGTTTCATCATCGACGTCCATTGCCAGGGTCTGTGTCGGATTCGCAGAGCTTGTTGGTAAAATTCATTTGCCTGTCATGAGAGCATTCTCTGAGTGATCGCCGACGTGCTTCGTTGTGGTGATGCATACTGCTGTGGAACGGCACTACTAAATCTGTTTTTGTCGAGTTTGTTCTGCAAAACCTGTGGCTACTCGGCAAGGGTGCAGGTGTTTTCTTGCAACTGCCGTTATGTATGTCCTGTGATGATCTGAGATCCTGTAATGACCTGAGATCCTGCAGTGACAGCTATCCAGCAGCGATAGCAGCCTAGAGCAGGTTGTGATAGATCAACGTGCTACATCCGTCCAAGCCTTTCGGTCCTCTTCATGTCCAGCCTTGACAAAGCCATTATCCCCCCGCAGGTCTGCCTCAGGTGCTTCGACGTTCGGTTTGGCCGCTTGTCAAAAGCAAGAACGACAGCTAACGACACGTTTGCACCTGTTTGAGACTGCGTGTAATTCTGGCAGTAAGGACCATGATGTGTGCTGTGACGTTTGTCCACTGTGCCAATCTCCTTTCCTGTATTCCATCCTTGTGTCACAGCGTCGGTCATCCGTGTTAATGAATCGTCAACGCTCCCCCGAGGCCATTGTCATGTAGCTCTGTAGCTAGCTGGTGCCGCATGATGCCTGTCGCCGATATGACGGGTGCTGCTTTGCAATGTGAAACTGCTTTCTGATTCAAGGTGCGCCTGGACTGCGATAAATCTTCGTGTGTCGATGAGGATTCTATCGACGAATGCCGCTGAGATGCGTATACTCTGCTGAATGGTGGACCGACTGGCTGAAAATGCTGGAAGCGTCGATGATGAAATGTCGTTATGTACTGGGCATACTTACGCCGTGCTCAGATCGGAGCTCCTTGTTAAGGGAAGACGACATGATCTTCCGTCGGAGGTGGGCGGGGGCATCGAAGTGAGCCTTGCGCTGGGCGCGACGAGACGAGGAGACCATCTTGAAGTATGAATGTGTGGGGCGGAGGTGATCAAGGGTTGGGTGGTGGTGATGAGAAGTTGGAGCACGAAATCGCAGATGATGACCGGACCTCGCATTCGACATTCATCAACTGCAAACAGCTCGCTGGCTCTCTCACAGCTCGCACAGCTCGAGAAATCTCCAATTGCAGGCCAGTCTTCCTTCTCACTGGCAGATGCTCGGGTTTGGGTATCGCGCTCTGCTCCCTCAACTCTGATTTCTTCTAAGCTTTGGACATAATCGCCATAGCAGAGCCACTATCTTGATTTCACTCAAAAGAAGGTGCTCTGAAGACTGCCGTGTGCTGCCGTGTTATTGCTGAGCGCTCGAGAAGGGCCTTTTCTGAATTTGGCTCGATTTGAGAATTTCAGTGGGGCTATTCAGAGAAGAAAAAGCCTCAGCCATTCGTACAGTTCTGATCTGGAGTCGGCCGATCCCCGATCCCATATCCCATTTTCACCCCGTTGAGTTGTCATCACCGATTGAAGCTCAATGCCTGAATCCGATCCTACATATACACATGCTTCTGCTGAAAGCCGTTCGGCATGCTCACTTAGTTTAGAGCTGCATGAGCGATCATCTCGGCATCAGGCATGCTTTGACTTTCCGAAGCCGAAACACTGGTCTTATTGCTCAAATGGCATCGGACCTCGGTCATTCGGACGCTTCTAAGACGGCACAGTCGTTTTCAGTCGTGCTTGCCTTCCTTTGTGAATGTCTACTATTGTCAATGTGGTCGATGCTTCCTACTGCAAGCAGTAATGATGTGATGTAAAAGTCCTGAGGCGTGCGAGTCCAGATTGCATCTTCATGGTCCATATCTAGGCGGCCAATCTATCAATGTCAGACCTTGGGCCGCCAGCGTTGGCATTATTCGATGTCTATGTCGTTGTGCCATTTCCTTTGGCTGCTTGCGCATCTCCATCTGCTTCACCGTCATCGCTCCAGTTCTCCAATTCCTCTTCCTCGACAACAGGGTGGTAGCGATACTCGGAACGACCAGCGCCCGAACGCGTTGCTGCAGAATTGGATGAGGCTTTCGATAATGGCAAGGCGCGATACGTGCCATGACGCAAATGTAATGCGTACGAGTAGAGCACCAGCGCAAAATAGATCTTCACCAGCCATCCCAGTATCAAGACAGCTGCAGAGAAGCCTTTTTCCTCCTTCCAGATACGTTGTGCACTGATCTTGCGCTGTTCTGGTGTCAGCTTATCGTGGTGGAGCTGTGCCATTTGCTCTGGTGTTCTGTATTGCGACTCGATGGTTTCGATGAGGTCCATCAGCCCAGTTTGGTGCGAGGATTGATTGGTCGTAGGCTGACCATCGTGAGGTGTGAAATACCACCAGTTGAAGGTGAAGAGGAGCGTCCAGAAGGTGGAGACCATGTGGTCGAGTGTAAAGAGGTGAGCATAGGTGAGCACATGTTGTGCGTCTTCGTCGGATATGCCTTTCAAGCCCCACAGGAACAAGACGATGGTCGCTATTGAGTAGATGTAGAGAGCTACTTGGGAGAAGGTGCCTCCTTGGAAAACCGCGAGGATGCCGTATACACCTGCTGTCTTGTTGAAGAGTGCGAAGAGGGTCAAGATGGATGCGCCGATCTTGAGATCCATGAAGCCTAGGAAGGATGTAATGGCATGATGAAACGACGGCACGCTCGGTAGCCGTAAATAAAGCCGCGACATGATGTGAGTGGACGTGATGCGAGCTAGCTTCTCCACGGTCCCGTGTAGCAAGGAGGAGTTTGGAATGTTGCAAGGCCGCGACTGAGCTGGCCGAGAGGCAGCTAACACAAATAAGGTTCGTGAGGACAAGGTCGAGGAGGAGATTGCTGTGATCCGTCTATTGCCTTGACATGCTCCTCTTCCTGACAGATTCGATACTTCAATAGATTTGATGACAGTAGGGAGTGGAGGCGATGGCTGAGGCAGAGTGTAGGTGTGAGAAGGATGGTGACCGTCTCAACAGCACGATGAGAATGAGCACGACCCTAACCTTAACCGAAGCTGTGTTGTTTCTTCGTTCTGTGACAGGCGCGTCCAAAAGCATTTACAGCTCGGATCTCGGTCATTTTCTAGCGTCGTCTCAGGGTCAATTTTCAAGAACAGCGACACTGCGACAAGCAACACACACGACGATGCTGAAGGAAACGATCCAATATGATGATGCGAGTTGACGTAAGCGGATACGAAAGGGATCGGGCAGAGCCGATCTCAAAAGGGATCGGGTACAACTTAGTCCCGCTCGTTGACACACATCGTCATTAAGTGGAATGCTCCCACCTTTGGCATATGCCGATAGTTTGTATATATATCAAGCGGGGAGCTCGAGGCTCCCACCACATTCTTTCCTCAGTCAATTGAGTATATATGTTTCTGTCTAAACCAGCAGTGACATCGTACTCAGACTCTCCCCGATCGCCAGTTATCGGGACCAAACTTCTTTATATTACAACAGACGACAGCAGAAGGTGGAGGCAGAAGCATCAAAAAAGTCACACAGAACAACATCCGCTGGTAGCACAGCACAGCACAGCACAGTACAGAAGAGCAAGTCCCATGTAGAGCACCTGTCAATCCGCTTTTGGCCCCTCTTCCCCACCATCTGTACCTCCATTCCAGTCCATGGCGTCGCAATAACTGTAGAAGGTGCCTGGCCTTCGCTCTCCTCCAACAGCAGTCCTGCACAGAACAACTTCAAGTGGTTAGACTGACCAGCCGTCGATAGTGAAGCAGACATGTCCAGGGCAGTCTCGCAAAAGGCTTCGGCCACTTCTATGCGGAGCATGCACACACAACACAAAAGGCATGTCTCGCTTCGTAACCTACCCGACCAGCCCGGACCCGAAGTCCACATTCCTCCCCATCTTGTTCTAGATGCGACATCGCCTCGAGACTCCGCCTTCTCCATCAGCTCAACAGAACAGAATCTTTGCGACGACACACCATACCGCACTGCTCCCGCTTCAGGAAGTGGAAATGGCGCTCTGCGACCTGCTTTGTCCACAGCTGGCCGCAGTGCAACTGGCAACGGCAGCCAGAGTCGTCGACCGACCGAAGCCTACGCACAGGAGCTCGATCGACTGCTCGAATCCGAAGGTGAAGACGGCGTCAACTTGATCAAAGTGGTCGAGCGTCAAGACGTCTTCCATCTCATCCACGAGATTCGTTCTGACCTGCGCAAGACCATTGACACCCATCTCAGCTGGGAAGAGCTCACCTCGGTCGACCTCAACTTTTCACTCGTCCGCCCTCTTGCCATCAAGTACAGCAACTTTCGCTCCATCGGCATCCTCTACTGCCTCATGCTCAATCGGATCTACTTCCAACGTGAAGCGACACGCGACCTCGCTTTCCAATCTGTCAACAATACCCGCTCAGCTCTTTGCGAGCTCCTCGCCATGAAATTGCTGCGCACTTTCTCAAACGACGGTTTGGAGCTCGTCACTTCGCTCACCGCGAGCTTTCATCCTTTGGCTGGGGCGACACACAACGAGCTGAAGGAGCTGCATATGTCTTCATCGCACGTTGACATCAGCGAGATCACTAGTCATGGTCTTCCTGCCAAGCAGTACTCGAATACTTTGGAGCTTGCGATTGCTTCTTCTGCCAAACGCTTCATCTCGACTCCGCTCTGCCAACGGTGTATTGATGGGATATGGAACGGCAAAGTCGTCCTGTCGCCCATGCAGGCATCTCACGCCATTCTCAACGATAGCTATAAGAAGCGTCCACTTAGCATCTACGACCCTAGTAAGGCGCCCTTGCTCAATCATCTCCGCCTGCGCGTACCCTCCATTCGAAGCAATCTCGAGTTCGTCACTTTCGTCGTCATCCTCGTCCTGTATGTCGCTGCTTTAGCGCAGAAGGGCAGTCTGACGTGGACAATTCAGGAGACTTTATTCTCGATCTGGCTATTCGGATTTGCCGTTGACGAGCTGGCCCAGCTTCAGGAGCACGGGTTATCGCACTACATGAGCTCGCTCTACAACCTCATCGATGCGGTGTTCTGCATCATTTCCTTCTTCTGGTTTGGGCTACGCATTTCGGCCCTCCAACGCGGTCTTCCAGGAAGAAGCGATCTCAGTTTCGACTGTCTAGCACTCGGTGCTGTAGTCCTCTGCCCAAGGGTAGCGAGCTCGTTGGTGCAAGACAACGTCGTCTTGCTCAGCTTGAAAGCCATGCTGTCCGACTTTGCGTTCTTCACAGTACTCGCTATGGTCTGCTTCTCCGGTTTCGCATATGCCTTCTACTCGCTCGCATCGGAAGAACGATGGACTTTCAAAGCCGTCCTTTGGCTTATGCTGAAGGTTTGGTTCGGCAGTTCCTATCTCGGTTTTGACGAAGCGGAAAGTTTCTCCCTTGAATTCGGTCCGCCCCTCATGATCATCTATACTATCATGAGCAACACTCTCCTCCTAACCGTACTCATCTCGCTCCTCAGCAACACCTTCCAGATCGTCGCCATGAACGCCAACGAAGAAGCCATGTTCCAATTCGCATGCAAAACCATGTCCGGTATCACCACCGACGCGATCTTTTCCTATCAACCCCCACTCAATCTTTTGGCGGTGGCGATAGTGATGCCGCTTAGCTTTTTCGTTTCGCCGAGATGGTTGCATAAGATCAATGTGTTTTTGATCCGGTTGACGAGTTTCCACGTGCTGCTGATTATCCATTTTTGCGAGTTGAACGTGTTCGGACAAGGGATCAGTCTGACAGCGGACAAGGGGAAGACGTTGTTGAGTAGACTACCGTTTTTCAGTTCGGGGTTAGATAGTACAAGTGCGGATATGATTGAGGCTGCGTTTGATTATCGGCCGGCGGAAGATAAGGATGGATGGGGTGTGGAGGATGAGGAGTCAGGTGATGAGGCGGATGGGGAGGGGGAAGGGTATGATGGTGTGGGGACGGTTAGGAAGGGTAAGGGTGGCAAGGCTGAGGTTGGAGGATGGGAGGAGAGGGCGGCTGCGAACTTGGAGCAGAAGATCACTCCTCATGCCCAAAACCAGTCACAAACTGGCAGTTCTGCTAATGGCGAAGCGCAGAAACAGGATCCTCTACCACGAACGACGACTCAGTCCTCGTTTGCAGGCAGCACAAGCTCTCGTCGCACACGAGACGGCCCCAGCAATCGAGCAGTGCAACTTCTTCGACGAGGACACGAACCTCGTGGTTTGGGCTCGCTCAGTTCTCCCCTCGCCAAACTGTTCAATCATGTGCTCGACCCTGGTGATCTTGACAACAACCTTCCTAAACGAGTTTCTTCTTCGTCTCGCCGCACAGAACGATCTCGTAGCCCATCCCGCTCCCAATCTGGATCTCGTCTCGAAACGAGCAATGTTCGCTCCACTGACTCTAGCCCCACTCGACCTGCTTTTACGCGTAGACAATCCCCAAAGCGAGCGGAAAGAGACGCTGAGCCCCCGATGGCTGATATTGGCGAAGATACAATTGGCGTGCATACATCAACCAGTAACTATGATCTCAGTGAAGAGTTGAGGACAATCGCAAGAAGGGTGCAGGAAATGGAAGCAAGGGGTAAAAGGATGGAAGATCTGTTGCTGCAGTTGTTGGAGCAGAAAAGTAGCAGTGCTGGACCGAGCAAAAGTGCAAGTGGTAAGATCCAGACTGTTGGTGCCGGCGCCGATGAAGGGAAAAGCTCGAAGTGATTCAATCTCGCTATACTATAGACTCTCGATATCGCTTGACCACCGGAAATCGACAATCATACACACAAGGAACATTTAGTGTGACTGTAAGCTTCGTTGTGAGCTTGGTGAAGGCTGTGAAGCGAAGAAACTACGCATTTGAAAGCAGACAACTTCAGTTAGAGGTACTTAGTGCTATCTTCTGTTAATTTTCGACACACAAGGCGCTTTGGCGGAGTGGTTATCGCGTGGCACTAGAATTTCTTCTTCGATTCTAGAGTATCATCTGCTCGACAAAAAAATGCCATTCCCTCTGGGAGCATAGGTTCAAATCCTGTAGGCGTCGATAATACTGATTTTTTTTTTGCCCTTTTGTAGGCCACCACGAACACAGAGGATTGAGGGGCACCCCCTCCAACTTCCCAGAACAAGATTGACCAGGAAATGGACGAGTTATGCTATATCTCGAATTTTTGAGATGGTGTAACTGGTCATAATTAGGCATCACCTCTAATCACCCCAACACTTCAACAACACAACTCCTTGCAAGCTTCCACAGGGATACTCAGCTGACCTCAGCGCATCCCAATGTATCAAGTTTCAACAGTCTTGGCACCCCCGCAAGCTTCAATGCCAGCAAACACCATTTTCAGACCATCCATATCCATCCGCTCAAAAATGACTCAATTGCCTCAATAAAATTGCAACTTTCACAGACATTGCTACTCTGGTGACACTGAGGAGCTCAGTACAGCAATGTTGAGCAAAACCAGTATCCCTTTTGACATGACCTATTAGAACAACTCTTCGATATCTCCTTCAGAAACAGCTCTGGAGAGCCGGATCACAACAACAAGTTCCCTTTGCCTCTAGTGCACTGTGCGTGGCACGCATGGGTCACAGGGACAGCACTCTACACTAAGAAACCCATGTTCCCCATCCTATGGTTAATTGTTGCTCAGCTAATGAGGACCTCCACCCGCTCCTTGGAGAAATGGACTCAGCCCACCACCTTAGAGCAACTAACTCAGTCCTGCCCCTCCATCCTGCCTTTAGCCTGGCTAAAACCCTGGCTAAAACCGTGTCTCCTATGTCAATCTGGGTCTATAAAGATCCTCCCTATCCGTTCCAATCTGCCCCCCCTACCACTGACACAATAACTCAAACATACCAACCGCTTCTAAACCTTCCAATAACCTCCCAATGCCACCCATACACTCCAATGCCTCTCATTGCCATGCATCCAGTACTGAAACTGCTTTTGCCCCTGCAACTGGGCAAACCCATGTTTCCAATGAATCCACCACCCTTACCACTGGACATATTCAAGACAATGATTCTTCCATTGACCTTGCCTCCAACCAGGATGGCACCAACAACCCTGCTACCATCCCCTCTACTAGTCAATGCGAAGATGGCGGTGATGAACCCATGGAAGATCCTTACCTGGTTGAACCTGACCAAAGGGCCTTTCAACCCATCTTCACTGGTAGACTCATCTGGTCCACCACACAATCCAACAAACCAATTGCTCCCTTTGAGGAGCTCCCAATCCCTAAGTCTGACCATGCCAGAGTACCTCCCTGCATGGTCCGATGGCAATTCATTTGAAATTTCAACCTTAACCAAGAATAAGAAATTGCCCAAGGCTCTCTCCAACTCCAAGCCCAACAACAGTTGCAGGCTAAAGGTTTTCAATCACCTGCCTGCATGGTCAACTTTCCCTGCAGTACCAGTTGCAACCAATTTGTGGTGATTACGGTACCCAGTGACCAACTGGCCGCTCTCAGCAAAGTCTCTCTGGTTTTTTAACAGAACCAGCCTTCAATGCATCCTGGTTGGCTTGGCCCTTTCTCGCAACTACCTTGCCCTTGAAATCCTTGATGTCCCTCAAACCAATGCACCTACAGCCACCACCCGCCACGTGGCTCAATCCCTCAAGACCTATGCACAAGTGCATGATGTTTGGGTATGCCAAGTCTCCTATCCCAACAATCCCACACCTCCTGCTGACACCAACGTCTTCATCACTCTTATTTCCACCCCAGCAGGAGACAAAGGAGGCCTCGATCCGGTCTGACTTCATGCCATCCCTGGCTATGTCCAAATCCTCACCAATGAGTGTGAGCTTAACTATGTTGGACAACTACAGTGGTGCATATCCTGTAAGAGTAGGGCCAAGTACTTCCATACCTTCAAAGACTGCCCCAGCCGCCTCTGCCACAAGTGCCATTGCCCTGGACACGTCGCTGCCAGTTGTCCTAATGCCCCTCATGATACTGGCGATGCAACTGCTGCAACTCAACAAGCAGAGGAGCTTGCATGTGGAGCTAACACCCTTAACTACAGTGCTTAGACATGGTCTCAAATCATGTTCAATGTTGGTCGCTACCTGGAACTGTGCCATGCTTAACAAACCTTCATGCATGGCAACATTGCATAACTCGGCCACCCCTCTTGGGAGGGGCAACATCGTCTTCATTCAGGAGATGCGGCTTGCCTCTCCTCAACACCTCCCAACCATTAACCCCTTCCTCCAACCTCACCACCCCTTTATAACCCAAGGTCATCAAGCCGTCCTCGGACAGGACTGCAGTATCCTTCTTTGAAATACCAAGTGGGTGATTGAAGAATCCCTCCTCCAGCACCATGCAACTTATGCCCAGACCTGTATCCCCGACTCCAAACCAGCTCTGGGCCAGACTATCTGTACCCTCCACCTATGGAGCATCCATGCACCACCTGATGATGCCAACTATTGCACTTTCTGGGAACAGGATAAGGCAGGGCTCTCTCAATTGGATGTTGCAGCGGCGAACAATACTTCTGCAGCAATCATGGGCGCAGACTGGAATGCTGTGGTCGCCCCTATGCTTGACAACTTTTCACCCAGACAACAACAGTGTCAACTCCCCCTTGGACAACTGGCGCAGGCAGGCATGGTTGACGCTTTTTGTACCTTACATCCTCAAGGCACAAGCTACACATGCCACCATGTTCGGAATGGCCAACTCATCTCTGCTCACTGAATTGACAGTATCTGGACATCACACAGTCTCATCCCACACCTCCAGAGTGTCGAAACCCGCCCAAGCAGATCTGATCACAGTGTTGTTACCATCAGTCTCCAAACCAGCAAAACCAGAGGAGAGCTTGGTCCCAGTACTTGGCGCTTACACCGGGAAGCTCACTTACAACCTGGCTTTGAGCTACGGATGTCTCAATTTGCCAAACAGCTACCAAAGGAGACTCCCAGACTGCCTATTGCAGCTTGGTACACCTTTGTTGAGAGGGTTCACACCATGTCCTCAAATATAGTAACCACACTCAGCCAACAAGCACATAAGAGAGAGGTGCAACACATCACCATCATCCAGGAGCTTGCAAGCATCGACATTTGGCATGGCGATCAGAATTGGGCTAGATTTCTGGAACTTCTGGCAATCATGCACCAGATGGATATAGGTCAAGCTAACAAAACAATCAAGAAATGTCAAGCGATCCACAAGCTCAATATGTTTTGGCTGACAGCATGGATTATTCCCAAGCTAGAGAGCTGCAGTTTTGCTGCGCTGCCTTCCATCTGCAATGATCAAGGAAACCATCACAACATCATCGAGATGTTGCTAGCTATCCAATGCTTCTACACAGTCCTCTTTACTCCGAAGGAACACAATCATCTCTCTGAAGAGGCCGGCTCCATGCTGCTCTCCTCTGTCCAACGTCAAATCTCTTCTGCAATCCAACATGCCTGCGAAGCACCCTTTACAATGGACGAACTGCGCTCCATTTTGTCTCGCTCCCAGGAGATGTCCACTCCTGGACTTGATGGCATCACTTATCCACTCCTACGCATACTCGGCAACACAGTCCTAGAAAAGCTGCATGCTTTGGGAAATGCCTTGCTACGGGGCCACCATCTGCTGGATGGCGAACATATGCTCCAAGGAGTCCTACTACCAAAGAAGGGGGACTTGAGCCTCCTCCAGAACTACTGACCTCTTTCCATCACTGATTCTTCCTTCTGTCTATTAGGAGGCGCCATATCGAATCGCCTACAAGCCACTGCACAGGAAGTGATCAGTCCGTCACAGACTGGTTTTAACCTCGGCTGCCATTTGGCCTCTAATGTCATCACCCTCTACCTTCTCCAACATGCCGTCCAGTCTGGCAAGGTTGTCAGACCTATCTGGATTCTCAATCTGGATCAGTGGAAAGCATATGACAGGGTGTGACATGAGTGGTTGCTGGATTGCCTTCAAGCATATGGCTTCGGACCCTGGTTCATTACATACATTCGAGGCATCTACAGAAGCCCTTCGGTTTGACAATTGGCAGAAGGATACTTCACCGACCTTATTCCACTACACTGTGGCATCCTCCAAGGTGATCCTATGTCATGCCTCCTTTACAACTTTAGTCTACAGCCAATGCTGGACTACGTAAAGAACAAACACCATGCTGGAACCAAACTAAACTGGGACACAAGAAACCCTATGTTTGTATCCTCACTTGCTTTTGCCAACAACATCCTGCTAGTTGTCAACAACAGACATGATTTGGCAATGTTCTTGGATGCCCTCAACCTCTACAAGATGGCTAGCAACGCTCAAGTCAATGAGGACAAATCCCAAGCTTTTTTCTTCATGAAAAGTCAGAACATGGCAGACGGTGGTCTGGAGGACAACATTCCATACCCAATTCTAGGAGACAGCCAAGCCGGGATAGTACACCTTGGCTCTCCTTTTTCACCTCAATGGTGGTATCCCTCATGTCACCATCGAGCAATGGCTCACTTCCATTTAGGCAAAAGTGAATATACTCTCCACCACAAAGACAACACTCTTAGCAAGAGCACGCATGGTCAACTCCTTCCTCCTATCCAAACTATGGCATACCATCCACCTTTGTCCCATTCCATATACACTTCAAAGGTGCTTGAATTTGATCATCAATCCTTTCCTCTTTCTTGGACAGCACAATTGGATCTGTCATGCTTATGTTGTGACACCCCACCACCTTGGGGGACTTGGAGTCATTGACACTAACACAATGTCCATAGCACTCATAGGACAAATGGCCGCAAACCTACTGCAAAGCAACAAACCAATTGGCTCACAATTCCAAGCAGCTTTACAGGAATACCTTTGGTTGGAGTACAAGGCTCTACCTGCTCATTTCATCCTTCAATGCGGCCTGCCATGGCTGGCAATGAACAATATCCTGACCTCTCAGCGTTCATTCCTGAGCCATGTTGTATATGCATTGTCTAGGCTTCGCCCATCGATCACACCAGAGTGGAATAACATAACAACCCAAGAACTCCTCGCCCTCCCCTTCTATAATGACATGTTTGGATATGCCTGGCCAGAGCTTCATACAGCTAATGTGCAACATTGGGAACACCATGGCCTGCATGTCTGGGGAAATCTGCTCTGGTATAACCCAAAGGAAAGAGGCAAGGTTGACCACCCATATGTTTGCGCCAATGTGTACCCTCTTGTTCCACCCTCACCAGCAAGGTGCAAGAATAACTATGTTGCAAGCCGGGGCCACCCAGTCACTACGAACTCTTCAGCACTGCCACCAGCTGACTGTTACCAAGACACTGGGTTGACATGTGGGCCAAGATACATTCAGCTGTACAAAACAAGTTGCTCGACATCAGTAAGGTTTTCGCGCTCCATCCCGATCACTCAAAGAGCAAGAAAAATCCATGTCCTCATGATCAGCCTTTCAACATCAACACAGTAGGTCTTCCCTTTCCATGGCACCTGGTTACACTAGTAGAGAAGCCCATAGCTGCATACACAGTCAAGCACACCCAATCCTTCCTCTCTCCCAATGAGATTGTCATACCCCAATGGCCCTTCGACACCACCAGCACTCAATGGTGACATACTTGGGAATGGCACACTAATGCCTCCCTCCTGTCATCAGAAGCCCTGTCTGATGTTTTCTACTTCCTTCACAATCACACATGGCTAGCACAGAAGCCCAGAGGAGATCGAAGGCTGACAAACCACAACATTTTAAACGATGATACAATCACTTGTTGAACCTTGATGCATCAAGACCACAACAATCCAGATGACATCCCAGAGACAATCAACGACACTTAAAACAAAGAACATGTCTTTGGTGTCTCTTCCTGTATGCTCTGCAACGGTCCCAAGGATTCCACCATCCACGGCTTCATCAAATGTGGTCTAGTTCAGCAACACATTTGGAAACCGCTACTAGGTACTCTTTGGCGCCTGTGTGGTGGACATGGTGTACCTGTGGATGCACATAGCATTGTCTTGGGTTGGCCAGACCTTCAAATGCCAGCCCCCCCCCCCCCCCCCCCCCCCCCCCCCCCCCTCGAGCAAGGCTCTTACTTGGGAGGGACCTGGCCATTCACATGCTTTTGAGAATATGATCCGAAGCCATCAAGATAGGATTACAGGATGATCACCATCCACAATTAACTCTGACAAATTTCATGTCAGACCACACAGCTTTAGTGGCCAAAACAATCACCAATGCATATCATAGCTGCACTCCACTCAAGAAGTTGGCTTTCGCAAAGAAATGGATCAACAACAGCACCTTTCTCCAAGTGGTTGAGGGTACTGTCTGTTTCTATCTCATGTACAATCCAATCCACCACACAAGAGCAAACATGACATCTGCAATGACCTTCAGAACAACCTAACCCAATCTCACAATCTGGTCTTCATCATCCTTTCTGTTCTCTCGCTTGCTCACCTCCCCCTGTTCCTGACCATTGGTCTACTCCCCTGAGATTACGACCTGTCGCACTGGACTACGGCTCTCTCGCCTAAACACCGAGAAATCACCCCTCTGGACCCACTGTTGACAGACTGCACTCTTTGAGGAGTTTGCCCTTGCCCAAGGAGACCCCCTTTTTTCTCTTCAAGCTTGTATATACATTTTCATTCTTGTATATACTCTTTCACTCTGTTGCAATCATACTTAGGCTGTATGGCCTGATTTTTTAATTTTTTTTTTGCCCTTTTGAGGGCCTCCACAAATGCGGAATAACGAGGGACATACCCTCCAACTTTTTCAAACAAGACTCATCAAGAAATGGCCAAGTTGTGGTGATTTTAAGGTTTTCGAGATGGTGTCAGCACCTGCTGACCCTACTCTTGACAGCTGTCACAGCACACTGTGTAGTCTCTCATCACCAACACCACCACAACGACTTACCAGATTGCTCACCGGACTTTGGCACACACCCCCTAACAGCTTTCTACAACTCAGTCCAGCTGCAATGCCACAAAACAAGCAACAATACTTTTAAGAAACTGACTGTGGCACTAGGACCTCTTTCTGCCTTGACTTTACCCAAGAACCTCATCTCCCAACCCAAATCCAAACAGCACTTGCTGCTTAGCACAAAGCTGGGGAGCCCTCATCGAAACTCCGGGCAAAACCAGCATTCATACAACCAACTCTACTTAGGAGCTTATTCAGCCACCTCTGTTGTCTCACTCTTTTCTGGCCCTGATGGCAATGAATGCCTTTCCTTGCCCCCGTCTGGTGCACGACTCAGCCACTTTTGGCCTAGGCTATGGGACCCCTTTGCTTGAAGGCCTGAACTCATGCAAGGGTGGCCCACAATTTTTGAGCCTTCATCTTGGTCCAACGACTACATGATGATGCAGCCTTTGGGCCCACCACTGGATCCCTGGGAGCAGAAACCACAGTCTCTCTCGCAACTTCAGCCTCATCTAGGGGGATTCATGACTAGCTCTACGGTATGCCTGCTGTTCTCTACACAAGTACCGTCCCTCTGCCCCTACCCCTTTCTCCCATCCTCACGGTGTCCAAACAAACATCTTCTACCTGCCCAAACATACTCAACCTGCTTCCAATGCCAGCTAATTCAACTTTTACTGTTTGCAACGATGCTAGCGACCCTGCTGTCATGGCCTCTGATAATACTGGGGATGCCTCTGGTGTCCCCACCAACACCGCCACCACTCCAACCAGGGATCTCAGCCTGGAACCCGACCAAGGGGCCTTTGTGGCTATCAAGACTGGCCAACTCGTTTGGACTCGTACCAGGACTAACAAACCTGTGGCCCCATATGAAGATTTGCCCTTCCCCAAGTCGGGCCAAGCTAAACTTCCTCCCTGTACAGTCAGATGGCAATTCACTGGCTGCTTCAACCTTAATCGTAAAGAAGACGTCACACATGGCTCTATCAGGGTCCAGATCCAGTGTTTCCTGGTCTCCAAAGGAATTATTGAGGTGCAATGCCATGTCAATTTCCCTTGTGGAGTTGGCCATGGACGTTTTGTTGAAATCACTGTCCCTGCTGATCACCTGCAGATTGTCAAAGACGCTCCCCTTGTCTTCAATGGTGAGGCCCTTCAGCATTTGTTTCTTGGCCCAGCCCTTGAATGCACCTCCTTGGTGGTGGAAGTTCTTAACTTTCCCAACGCTAAAACCCTCAAGGAGACTGGACAATACATCACCCAAACTCTCAAAGAGTATGTTCAGGTCCATGACGTTTGGGTTGCCCAGATTTCATATGCCAATGATCCCACCCCGCCTGAAGACACCAACTGCCTCCACCTCCTGGTTACCATCCCACCTGGCAGGGACGGAGGCATGGACCCTTCCAAGCAGCACACAATTCCAGGCTTTCTCCACATTGGCAAGCACAAGTGTGAGCTCCAATACAGTGGTCAACTTGAATGGTGCAACACCTGCAAGAGCACATCAGAATTCTTCCACACTTTCAACAACTGCCCTCACCATCACTGCTACAATTGCGGCAAGACCAGTCATGCTTTCAACACTTGCCCAGAGGAGTTTCAAGGCAACACTGAGATGGCTGATCAACAGGCTGAAGAAACTTGCCATGGGACCAACAATCTCAACTATAGCTCTGTCTAAACATGTGCTTTGGTCGAGCCCTATGTATGTTGTCACATGGAACTGTGCCACTCTCAACCTTCCTGAACAATATGCCACCCTACACAATGCCTCCTCACCTTTGGGCAAGGCTGACATTGTCTTCCTTCAAGAAATGCGATTATCCTCCCCACAACACCTCCCCCACATTAACCCCTTCTTCCAACTCCAACAACCCTTTGCCAAACGCGCTCATCAAGCCATCCTTGGCACAGATACTGGAATTATTCTCCAAAACATGTCTTGGATTGTCGAAGCCTAGGAGCTATACGAGCACACCACCTACACTTGTGTGCGTATCCCTGATTCTGAGCCCGTGGCTGGAAATGACTTTTGGATTCTACACCTCTGGAGCATTCATGCTCCACCTATGGAGGCAGACCGTAACCGATTTTGGAACAGCAATGTTCCAGGTCTCTCCCATCTCAATGCCGCAGCACCTGCCCCAGGCATGGCTGGTATCATTGGTGCAGACTGGAATGCCATCGTCTCAAGCCCTCTTGATAAGTTCCCTGCTCGACACCAAACAGACATGCTGCCTATTGGACAGCTTGTGCATGCTGGTTTTGCCAAAACTTTTCGCACCTTACACCCCCTCGGTGTCAGCTTCACCCAACACAACATCATCTGCAGCAAACTTACTTGGGCAAGGCGGATTGACAGCATCTGGATGACTCACGACTTGATACCATCTCTTCTATCGGTGAACACCTACCCCAGTACGTCGGATCACAGTGTTGTCTTGGTCAATCTTTGCAATTCAGCAATGCGGAAAGACCTTGGGCCAGGCATATGGCGGCTGCATTGCCATGCACACCTACAGCCGGGATTTAAGCTACACATGCATGGTTACACCAATCAACTACACCCAGATCTGCAATCCGATCCCGTGACAGCATGGTATAACTTTGTTGAATGCATTCATAGTACCACAGCCAACGTGTCACTGCAACTCAGTCAACAAACCAAGAAGCTAGAGCTTCAACACATTGTCACCCTTCAACAGCTGAATACTCTCAACATCTGATGAGGCAATGATACCAGAACACTCTTCTTGCAACTACTGGCACACCTTTGCAAGCAGGAATGCGCAGAAACTGCCAACACAGTTGCAGCATCAAAACATCTGCTTGAGTCCAATCTCCTATGGCCAACAAGCTGGATCATTCCTCGACTCGAGAGCCACAGTTTTGCTGCCTTGGAAACGATTTGTGACAGCCAGGGTGAGCATGAGACAATTGCTGCCAAGCTTCTCGCAGTCCACCGCTTCTACACAACTTTGTTCATGCCTCAACCATGGGACCAGTTCTCAGAGGAGGTGGCCTCCATGCTTCTCTTGTCTGTTCGATGGTGCATCAAGCCGTCCACAAAGCATGCTCTAGAACGAACCTTCACGGTCAATGAGTTAAAGGCGGTGCTCAAACGAGCCCGGGATCTCTCTGCTCCTGGAATGGATGGGGTTACATACCCCCTTCTCAACTCCATCAGCAGTGCCTTTGTGCAATGGCAAACACATTATTCCACAGCCACACTCTTCCAGATGGCGAACCAACACTGTGTGGCATTCTGCTTCCCAAGAAGGGGGATCTCTCGAAGCTCAGCAACTACTGCCCATTGTCCATTGCAGTGGCAACATTCCACATTCTGGGAGCCGCAGTAGCAGAATGACTGCAATCTGCTGCACAAGAAGTCATCAGTCTCACTCAGACTGGTTTCATCCTTGGACACCACTCAGTGCGCAATATAATAACCTTATACTTGCTGCAACATGCTGTCGCAAATGGCACAATCTCGGACACCCTATGGGTTCTCAACCTGGATCAGCAGAAGGCATATGACCGAGTTCGACGTGAATGGCTTCTGGACTGCCTTGCTGCTTATGGGTTTGGCCCTTGGTTCTTAACCTACCTTTTTGGAATCTACTGTCACCCAACACTATGGCATTGTGTGGAAGGATTCTTCACCAAACCAATCCAACTACACTGTGGTATTCTGCAAGGCAATCTGATGTCTTTTTTGCTGTACAACTTCAGTCTACAGCCAATGCTTAACTTTGCCAAACACCACCACCACACAGGAATTGAATTGAAGTGGGATGCTGCTCAACCCCATTTTGTCTCATCACTTGCATTCGCTGATGATGTCCTGCTAATTGTGAATAGCAAAGAGAACCTGGCAAAGTTCCTTGAGGCTTTGGACCTTTACGAGATGGCCAGCAATGCCAAAGTCAATGAAGACAAGTCACAGGCCTTTTTCTTTGCAGGAGCACACGTCGAGAATGGCAATCTTGTTGACGATGAGATTCCCTTCCCTGTTATTGGTCAAAGCTTGGCCAAAATCGTCCACCTCGGCTATCCATTTTGGCTTGACGGCAGCATTCTGTCTGAAGCCATTGTGAAGCGGCTATCAGCTATCCAAACGAAGGTCAACATTCTTGCATTGGCAAAAACCACCTTGGCTGCACAAACTTGTATCTGCAACTCCTTCCTCCTCTCGAAGCTTTGGCACTCTCTGTGCCTCTGACCTCTGCCTCTCAACCTGCAGCAATGGGTGAACACAGTCATAAACCCTTTCCTCTTTCAGGGTTGGCACCATTGGATCAAGCAAGAGTATGTCGTAGCCCCCAGACATCTGGGCAGTCTGGGAGTCATCGACACAAGACAGATGAGTGTTGCCCTGCTTGGACAGTTGGTTGCTGGTCTACTTGCCAGCACAGAACCGATTGGAGCTCAATTTCGACAAGCTCTACAAGAACACCTCTGGACCCAGTATGAAGCTATCCCTGCCTACTTCATCCTGAAGCGTGGGCAACCTTGGATATGGATGGTCAGCATAATCACTGCACAGAAGTTGTTTATGTGTCGAGTTGTTTATATGCTGACACAGCTTTGCTTGACAGTAGAACCGGATTGGGAGACCATTTCAGTTCCCAAGCTCCTCACTCTCCCTTTCTACAACAACATGTTTGGCTTTACCTGGCTGGATATCCATGCAGCAAGTCAACAGAGCTGGGAGCACAATGGTCTACAAGTTTGGGGTGATATTCTATGGTACAACACCAACAAAAAGGGAAAGACCCCACAAACCAACATGGTCAACCTGGCGTACCCGCTGGTTCCCCCTTCAGCATCAGGTATCAAGAAAAACTATGTGGTTTCTCAGGGACACCCTGATGAGAGGTCGCTGTTCAGTAATGCAGCCAGAAGATACATTCCCATGCTCTGGAAAGAGCTCTGGCCGAAACTTCACCCAATGGTAGGGAAGAAACTACTTGACACTCACAAGCACTATGGCATCCATCCAGACAACTCCACCAGCAGGAAGAACCCACTGCCCCATGGCTGGCCCTTCAAGATTGATATGGTTGGCCTCCCCTTTCCTTGGCAATTTGCAAAACTGGCCAATAGACCTCTAGCTGAGTATACAGTATGGCAGGCTTGGGCCTTCCTGTGCAGGACGGAGCCCATTGTGCCGGACTGGCCCTTCGATTCTACTCCGGAACAGTGGGGGCAAACTTGGTGCTGTAAGCGGTCGCACACCTGAAACCAGGTTTGGTGTTTCTGGTTGATATCGGTGAGATCAACCGAGTAATCTCTTGTTTGGTATGTTTCGGTGAAAGTAACCAGACGGCTGAGTTCTGGTAAGTTTTAGCTGACCGCCTTGAACACTCCATTCAGAGGCTATGTGGCACGTCAATAATATTTTGATTGGAGTTGATATGGGATACCACTCCCTGTAATAGCACGAGTGTTCACAGTGCTGTTGCTTGATGGTCTTTGTCATTATCTGGACCGCAATGAGGTTATTGCCTACAGATAGAGAAGGTACTGGACCGCAGGTGCTATACACCACCTTCAATGATTGAACTGGACTGCAGGTGTTGGGCAACACCGCCTACAGTGAGGGACTGGACCACAAGTGTTGAGGAACACCACCTACAGTTGACGTCCAATGGTGATACAACACACACGTTCAAGATGTTGTTGCAAAGCCCTGCTATTGCAATGATATGTAACTAAGAGTCAAGTAAAGAGTAAGTAAGATATAGAGTAGAGTGGATGAGGATCCACTTGTATGCTATGGTGAAATGAGAGTATTTATGTGTTTGTTTGGTGTTGCCTGTGACACCTCTCCTGCTCCTTCTGAAGAGGGTTATCACCTCCTTCTGACATTACTCCTCTTTCTTTGAGCTGTATGCCAACTCCTTCGATGCTGCTCTTCTACTGCTTGGACAGTGTGTTGGTTTGTGCAACACTGCCCCCTCGCCTCCATGCTCCTCTTTGCCTGGTGATGCGTGTTGACCTCTTTGACACTGCTCTTCCTCCTCATGGTTAATCCCCAGTCTCCTTAACACAGCTCTCCCTCCTCCTAACTGGCAACCATCTTTTCATCCCTTATCTTGTGAATCCCTTGATTGTGTGCCGGAACTTATTGTCATGCTCCCTGATCATGTGGTCGCCCCTGTGGCTGGCTCTATGTGGCTGTGAGCACGTCCCCCTGAGTGGTAACCATCCATGTGATACTGAGCTCAGTCCTCTTCCTTGCATGTGATTGTTTCCTGTATGCCTTCCTCTCCTTCCAGTGCCAGGAACCCCTTTTCCCAATCCTCCCATTGCTTCCTCATGATGATTGACCCGTTCTGTACCAATGGGGCTTTGTTCAGCATGTTTTTTTTGGTAAACATACTGAATAGGCTTGTTCTGATCAATCCCAGTGAGATTAATCAAAACCCCAGGTTGCGGTTGATCTCACAAATTATGCACACAACTAGCCTGATCAGATTGTCGACACCTGATGCTTGCTTTCAGATCTTTCTGTGCAGGACCTTCTGCGCAGACCCTGTGACATCTGCCATCCATGGATTCATCAATTGCCCAACCATCCAGAGGAATGTGTGGTGCTTCTGTATGCCAACCCTGCATAAACTTATTAATGGCCAAGGGGTTCCCATGGTTGCCAGGAGCGTGGTCCTTGGCTGGCAAGTTCTCCACATGCCAAATGCACTTTGCTCATGCCTTCTGCTCTGGAGGGATCTAGCAATTCACTTACTCTCTCGATGTTGCCTTGCTGCTATCACAGCTAGCCTTCAAAACAATCATTGGCCACAGCTATCTCTTGAAGATTTTGACAGAGAACATGCAGCTCTAGTAGCGTACACCATTACGACTGCTTACAACCTTTGCTCAGATGCTCAACACCCAGCCTTTGTCAGAAAATGGATCAAACGAGGTGCTTTGCTTATGGAAGAGAATAGAACTCTTGTCTTCCAACCAATTCAAGCGGCAGCACCTGCTTAGCGCCACCTCAGTCACTCACGATCCATAACGACATTGACCTTTCCCTTGGGTTTTAACTGTGGCTCCTTCTGTTGCTCTTCCTCCTCTGTTTGCCCTCTTGACCCTTCCTCCCAAACCTGCCTCTGACCTCGTGTCTGCAACTCTTCTGGCATTTATCAGTGACTTTGGCATATGACTCTCTTGCTTGCCTCGGCAACCAGGAAGTCACCTCTCTGAGGGCCCAAAGTTTGTTGGCATCTGTTGGACGAGAAGTTCGATCCTGGTCTAGAGGCATTTTCTTTCCCCCCTTGTGTCTCTTTGTACAATGTCTGTTTCGATGTGGTTGCAATATAATAGGCCTTCTTCGGCCTGATATTTATAAAAAATAAAAATAAAAATAAACTTTTTCCGTATGCTTTTTCGCAGTTCTTGTTGTGCTCAGGATGACCTCTGGGAGGAGACGTATGGTATGGTGTACGAACATTTTGGACAGATGGGGCCATGTCGAGGTTGCGGTTCGGGTTTCGCGTGTGGAAAATCGGAGGCAGCTTCAAGTCCTCATCCTTGCTAGCTACTGTATGTTGACAGAGGTAATACTTGCTTAGGCTTTGGTTTCTTAGCGGGCCTGACAAGACAAGACGGGAAAGGAGAGATTGGAGCTGATGAGAACAAGGTATATTGATTATGGTACAGATGGCAATGCGGACAAAGAAAATTATTGTACAAGCTGGTTTCAGATCAACCACACTATGCCAGAAGCCGATGATGCTGAGTAGCTGAAATCATGAAATAGGAGCACGACGAGTAGCATCCAAAGCATCCAACTGAGCCAAGTGATCTGCCAGATCATCCAATGGTGTCCTCTCCTCCCCCTTCTGCTCGCTCTTCTTCTGCTTCTCCGCCTCCTCTCCTACCAATGACCCACTCTTCCCACCCTTTCCTGCCGCAGTCGCATCCTTAACCCCACCCGTACTAGTCGGCATCAAGACACCCCCAACCCCAGTCCAACCAGGAGCCATCTTCCTCAGCCTCTCCTCCTCTCTTTCCCTCTTCTCCCTTTCCCTCCCCTCCAAGTATTGCTTGTGCTTCTCTAGCAACTGATCTATTGTCGAGGACGAAGGCGTGTTCGGATCAAGAACGTAGGATTCGAGACTGAAGGGGTAGACGAAGTATGCCGAGATGTCTGCTGGGAGTGGGTGCAGATCGGGAGGAAGCTGGACCGGCGTTGGGATGGAGACCGAGGGCGATTTGATGAGCGGTACGCGGGATGCTAGGGAGTAGAGGTTGTTGCTGCGGTTTTGTGAGGTTGAAGGGGAAGCGTTTGAAGATGACATTGTGGATGATGGGATGAAGGGTTATAGGGGGTTGGCAAGTTGAGGTGCAAGGTCGATGAGCACTTGCCGCCGAGATTTCCAAACGGTGAGAATCGATGGCGTGCTTGCGTGGCGTGCTTGCGAGGCGTGCTTGCGCCGAAAAGCTGAGAAGTGATTGAACGATGACTGGGCGAGATGGAGATGATGGAGATGATGGTGCGAGAAGGAAGGGATCATCAGCGAAACAGTGAATGCGTTGTTGCACGGACCCTAACTCTAACTCAAACTCCACAGAATCGTCTTTGTCGCGTGGAGCAATTGCGGAAATTCCACCGATTTCGTCGAACCAACAGCGCGGGAAGCGCGCAGATAGTGCTCAAATTCACCACAACCCTCGAATCTTCTCGACACTCTTCTCTTTCTCACCATCATATCACAGCAACTCTTCAACCACCGCCTTTCATTGTCATTATCGGAAAAGACCGATCAAGCACTCTTCAGCGTCCTCGAGTGAAATCCGAAGCCCATCAGCGTATCGACATCGACAACAGTAACAGTTTGCGGCCTCTCACACGACATCTACGACAAGTAAGCACAGCATTCAAACCGGCTGGACCACCGATACGAAAGCATCAGATCCTCGCAAAGTTTTCTGGTCACCTATTATAACAGCCCCAGAGAAGTCACTATCATTTATTAGGGACGTGCGGCAGGATGGAAGCAGTCGCTGGACCATCCAGAGTCACCATGGCGCCGACTTCAAGTAGGCGGTCTCGAGGTCGAGCGGACTCTCCCACAATCGAACGCATAGAAGCAGGTACGAATCTCCCAGCAATAACACCAGGGCGCAGTGCCTGTGACGCCCGTGATGCATCAAAGGCTCGATCTCAATGCACTCGACGAAGTACATCACGAGCCGTCTCCCCAAGAAGACAAGCAACCCGCACCAGCTTCTGCCTCCTACTCCTAACCCTCCTCGCCTTGATACTATGCCCCCTCGCTCTAGCCTCCGAAGGCGACCGCTCTCCTGAATACCGCATGTGCGTATCTTCCTGCACCGCCGACCTGTGCCGAGACCACGTTGATGACGGCATTATGTTCGCCCATCGTCTTCCCTTCATCCTCCGCCTCACTCGATGGACTTGCGAAGACGACTGCAAATACCACTGCACGCATCGCATTACCAACGATGCTGTCTCTCGCGTTCAACGGATTCAACACGATGCAATTGCCGAAGTGGAAACTTTATCCAAAGAGAACCCAATCTCCCCCGCCGCCAAGTCTGAGCGAGTAAAAGCACTGGTGCAGACGCAATTGGCGATCGTACGACCGGTGCAGAAGCAAATGGTCCAATTCCACGGAAAATGGGTCTTTGTCCGTTTCCTCGGTGCGCAAGAACCTTTGTCGGTTGTATTCAGCCTACTCAACCTCCGCGTGCATTACAAAGCACTATTCATGATGCGCAAGCGACTTCCCGATGCATTCCCCCTCAAACTCGTATACATCGTACATACGCTCATCAGCATCAATGCTTGGTTCTGGTCTGCCATCTTCCACACTCGAGACAAAGACTGGACCGAAAAGCTAGACTATTTCAGCGCAGGATCGGTCATTATGTCCGCCTTCTTCTTTTCCGCATGTCGGCTGTTCAGGTTAGTACCGGGTGGGGAGAGATTCGTGATGTTAAGAAGGGTGTGTCTGGGAGCGTTGGGGTTACACGTGTTGTATTTGAGCGTGGGGAGGTTTGATTATGCGTATAATATTGCAGCAAATGTTGTTGTGGGGTTGGTGCATACTTTGCTTTGGTTGACATATTCGTTAAGGCCGACGACGTTTCCTAGTAATCCGTTGGTTGATAGGACTGCGTACTCCAGGGCGGCTATGCGAGCAGCCAAACCGAACCTTTCGGCGCTTAGCACGCCAAATCCGTTGAGTAACGGCTCAGCAACACCGCCGGTGCCGGTTTCGACGAATATTGGGTCTCCCGGTTCGCATACGAAGCAGAGGAGAAGGTTGCAGTTGTTATTGGCGTTGATGTCGGGATCGGTACTGCTCGAGTTACTCGACTTTCCGCCTGTTCTGCGGATATTGGATGCTCATGCGTTGTGGCATTTAGCTACGGTGCCGATCACGCAGATGTGGTATGAGTGGTTGGTGAATGATGCGCAAGAGTGTGTTAGTACGGGATGGTGGCTGTCGGATCGAACGGGTGCGTCGGCACATGGTGGGGAACAGTTGAGTTCGATGTTGGAACAGATCAGTGAAAAACTGAAGGGGAGAGCGGCGAGTCTGGCTCAAAACATGGAGCTGAATGCATTGACGACGAAGCTGAATGAGTTGGCGAATAAGGCTGGGTTTGGTGGGAATGCTAGTGCAGCAGAGGTGAATGGGGTGGGAGGCAGTGCAGCCGCGGTAGATGAAGATGGGCTGGGGTTGGGAATTGGGAAGAGCGGGAGTGGTGCAACTAGTACGAGTATTTGGGTTGGGGCTGGGGGGTATTCCTCCTTAACGGGCAGAGACGGTGCTGGTTCAAGTGGGAGTGCAGGGAAGGCTAAAAACTACTAGCAATAGCACACGACAATGGGCAAACTTCAACACCCTCAGTCGCTGAAATGGAAATCTTTGTTTCCCTTCTACATGTGTCATGATATCTCTGTATTGGTGTGAAGAGCATTACATTCGAGAGGTTGCCAAGATTAAAAGAGTAAGGGCTAAAAAAAGCAAAAGAACTGCAACACCTAGGATTCCCGCGTGGTCCCCCACCGCAGTACTGACTAGGCGATACCTTGCTTAACTTCGCAGATCGGACGGGATGCGGTGCTTTCAAGGTTCTATGGCCGCAGATGTCAACCTTACTCTAGTAGTACAACATGTACCCAGCACTTCATGTCTCTACACGGCGTAAAAGGGTGGGGTTGAGAGTTTCGGAATTCGGAAATGACTCTTTCATTCTTCCCGAGAGATTTTTTGGAACTTCTCCATACCTTTTCCCTTCCACGCCTACATGCTCACACCACATCTGATCATCAAGTGACGCTAACAGAGAGAAGAGAGGATGGCCGACGCTACAGCCTCAACATCAGCTTCTCCTGCCGCTGCTGCTGGAGGTGGTAGAAAACGCGCTCGAAAAGTCCGCAAGCGCAGCAAGAAGAACAAACCTGCCACCGGTAGCAACAATCCTAACGAGTCTGATTCTGATTCTTCGTCGGAGGACGAAGCACCGTCGAAAGCTGCATCAACTCCGAAAGCTACATCCAGCAAAGCTTCAGCAAATCCAGCACCAGCACCGAAGCCATCTTCCTCAGCCGCACCTGCTTCTCAGGGCTTGTCGCAGGTGAATCTGCACAAACCATCATTCATCACCCGCGCCCCTACCACCAGCGCACGCAAATTCACCATCTCAGTCGCTATCCCCGGTTCGATCGTCCTCAATGCTCAGTCTCCTGAACTTCAGTCCAGGCTGGCAGCACACATCGCTCGAGCATGTGCGATTTTTAACGTGGACGAAATTGTAGTCTTCAACGAAGGAGAATTGCGGAGTGAGACTTCGGATCCTTATCAGCATCGGCATAATCAACAACATAGGGGTACCAAACGCAGATATAATGAGCCGCAGAAAGCAAAGACACAGCAAGAAGAAGGAGAGGTGCAAGAGGGTGGAGAGGGGGAGGAAGGGGGAAAAGGAGGAGGGTTTGAACCACACACGTTTTTAGCAAGAGTATTGCAGTATCTGGAAACACCGCAGTATCTGAGAAAAGCTTTGTTCCCCATGCATAGGGATTTGAGGTTGGCAGGGTTGATGCCTCCATTAGACTGTCCTCATCATTTGAGGTTTGAGGATATATCAGAGTATAGAGAAGGAGTCACTGTAGACACGCCTCATTGGGCGAGGAACCGCGGTGCTGGAGGAGGGGGGAATAGTGTATACGTCAATATAGGTTTACGAGACCCCATCGAAGCATCCCTACCCACAACAGCAAAGTTAGAATCGGGGGTAAGAGTAACAGTCCGTATGCCAATCAACACCTATGAGCCTGGCTCCATCGTTTCGCCTCGCGAACCAGTGGAAAGGTTGGGTTGGTATTGGGGCTACTCTGTCCGTCTTGCATCCAGCCTATCCTCCGTTCTAACCTCATGCCCCTTCAGCTCTTCCTCAGGGTACGATTTGGTCATTGGCACATCCGAACGCGGAGTCTCACTTGCCGACCTTGTGATCGCCACTAGCGCACAAACTCCAGTTGCTTTGCCATCAGGAGAAACAATCCAACCTTTGCCGAGCAGCTTCAACCACGCACTGGTGGTGTTCGGTGGGTTAAGCGGGTTGGAAGTGGCGGTGGAGCAGGATGAAGGAATTAAGTTGGATAGACATACGGCGAAGGATCTGTTCGATGCTTGGGTGAATGTGGTGGAGAATCAGGGGAGTAGGACAGTTAGGACGGAAGAGGCGATTATGATTGCTCTTGCGAGGTTGAAGCCGATTTTGGAGGGGGTGGCGGAGAATAAGAAGTGAGCGCAATAGAAGCTTATTGCACCGTGTGAACGGAGTAGAGTGTGTGCGTGTGGAAACAGTGTAGATTCGTGAGGATGAGACTGATAGTACATGTGATCTTTGAGGAAGAACGGGAGCTGATTAGACTTCTTCTGCATCGTCATTATCTCTAAACCTCGGGTTCTGTTTGACATCGGAGAAGAAAAGAGACAAGTCAGTGTGTGAGTTTCAAAGAAAATAAATCGTTGTGATGTTGCGAAAGCCTACCTTTTCAGAATGCCCATAAAGCTCCTGATCCTCCTCATCATCGTAACTCCTCTCCCTCTTCGCACCCTGAGCCAACCCCCCGACACCTCCCCTCCCATCCTCATCCCACCCCGCCGCTCCCGCACCTGCCATGGCACCGTCATGCCCTCTTGCATCACCCTCCAATTCACTATACATATGCTCTGCACCCGTCGGCACCATTCCACCACCACCCATATCCATCCCTGCCGTTTCCTGATACAACTGTTCTCTCTCCAACCTCCTCGCCTGCTCTGCTTCCATCCTCTTTCTCTCCTCTTCCTCTTTCAGCCTGTTATGTCCCCATCCACCTCTTCCTGCATCGTACTCTTGTCTGTATTCATCTCTCACCTGACCACCGCTCCTTCCTCTACCGTACTGTCTTCCCTCCTTGTAGCCTGGATCGAGATCGCATCGGATCACGCGCTCGTCGAGTTTTGTGCCTGAGACGTAACGCATGCAGTCTACCGCTTCTGCATGGGTGTAGAATTCGACGAAAGCAAAACCGCAGGGTGTTTTAGCGTAACGATCGAGACCCATAATGATACGTTTGATGCCGCCGCCGGTGGAAAGAGACGCCACGCGACCGAACACTTCATAGATCTGTTCTTCGGTGGTGTAGAATGAGAGGTTGCCGAGGTAGAGGGTGGAGGTGGCACGAAGTTGCGCGTGTTGTTCTGCTTTGGAGGCCGCTGAACGCGAGTCTCGATCTGTTGTTCGGGGTGAGTAAGGGCAACAGATGGGTTTCGAGGAGGGTCAGTGGACGAGCTGGTGTGAAAAAGTTGGGTTTGAGTGGGGAACTTACAAGATGAGGGAGCGTCTAAAGGCTCCAAGATGTGCGACATTATTGCAACGCTTTTCCTTTACCCGTGTCTGAGAGCTATGATATGCGTGTTGCTGGTCCCGTTCGATGTTGGTGCGGAAAGGTGGAAAGCAGCATCAATTCTACTGAACAACACCAAAATGTTCTGTCTTGGCCCGTCCATCTATTCTCAGTCCGAGATCCGAAAAAGTCAATCAAAAAAGTGGGAAGAAGCCCTTTCCCTCTCTCCTTTTCCTGCAAGCCTCCACACGACCTCAAACCCCATTCCCCTCGCCTTCACCTGAACAACAATGAGCGATTCAGACCGGCTAACGCCCCCTCTCGAAGCCCTATACTGGACACAATACGGTACATGGTATCCTATCTTCCGCAAACATGCACCCAAATCCACCGTAATCGATATTGACGGCGTCCAACCCGAACTGCTTTCTTGGTTAGATAGCGATACGTTTGTTCTTCCTGATGGTAGTGGGCCGTCAACACTTCCCAAAACCAACGACTCTTCTTCTGAGCTATCCGATGACGAAAACGAGAAGGAAGAGCAAGAGCCGGTGATGCTGGACAAGCTGGATACAAAAATTCGACAAGTAGTGGATAAGTATGACGGAGGACCTTTATTCCCTAAACTCAATTGGTCAGCTCCGTTAGATGCTGGGTTTATGTTACCGGGGAACAACCTGCAATGTTTCTATCCGGAGGATGTGTACCTTTTGCTCAAGAGTAGCGAATTTGTAGGGAGAGATTTGGAGCAGATTGCATCCCTACATACCCCATCCCTCCCCGCCTCCTCTACGGAACACGATTCAGACCCAGCATTACAGCTCTCAACAAGCACCACCGCCTCCCCACAATCCCAACCATCACAGGAAAGAGAGGTTCGACCGCAACTCATCCTCAAAAAGTGGTTCACCTTTGCCCGATCCCACGAGTTTCGCTGTTTTGTCCGCTCCTCTCACCTCATAGCTATCTCTCAACGTGATGTTACGTTTTACGACCACCTTCAGTCTCCACATCTACAAGCTCAGATCAAGGGGGCGATATGGGATTTTTGGCAAGATGTTATGGCAGCGGCGCAAAAGGAAGGGAGCTTCCCGTTGAAGGACTTTATTTTCGATGTATACCTAACGAAAGATCTGGAGAGGGTGTGGTTGGTAGATGTAAACGCATGGTTACCTAGGACTGATCCTTTGTTGTGGTCTTTTGATGATTTGGAGGGTGCTCATTTGCGAGAGAAGAAGATGAGGAGAAGTGATGGTGGTAGTGCGGAGGAGGAGGGGTTGGAGGATGGGATTGTGCGATTGCGGATAGCACCTACCAACGGCAATTCAACAGCAGCAGTAGATAGTACGGAAGAAGAGGATGGTGAAGGATATACAGAGGAGTGGAGCGAGTCAGATGTGGAACTACGAGTATTGAGCGATAGAAGAATGCAATCATCCGGAGGAACCAGTGCTACGTATAGTTCCAATATGGTCCCAAAAGATTTGGTCGATTTTGCGAAAACTAATGGTTCCAGTGGTGGAGGTGGAATGGGGATTGATCAGATTGTCCAGCGTTGGAACGAAAGCATCGACGCAGAAGAGGACTCCAAACAGGCTTGAAGAAGTATAGATTGTATTATGGTGACACTGAATGAGTGTTGTACATTAAGTTATCTCCATTCCATTCTTCCCTTTCCGAAACTGCTTATGATGGACTGAGATCAATCTTCCATCGACTCCGATTTGATAGACTTCTTTTTCCTCCCCTGTCCACCACCCTTCTTCCCCGCTCCTCCTTTTGCAGGGGACTTCTTCTTACTTTCTTCCACCGCCACCTCCTCTTCTTCCTCATCACCCTCATCGTCGTCATTACCACCACCACCACCGGCGGCACCAAACCTATCCTCCTCCTCATCCTCCTCCCGATCCTCATCGCCATGACTCGCCCACCACTCCTGAACCTTTATCGCCAATAACCGATCAATATCCGGCACAGGTTGCATCGCCAATCCATCCCAACCCATCTTCCTTGCAATCGCTATCCTCGCTCTATTCCTTCTCCCCAACAAACCCTTGTATTGCTCGACCAACGCACTTGTGTGATCTAAACTCTTCATCAGCACCACTGCTTCCGAGCGGGGGCCTGCACGACCGTCGATCTTTTCTCCATCGATTTCAATCCCCCCACCACCACCAGATTCGTCTTTCTTACTGGACCCGGATGTGGATTTTTTCTTCTTGGAGGGCGATTTTGATTTATTTCCCTGTTCATCACCTGATTCTGCATCAGAGCCGGATTCATCGTTGCTGCCATCCCGTTTACCCTTACTACTAGCCTCCCTTTCTAACGCCTCCCGAAGAGAAGGGACAATATCGCACAACATCTCATACCCTTTCCTAATATTAGCCCTTCTCTTTTGCTCCGATGCGATATGATTCGCTTTCTTCTCCTCTGTAGTCAACAAAGTATGCTGCCCTTTCTTTTCTTTTTCCGCCTCCTCCGCCTCCCGTTTTAGATCTTCCTCTGTGAGTTCAGGCTTGATTTCCAACCCAGTCCTCGCATCGATTAGGCCATCTTCGATATGCTGCTGCCGCAACATCTCCAGATGCGGTTGCCTCCGCTTTTCCATCCGCGTAGGAGTGAAGTACGGATGCAGGTTGGCTGGGAGTCGGTGTAGTGCTGTAGCAAGGTCGAGGTCGAGGCTTGCTAGGTCTGCTAATGTGCGGATGACGGCGCCGGAGGGGCCGGTGTGGAGGGATGAGGACTGGGTGGGAGCGGTTTTGGGTGCTCCTGTAGAGGTGCGTTTGAGGGCGGTTGCTGAGGGTGAGGCTGAGGCAGTGGTGGTGGTGGGCCAAGTGGCGGAGGCACGACGAGAAGTTTTCGGATCTGTGTTACCTGTTGGTGTCCGCGATGTGCCTTTTGGTGTTGAGTTTCCTCCTTTCCCATTATCTCCTCCGACGAAGGAAGAGGCGACGCCTAACCCCGCATCTCCATTCAACATCGCAAGAGCTTGCGCTGAGAATCCTCCTCCTTGCTGCTGCTGATACCCGTGCAGCGAACCTTGTTGTTGCATCGACCCAAAGTTGTGACTGCTAGGGAACTGAGCACCCAACATCGCCAGACCAGCATGTTGCTCGTCGGTCACACCAGGATAGAACGGTGGTCTTTGATGCTGTTGTTGCTGCTGATGCATCTGTTGCTGTTGCTGCTGCTGAAGACGCGCCGGAGTCTGAATCAAAATATTATCATACGGTCCATTACACCCGATCATCGAGGTACTAGATCTTCGGTTCGGATCACCACCCATCCCCACCCCTTGCGGAAACTGTTGTTGCTGCTGACCTCTACTCGCCTGTGCTTCCAAGAAAGAAAGCTGTTCCATTTGCCATGCTTTGTTCTTACCATACCCTGCCGCAGCTGCTGGGGACATCGGTCCAGGTGCAGGACCGGAAAACGAAGCATGTCGACCCGCTGGATGCGCAAAGGCAGAGTTTTCTTGAAGATGGCTGAGGTAGGATGGATTGCTGAGGCCGGATGCGGGTGGAGTAGCGCCAGAGGGTTGACGTCCGTAGAGGTTGAAGCTGTTGAGTCTTTGTGCTGCTGTTTGGTTGCTGTATGCGTCTGACTGGGGGGAGGCAGTGGAGTAGGCGAGGTGGAGTGGTTGCTGACCGGAGAGAGTGCGAGGACGCATGTCGGGACTTGCGGTTGGATCAGACATCATGCCAGCTGACGAGGTGGATGGACCTGCGAGGTGGTCATGTGTGGATGCAATGTTCGGTGGCAGCAGCAAGGGAACCTTGAAGCCGGGTGCACCGATGGTGAACGGGTCGAAGGATTCGGCGGAGGAGAGCGACTCGGTGATGAACTTGGACTCTTCTGAACTGAAGAGGGAGCCGGATGCTGGTGCTGAAGTGGATGCTGAGGTGGATGCTGATGACGAAGATGGATCTGCAAAGCTCATGCTACCACTATAGCCATTGGCGGTGGGTGTGAGCGATGCTGATGAGCCCGAATCGGACGACACCGATGGCGGCTGTGGGGTGGAAAAGGACATGGCGATAGAGCTTGGCCTCTCCTACGCACAGGTCGCAATGGATATGCGAGATGCTTGGGCGATATAGATGTCGGCACCAGACCCTGCGCAACTAGTCTAGGGTTGATGCGAAGACTGCGGATGGATGAGAACTCCGCTCTCTAATACTAAGCTCGGAGCTGAGCAGCTGGGCCCGGATGACGAAGTATCCAGATGTAACGAATGTCGTATGTTGTAACTACCAGAGTCACCAAGGATGAGGTTGTTGTCAGCCGTGTAAGCCGCGACCTTTAGGATGCTAGCGAAGGTGGAGGCCCCTTTTTTACCCGGATGCTAGTCAAGTATAATGAGTGTCTGCCTCCTCTTCGAATGGTATGCGAGTGCTGAATAGAGCTTCAGAGAGGATAGTGTATGCTTCGATGCAATGGATCTTCGTCGTTCGAGAAAGACGGTACTGAGGACTGCAGGCGGCTAGGATGGATGTGGAACAGCAAGCTTTCCTACCCTGCCTTAGCTTCGTATCCGCTCCTCCAACAAAGCGAACAAATGTGCTTTAGCCTTCGACGGAAGTTGCGTTGTCGAGAGGGACCGTGCTGGAATCGAGGATGTCGGGAATGGTATACAGTAGTGAGTCGATATCAAGAACGCGAGGGTTGAAGTGTGGATGAGGAGGAATCAAATCAAGACATGTGCAATTGCATTTGACACAAATATGTGAATTCGGCTAAGCGGCGGTACAGCAGCGTGTGAGAGTGTGTGGAAATTGTGGGGTCTCGGATCCGGCTTGTTGCGAAGAAAGAAATAAATAAATAAATAAATAAATGAAAAGAGAACTCTTCATCCGCTTTTGACACGCCGACTTTTGAAAGCAGCATGGCGCCACAGCCGAGAACCGCTCAGCTGTCGTGTGTGTTGCCTCAAATCTCGGTCCAACGGCGGCAGCAGTCAACGGTATTCGATGTCGTGTTCGCTAAGCTGTCATACGAGCAGCGATACACCACGCGACGCGCATACCAAGCTCATGATACTACAACCTCACAATGTAACAACGTCAAGGACAACATTCAGCGCCTGTAGCACAGTACTTTGTTCGGTGTAGAGAGGCATGTGATGCTTTAGATTGTAGTAGCATTCAGATTTGAGTTACGACGCATCATCGTCAGTAGTCGTCGTAGGACTTCCTATCAGTCCAACGTCGGCTTCTCGCATCTTTGCTGCCAATCGCTCCTCCTGACTTCTATGCTGACTATCAGATCTTGCTCTACCAGCAAACACGGGTGCATCCGAAGCCGTGTCGAGTGTTGTTGTCGCAGCCCCCTGCGCTGTACCTAATGATACCGCCGTGTCAGGCTGCTGCTGCGACCTTCCGCAGTCGACTGCGATCGAGATCTTTGGTAGTGTGCATATCCGAGTCGACGCTGGTGCTGGATTGATCGGTGCTGCTGAATCTTCTGCTCCTGTCCTCGAAACGGGTGTCAGGAACGGCGAAGCATCGAGCTGCGAAGACGATGCTCGAAGTGTTGATGCTTGCCTCGTTGGCTGGCTCGTCACAGCTGACAATGCAGCAGCGGCGACAGGTGCCGAGCGAACACTTGGTATCCTGCCAAGTGTTCCACCCGATGCTGTTGCCTGTGTCGGCGTCTGCTGTTGCTGATTAGCAACCGAAGAAGGCAGATAGCTCCACCCGTACACATCGGCCACGAACTTGGCAATATCAGGTTGAGGCTGTCGCGTTTCCGACTTTTTGATGAACGGATGGCTGATCATCTTGTGCGGACCAGGTCGCTTTGTCGGCTCCTTCTCCAGACATCGCTCGATGAAGTCACGTAATGCTCTTGACCACTTGACACTTGCCTTTTCATCGTCTTGAAGCTCGGGCACCTTCATGTTGACCACGTATGAGAGTAGGTCGATGGGTCCCAGTGGCGGTTCACCTTCGGCAGGGAAAGGAAAGCGATTGCTGGCTACTTCCAAAATCGTAAGCCCTAATGACCATACATCGGAAGTGATGGTATATGCTAGACCCCTGATTCGCTCCGGTGCCATATAGTAGCTCGTCCCCGTGAATGTACCTGCGACTGAGTTGATGAGCTCCCCTGATACTCCGAAGTCACACAACTTGATCTGACCTTCGCGTGTCACCACGATATTGCTGGGCTTGATATCTCGATGGATGATCTTGCGTTCGTGCAGGTAGCCTAGGCCTTTCAAGACGCACTCGGCTACTTTGCCCAGCACTTTCTCTCCTGTTCGTCCGTTCCGGCTCTTGACTTTCTTGTAAATGGCGTCGAGCGAGCCTGCCTCCGCATACTCCATGCAGATCGCAATTGATGTGTCCTGGTCCTCGAGGAATGCGCCATAGTAGCGCACGATGTAGTCCGAGTGGCATGAGCGGTTGAATGCAAGCTCGCGCAGAATCTGTCGGTGAATTGCAGGATTGGGTGAAGTAGAAATGGTCTTCTTGGCCATGATCAGGCCTGTGGGACGATGACGCACTTTGTGGACCTCACCACTGGCACCTTCACCAAGTCTGCAAAGAATCTCGAAGTTGCCTGCCAAGACAAGATCATCGTCGTATCCCGAGGTGCTGGCACGCTTCGAAGCTGCCGATGCACTCGAATCGGTTCTAGCTCGAGACTGGTGGCCTTGTGCAGACCCTTCACCGCTGCCGTGCTCGGGAGGAGCATGGTTGGAAGAGCGACTGTTGGTGCTTTTGCTGCCACTCGCGGAGTCGTTGTTCTTCCAGTAGCCATTGGATGAAGTGTTGCCGCCCATGACCGGGATCCTGAGTCCATTTGCATCGAGACGTTCGCCTTCGGAGTCGTTCATCGACATGCCACCGATAGCTCTACGCAGATCGTCTGTCAAAGCGCTGTGCATCTGTGCGTTGGTCAAATGAGGCACTGTATCCGGGTAGATGGATGATGCTGTCGAGTTGAAGATGCCAGGATGCCCATCGTCATAGCCCTCATCTTGGTACCCATAGCCTCCCAGATGTGATGACGAGGACGAAGCTTGTGGGATCATGAGCGAAGGTTGTGGTCGTGATAACGGCTGTGCAGGCTGCTGAAGGTTTGTGCGTGTGCTTGTCGCATCGAATGGAGGATCATTCCGATTGACCGTGCCGCCAGGAGCTGAAGAGGAGGACGAAGGTCGGGCTGGGATGGTGAGCTTTGGCATGCCCGGCTTGCGAGGCTTCTTGGGTGGGATGAGCGAGGCCATGTTTGCGGTCGATCAGAGGCCTGGGAATGCTTCGATATGGCGCGTTGGCTTATTGGCGAGCAGGTAGGAGTTGATGAGCCTCTTGCTGCCTTGCTCAGGTTGAAGCGAGCATGCAGGTGTTGGTTATGAAGAGCTGCAGCGTCCCGCCATCTGTTACCGAGATGACGTTCGTGAGGTGCAGAGGAGAGTCTACCAGTGACGACCGGGACCACAAATGCGCGCGGCAGCAGCGATACCAAGCCAAGATGGGTGAGTAGAGAAGTGATTTGGTGAAGGAGGTGTCAGAAGCTACTCGAGAAGATCAATAACAACACTGTGCGCACATAAGACACACGCTCACGCAGCGGGGACAGAAAAGCTCTTTCAATGTTAGGTTCTCTGCGTAGCGACAGAATGCGGATTTTGCCGATGATGAAAGAGAGTGTCCAAGGCGCGGTGCAGGAGCAGCAGCAAAGGAGCATCATCGCCTGTCCGAGTGTGTTGCTCTTTCGCTCTCCACTTTCCTGAGCGCGGATGGGCCGACTTTCCAGATCGAGTTGTGTTCTGGACCATCGGCGAATCCGCTTGCTCCTATCTTCCTAGCAATGTCTACCTTCTGCTATCACATCCGTATCGAATCAGCTCACGTCACAAACGTCGGAACCTCCGCCACCTGATCTCCGATAGGCGCCGTATCGATCCAGAGCCCCTGCACCGACCCACGCACAGACAATCGGAGCCATCCGATAAGCACATCACTTCGACTCAGCTTCACAGCCACATCGTATCCCTCATCTTACACTAGATAATCAGCGCTCTTCGTCAGAATGAACATCATCGACTCCTTATTCGGCCGCGCCAAATCGCCAGCAGAGCGTCTCAGGCAACACCAACGCACACTCCAAAAGGCGCAACGAGAGCTCGACCGAGAACGAACCAAGCTCGAGCAGCAAGAAAAGAAACTCACTCAGGACATCAAGAAGAGTGCACGAGCGGGTCAGATGCCAGCTTGCAAGGTCATGGCAAAAGACTTGGTTAGGACACGTAGACACATCCACAAGTTTTACCAGATGAAGACACAGTTGCAGGCTGTCTCGTTACGTATTCAGACGCTTCGAAGTAATCAGCAGATGGCTGAGGCTATGAAGGGGGCAACACGGGTAAGTTCTGCCACTTTCCAGACTACAGTACACTGACAGCTACTGACCCTGTTCAATCCTTGCACTCGGACTGACACAACAACGACGCAGGCAATGGGCACAATGAACCGAAGCATGAACCTACCGCAAATTCAACGCATCATGCGCGACTTTGAACGCGAATCCGCAACCATGGACATGAAGGATGAGATGATGGGCGAGGCAGTCGATGAAGCAATGGATGACGAAGATGAAGGTGTAGGCGAGGAGGAGGAGTCAGATAACATCCTCAAGGAAGTGCTTGACGAGATCGGAGTGTCGGTAGGTCAGCAGCTTGGAGAAGCACCTACAGTAGCATTGTCAGCACCACAAGCAGCGCCGCAACAGCGTGTTGCCATTGGCGAAGGTGCAGGAGGTGGAAGTGCTGGCTTCGGTGGAGCATCCAAAGATGAAGATGCTCTACAGGCCAGACTTGATAGCTTGCGAAGAGATTGATTGCCTTACTTGACACCAGTTATCCTTGCTCGATGCATCTAGCACACACGCTTTCCTCATTAGATTCTGTTTCGCTCGTCACGGTTTCATGCAACGCTTTGCCATCCTTTTCTGGTAGCCTGTCTTCCGAGCTGTCTTCCGTCAGAAGTTGCTTGGTTCGGTTTCGCTAATATGGATCTGAGCTGATGTGTGCAACGAGTGGGCAGGGATGTGCACCCTTGACACGGTCCACACCTGAGAAATTGAACGTGGTTCAACGCTGTTTTAGCGTGCAGTTGCAGTCATTCTCGCCACGTTGACTTCTGCACAAGCCACTGCCGCTCATCTTTTCTCAACACCACCAACACGATCGTTCACCTTCACGCTAGTGCAGAACTTCCAGCTAACTATCAGTTGAGGAAAACGGTCAACAGTACTGAATCTGCTCCACCAGTGCTTCTCGTCCAGCTAACCCAGACCCTCGGTGTTACATGCATGGTCGTCGAAGCAGTCTCCTTACGTCGTATCGAAGACGGCGAGCGTCGCTCATCTCCCCACTCCCCTGCATCTGACGATGAACCTGGTCTTACGTCAATACCAACACTCTCTGGAGCTACACGGAGCAGCATGGTCACCAACAACCCCGCCTCAGGCCGGTTACGGCATCCCTCACTCCCCCTTCCATTCCCGCCCAAAGAAACATCCTACCGACTCAACAGTGCATTCTTCCTCTTCGGCCTCCTTAACAACTCACTCTACGTCGTCATCCTCACCGCTGCTCTCGAGCTCCTTCCTCAAGGCGTACCCACAGGCTTGGTCAGCTTTGCAAACATCTTCCCCGCACTCATAGCCAAAGCTGTATGGCCCTACCTTCTCCGAGGAACAGTTCGGTACACAAAGCGAGTATGGTCTTGTGCAGGGTTGAGCTTTGTGGGGATGTTGCTGGTGACGTTTTTCCCGGCATTGGGAATGAGGTTGCTGGGTATTTCGCTAGCGAGCTTTTCGAGCGGGTTGGGAGAGTTGACGTTTTTGCAGTTGAGTACTAGGTATGCGCCGAAAGAAGGGAAAGGGTTGGGATTGGTTGGATTAGAGACGAATTATGCGGGTGATGCTGTGGGATGGTTTGCTAGTGGAACGGGAGCGGCGGGGCTGGTGGGTGCGGGAGCTTGGTGGGCAGTGAGAGGGTTGGGTGTGCAGACCGGAATGGCGATTTTGAGTGTTTTGCCCGGGTTTATGGTTCTCGCCTATCTGGTGGTTTGTCCTTCGGTGGAGGCGTTGCTATTTGCGGAGGGAGCAGGAGGGAGCGGAGCAGGGTACGCACCCATCTCGACTTCAGAAGATGCTGCAGAAGAGCAAGCAGATGAAACCGTTGACGCAGAACCAGATACGGAAGAAAGGGAGGATTCAACCACCCCTCTCATTACCGCACCAGGCAACATCAGAGTCCGTCTCAGCTTCAACGAAAAGATGACTCTCCTCCGGCCCATGCTTCTCCGCTACATCCTCCCTCTCGTCACCGTCTATTTCGCCGAATATACCATCAATCAAGGAGTTGCACCAACCCTCATCTACCCACTTCCCACCCCGTCATCACACCCTTTGCTATCAATCATCATCAAGAAGCTCACAGACTACTATCCTCTCTATCAGCTCGTATACCAGACCTTTGTTTTCCTCTCCCGCTCCTCCATATCGATCTTCAAACTCCCCGCGATTCCACGTACCTTACTGTGGCTCCCAGCAGTGCTGCAAACCGGATTGCTGTTCTTATTGGCATCGGAGAGTTTGTATGGCTGGTTCAGGGCGAGTATTGCTAGTCCGTTGGTGATTGTGTTGATCTGTATAGAGGGGTTGGCGGGTGGTGCGGCGTATGTGAGTGTATTTTACAGTATCGGCGTTGATGGAAGGAATGATGGGAACAGAATCGTTTTGCCCGCAGATGCGACGCAAGAAGCTGAGGGAGAGTATGGGGAAGATAAGGCTTATGCGCTCGCAAAGAAGGCTCAGGAGCATGAGTTTAGGATCGGATGTGTTGGTGTAAGTACCCTCCCAAACAAGGTCTCATGATGACGTGGACGAAGAGATAACTGATTCAAGTACTTCGACCCCACTTCTGGTTCTGGTACGACAACAGTTCGGCGACAGTTTCGGTATTCTAGCAGCCAGCATCATCAGTATGCCTCTTCAAGTGGGACTTTGCAACGCCCAGGCGAGGGATGGCAGAGAGTTGTGTAAACAGACATAGAACTGCTCTTTTGTCAGTCATCACACTGCGGATCGCCCCTGTTCTCTTCAAGCTTGCTGTCTCCTTCGTCGTCTGCATCGACTCTGAGTATACCTGTGCCATTGCTTGTGGCTTCCAGCCTTCGAATTGACATTCTTAATGTTGTGGTCACAACAGCTGACATTGAAATTTGTTGTGCTACTAATGCTAATATATATTTATATTACTTTAGATTCGTGTATTCAAGGGCCCTATAGCTCAGCGGTAGAGCGTTGGCTTCCAGCTTCTTGGAATTTTCCAAAGGTCATCCGTTCAAATCGGGTTGGGGTCATCAGGAATTCTTTTTGCTTTTTTCTACTCAAGTCACCTGAGCTCCGCATTCCTTTTGCATACAGTATTTTTGCCCTTTTGTGGGCCTCCACGAACGCGGAAGATCGAGGGGCACACCCTCCAACTTTTTCGAACAAGACTTATCAAGAAATGGCCGAGTTATGGTGATTTTAAGGTTTTTGAGATGGTGTCACTGGTACTAATCAGGCGTCACTCCTGATCACCTCGACCTTTCGACATCACGACTCTTCACCAGACTCGACGACGACACTCAGCAGACCACAGCACATCCCAACGCATCAAGAACCGACCGCATCGACACCTCTGCAGGATCCAAGGACAGAAAACACCACCTTCGCACCCTCTGCATCCATCCATTCGCAAACAACTCGACTTCGACTCAATGAAATCGCGACTTTTCGCAAGCTGCGCCACTTTGGCGACGCTGGGGAGCTCAGCATAGCAATGGGCAAAAGCAGCACCTCTTTTGTTACAACTCCCCTATACCTCTCTCAGCGACAGCTCTGGAGGGCCTGATCACGACGGCCGGTCCTTTGTTTGCTCTACTCCAACCTGCCTTTGACCTTGTGTCTGCGACTCTTCTGGCATTTATCGGTGACTTTGGCCTACAACTTGTTGAAATAAAGGAGACACTCGGCGACGATGATCGGGAGATATCAGTCAGAGTACGGTGTTCAAGCTAAAGAGCAAAACATTATACTATATTGACATGCTAGAAGTGAATGTGGCGGGAGCCTCAAGCTCCCTGCTAGACTTATATACAAACGTGTGGCACATGCCCGACTGTGGGCGTATCCTACCTAATGACAGTGTGTAACAACGAGTGGGACATGGTTGTATCCGATCTCTGTCTTGTATCGGCTCAGCCCGATTCCTGATCTGGTTTGCCTCACCTGATCCCGATCGGATATATTTTACCTGATCGCCGACTGAATCTGCTCCGCCCGATCCTTTACAGATCTGAGCTACATTACTCCGAGATCGGACTGGATCGCAATCTCCAACACAACTCTCTTGCTTACTTGCCTCGGCGACCAGGAAGTTACCTCTCTGAGGACCCAATGTTTGTTGGCATCTGTCGGTCGAGAAGTTTGATCCTGGCCTAGGGGCATTTTCTTTCCTCTTTGGTCCTTTTGTACAATATCTGTTTCGATGCGGTTGCAATATAATAGGCCTTCTTTGGTCTGATATAAAAAATAAATAAAAATAAAAATAAAAATAAATAAATAAATAAAGTATTGTCGAGCCCACTACTTTTTCAGACGCTGTTACATCCGAGGACGATGGAGGATGGATGATACACATTTGCTTAAGGATTCGATACCCTTGATTTACAGAAAGAGATACACAACTGATACTTTGACGGGTGATACAATAATCGACGATCTAGCCTAGGGAGCCTAGGCAAACTGACTCTTACGCATAAGATTGCGTCGAACACGACGCTTCTCCGAACCCAACTGAATCGGACCCTCTGCTCTATTGACTGCGGTTTGCTTTCCCTTCTTCTGACGATTCGGTCCGCTGGTGGCAGCATGAGGCCATTCGAGATACGGCACTTGGTTACGTGGCATTCCAGCCAGCAACGGCACCTCCGCCTGACCGCCCTCTGAGGAACCAGCTTCATCCTGCGAATAGAAAGTAGCGGGGGAAACATCAAGTTTGCTCTCCCTAGCTTCTTTGATCGCCTCGAAGTCGAGTGAAGCCCACACGGGAAGTTCAAGAGCGCCTTTGACCAGGCCGATGCGGCAGCTGTTTTGCTGAATTTCTTGTAGGAAAGTGGGGTCGAGAGGTGTGAGAAGGTGGATCTGGCCTGAGGCAGGATCGATGGAACGGACGATGCCGAGGCCAAGGCAGCGAGTGGAGAGACCAGGAGCGGAGTGAGCGAGGTGGGCTGCTCGGTCGAAGGCTTGTTTCCAGGTGCTTGCTGGGTTGCCTTCCTCCTCTGCTGCGGGATCTTCCTCGTCGACTTGGTCAGAGACAACAATACCGACGATGGAGGAGTTCAATGCAAGGAGCTTAAGGCTGTCAGGTACGGATGATCCAAGAGCAAGGACGCGGATACCAGCCTGCAGACCAGAAGCAACGTCGATGAAGAGTGGACGGCGGTACGCGAGCGGCTCGGAGAAGTCCCATGTGCCTTGAGTCTTGAATGTGTTGGCGTTTCCAGCTGTGGCGAGCTTCTGCGCGTAGAGGTAGCTCATGACGTTCAAGAGTCGGCTTTCGGCAGGTGCGAGTTTCGAGCCCACCTCAGTGACGTAGCGCGGAGGAGTTGAGCCTCCATCACCGCCCTTTCCTGTCTTAGCATCTTCCCTACTCGATCCTCTGCCGTTCTTCTCCTCAATACCATTCTGATAGTTGCCATTGCCGTTATTGCCCTGCTGTCCAAATGTACCCTGCACGAACTCCAATTGCGAGACACTCTCGAGAGTAATGATCTCAGGCCCAGAGCCAGCGATCGCTCCATGAGCGTCCAGCCAGACAGGGCCACGGGTGGGAGGAGGTACGGGATCAGGCGATCCCCGTGGAATAACGTCAAGGATGTGTGTGGGTCGGAGCACAGGTTCGAGTCGTGAGGCGAGATCGGCACCAAGACCTTTGATCCAGCCTTGCGTGTTGATGATGAGTGGGACTCGCTGCTGTTTGCTTGAAGCGTCAGGTTGGCCGGGCTGGATATTTGTGCGGAAGTATTCGGTGAGATCGTGAACAGCAGCGACGTAGCTCTCGGGATCGTCTCGGGGCGAGACATCGCCGATGAAGTGTGCACGGACGGGGACGCGAGGTTGGCACCAGCCTGGACCGAGGGTGATGCAGCCTCGAGCGGGACCTTCGATGCCTTCGGGGTTGGAGGATCCTGCTTGTGCTGCAGTGTGGCCGTTCTGCATTTCGCTCTCGCGCTGCTCAGCTCCTTCGTGCTCCTCATTCTGTTCGGGTCGTTGTCGCTTCTGCACCTCGTCAGCGATGTCAAAGACGTGTAAAGCCACCATTCCTGGCGGACCAAAGTCGCTCTGACCTAGATCGAGCTCAAGGTAGGCGGCCTTGCCTCCGATCACGTCACCCAACGATAGCAATCGTTCAAGAGCCATGCGACTGAGTGTACTCTTGCCGACCTTCTTGTTGCCGCGAACTAGAGCGACGACGGACTCTTCCTGTGGGTGTTGCGCTGCCGACAAGGCGGATGCTGTAAGGATTCGGAGGGCGTTCTGCCAGGTGTGAGGCATATAGGTGGCGCTAAGGCCAGCAGTGGCAAACATGCTGTGAGCTGCGATATTTCTGGGCTTCCGAGCAACCTTCTCAACGTCAGGAGCGATCAGAATCTTGATAGTGGAGAGCTGATAAAGACTGCCGAGTTCGAGATTGGGCGGCATCGAGAATGGGGTTGGGAGGCCGCCCATGGGACAGACCTGGCCGATGGCTGTGATGGGGGACGAGAGTGGCGTAAGTTTGACGACTGTGTCGAAGCCGCTGCGCAATATGTTGCTGACCACGCGATCCGCATTGAGGTCTTCTCCTGACTTCGAGCCATTCTGTTGTGAGCCGGGGACGTTCAATGCCGATCCAGGAATCGACTTGAGGACTGGGAGTGGGTTGCTGACGGGAGCAAAGATGTTGGTGGTGCGGAAGCCCTGGTCCGACGAAGAAATGATAGCACCGCCGATCTGGACGCAGCCCCAAAGTACCTCGATGTGGCCGATGCCCACGAAAACAAGGGTTTCTCCATGTCGCATGCCAAAGTACAGCTCTTCTCTTGCACGCTTGCGCTTGTTTTCGATGACGTGTACGTTCTGCGAGTCTCCCTGCAGGATCGGTGTGAAGTTGGAGTACGGGATTGCGTCCAGGAGTGCTTCCCGAGTCAGCTTGTTCGCAGTATCATCTTCTTCTCCGTCCTCCTTTTCACTGTCGCTGTTGGGGACGATTGGCTCGGCGCAACCCTTTCCCTTGCGATCTGATTGCTGTTTGGCAGCCGTGATGCGGGTGGATGTACGACGTTGCGGACTGGTCTTAACCGCTGCTTCGTCAGTCTCCTTCTCGTCGTCCTCCGAGGAGTTGTCAGAGTCAATGCCCTCCCCTGCGTCTCCTTCCACGACGTCATGTCCAGGTGCGGATGCTACCTCTTCGTCTTGGTCGTCACTCTCACCGAAGGCCAAGAAGCCCTTCACCTCGTCCTCGACGGGCATCGCAGAAGTGCCGATGCTCGCCTTAGCGCGTTTGCCAGCAGGACCCGCAAAGTATCGCTTAGCCGCCTTCAGTCTCTCTGCATCGGGAGTAGCGAATAAGGACTTCTGCTTGGCTAAGCCTGTGGCCTTGCCTTTCCCTTTTTTCTTTGTCGGCTTTTCCGATGCTGCTTCTTTGGCGGGAGATGTCTTGGCTGTCTTCCTCTTGAGAGGCGTCTTCACTGGCGACTGTTTGGCTGCCTTGCGCTCCGGCTCAGCCGACGACTCGGCTTCTTCCGTGATGCTCCTGCGGGATTTGACTGGAGTGCGGGCTTTTGACTTCTTCCGCGGCGGCTGCGATGCCTCGTCGGCTGATCCGAGGTTGAACTCCTCGAGGATATCATCAATCGATGGACCCGATTCGTCGCCTGATTCGACCAGTTCCGCAGCGCTTAGCGACTTGCGCTTCTTCTTGCTAGAGACGGGCGTTGCAGTCGAGGCTAAAGCTTTCTTCCCACTGCTGCGGGATGGTGTGCTAGCAGAGGCTTTGGTTGCCCTGGGTGTCGACTGAGCCTCGGCGACGTCAGGCTTCGCATATGCAGAGACAGAGCTCCTCCGTGGCCTTGATGCTGCAATTGAGTCGTCAAGTTGAGCAATAGACGAGCGTCGTCGTCGCTTCGAAGTATAACGAGGTTGGGTCTTCGAAGAGGAAGGCTCGGCGGAACGCTCGCTGGTCTGAGCTGCGGATAGTAGCGGGATGTCTACCCGGACACCCGTCGATTTATCATCGTCATCGTCGATACCAACATCGTCTTCGGCTTCGCTGTCTGGCCCACGTCGAGAAGAGGAGGTCCTCCTAGACGAGCGGGAAGCAGAAGCCTTCCCCGAGCCGCTCGCTTCTGCCTGAGCCTGTTGCTGGCGAGCTTTGCGAGCTGCCACTGCGCTCATCGGAGCGGCAGCTGCTTCCTTCTTCCGAGCCATGTTGGCTTCTGCGGTCTTGATGCGGAAGCAGAGGCGGAAGCAGAGGCGGAAGCAGAGGCGGAAGAGAGCTTGTTGAAGTGGTGGTCGGAAGGAAGGTAGGAGAGTGGAGAAAAGAGGCCGACTTTGGAACCACGAATTGGGGTCACGGAAAGCGCTGGCCTGTGTCTTTTCCATCTTCGAGTGCTTCGAGGGTCCAAAACTGCGCATTATTTCTTCCCAAAAGTCTCAAAAAATCGAAAATAATTTGCGAGTGGAGAGAGCTCATCACGTGTGGCCCTTTCTCTCTCGTCTTGGCAGCCTTCAGTGTTCCTCAGGTCAAGCCAGTCCAACACATCCTTTGAGTTGTCTGCTCAACCACATCGTCTCCGCACACCCTTCGATTCCAGCACAGCGGACACAACTACGATGCCGCCCAAGTCTTCAGCCAAAGGAGGTGGAAAGTCCGGCAACGCCGCTGCTTCCTCCAAAGCTAAATCGCAGCAGAACAAGGAAGAGGACCTTCAGCGTGAGCCTCTCCAGGCTGTCATCCTCGCCGATGCCTTCTCGAAGCGTCTCCACCCTCTCACAACCGACAAGCCGGCATGTCTTCTTCCGCTATGCAACGTGCCCTTGCTCGACTGGACACTCGAGAATCTCGCTTTGGCTGAAGTTGAGGAGATCTTCATCCTCGCAACCCGACACTCGGACCAGATCAAGAAGCATCTTGCGACATCTCCAGCTCGATACTCGCTCCCCAAGATCACTGTCATTGCCACTCCAGACGCGCAGTCGCTCGGCGATGTGATGCGTGAGCTCGACAGCAAACAGATCATCCGCTCCGACTTTATCCTCATTCACGCCGACTCGGTTGCCAGCATGGATCTTGCCAGCATCGTCGACGCACACAAGCGCCGCAGAAAGAAGGACAAGGACGCTATCATGACCATCTGCACTATGTCTGTCGGCAAGCGCAGCAGGATCCGCACACCAGGCAACCTCTCGCTCTTCTTCGTCGAGCCGCACACTTCGCAACTCGTACACTACGCACCCGTCCGCGCGGCACCAAGGCTCAGGACCACAAGCCTGCCGCTCGAAGTTTTCGATGAGGATGCGGCTGCTACTGTCAACAGTCTTTCTCGGGGCGCTGAGGTAGACATTCGACACGATCTGGTCGACTGTGGTATTGACATCTGCTCCGCCGACGTACCGCCTCTCTTCTCGGAGAACTTCGACTACCAGGCCCTCCGCCGCGACTTTGTGCTTGGTATCCTCACCTCTGACTTGCTCGATAGCAAGGTCTTTGTTCATGTTGCACCAACCGGTCCACCTGCCTCTGCAGTTCAGATTGCCAGCTCGTCTTTCCCCGAGACCGTCGGCACTTCTACATATGGTCGTGGCTACGCTGCTCGTGTCAAGTCTCCAGCTGACTACGATGCTATCACAAAGGACGTCATTGGACAGTGGACCTACCCACTCGGACCCGCAGGCTACTTGCCAGGTGGTCAACGATACAGCCCGCGATCTGGTCTCCGGTTCCTCGGTGACAACGTCGTCCTCAGCCGCACATGTCAGCTCGGACCTCACACTTTGATCGGATGCCAGTCCGAGATTGGCGAGAAGGCTTCGCTGCAACAGTCAGTGCTCGGCTCTTCCGTCAAGATCGGCAGCCGCACCAACATTTCTGGCTCCTACATCTGGGCCAACACTGTCGTAGGCACAGGTTGCACTATCGAGCGCAGCATCATCGCCGAGAACGTCAAGATCTTGGACGGCGTCAAGATTAACAAGGGCTGCATCATCGCCGATGGATGCGTGGTCGGGCCCAACGTCGAGCTCCCCGCCTTCAGCAGGATAGGCAACAGGAAATTCAAGTCCGAGTTCGACTTTGATAGCGATAGCGAGGATGGTGAAGGAGAAGATGCGGCACAGTCTGCAGCTGCTGGTAGCAAGGACCCCTCCTCGAAGCTGCTGGGCGCACAGGGTGTCGGTTTCCTCTGGCCAGCGCTAGGCGAGAAACCATCGAGAGCCGAGGATGACATGGACTCGGAAGCTTCCGATGATGATAAGGACGAGGTGGACGAGATCGAGCGTTCGCACAACTTGCGGTTGATGCGTCTTGGTGCTGATATGGACGATATGCAGCTTTCGGACTCGCTCTCTGACGTCTCCTCCGTCGGTGTTGGCCGCGATTCGGACGATGATGATGACGACGATGACTCAGAGCTTGGCACAGACAACTCGATGTCGGACGACGACAACGATGCATTGATTGGATCCTCAATGATGCTCGACGGCGAAACTAATGTCGAGAGGCAAGCAGCTGTCAAGCGACTCGACGAGTTCCGCACCGAAGCTGCCGCCTCATTAGAACGTGCTTTCGAGGAGAACCACACGGTCGACGATGCAGCCATCGAACTCAAGACCCTCCGTATGGCCTCGAATGTCCCGCTCAAGGAAGTCCGCAAGACGGTCATCGGCTTCATCCTCACCAAATGCGAGCCCGATCAGCCAAAAGAAATGCTCAAGGTGCTCGACAAATGGTGTCAGCTCATCTCCGTCGTCGCTGTCGATGACCAGATCGAGGCGCTCGCCACAGTGCAGAACTTCTGCGCGACACACGCAAAGTACTTCAAGATCTTCATTCCGCTGTTGAAGAAGTTCTACAACGATGACATCATCTCGGAGGAGAACATCGTGAGATGGTGGAAGAGCCCGTTGAGTCGTCAGACCGAGGCTGAGGTTGGGGGTGAGAAGAACTTGCAGTTGAGGAAGGCGGCAGAAGAGGTCATCAGGTATATCTTGGAGTCTCAAGAGAGTTCCGATGAGGATGAGGACGATGATGACGATGAGGATTCGGAGTAGTGTACACTCAACTTAATGCAGACTTAGCACATTCCTCAAAAGCTTAATCCCAAGATGTGTGGTCGGTCCATTTGGTCAAAGATCTCCTCAAACACACGAAGTCGCACACAGGTGAATAGGATCGGCGAAAAGCTAAACTCTGGCTTAGATGTAAGATTGCTCGCTGTCTGCGTGAGCTGAGAATCCGGACTGCCGACACGCTTAGCAATCACCTGCCACTAATGAATCCGAACCCAGCAGCTGATGCACCATACTTGACTCGCTCAGCTTCAGCCTTCGCCTCTTCTTCCTGTCTCTTACGCTCTTCCTCGAAGCGCTTCTCCTCGCCATACAGACTAATATCGTTCAGCATGCAATCCAGTTCTGGACTGACGATGAACTTGCGATGCAGTTCTCCCAGCGCTGTAGCGGTGCGGTTGTTTAGATCCAACAACATGACTTGTTGCAAGAACGTGCTCTGCGAACCACCTGTAACTTCCATGACCAGCTCGCCAAACCGTAAGAAGACGCGGCCGTCTCGGTAAACGTCGAGCTTGCCGACGAGACCGTCTGCCTTGCTGGAGCCTGCAGATTGGGTGTCGCGCTTCTTGTCGTCTTCTTCTGAATCCGCATCGGATTCGTCTTCGACTTCAGAGCTGGACGGAGCTTCATCTTTGACTGCGATTGAGGGGCGTGCTTGGCCTGCACCACCGGTGGTGCCTTCTGCAAATGATACGCTGCGACGCTTGCTTGCCGCGCTTGTGCTCTCGGCGTCGGTTGCTGTGGATGGTGCATCGGCGGTGGTGGTGGTGGTGGTGCTGGACGTCTTTGATGCCTTGAATTTGGGGAAGAGCTGAGGGAACTGGAAGAGGTAGAGTCGGTTCTCGGGGTTAACATCGTCGTCGTCATGGAAGACAAAGTCATCCACGAGATCGTCCATAAGCTCTTCGCCTTCGCTTTCGCTAAGATCGAGCGCATCAGCCGTGTTGACTTTCGAGTCTTCTTCTGGTTGTGGTGTAGCTGATTCGCTCGAGATGACTGTGGATGTTCCAGATCCGTTCAAACCCGTAGTCACGCTAGGGTCAAGCTCTCCCAAAGCGTCGTCTTCTGACTTGACGCGTACGCCTGCAGTTGGGTTGGCGTCTCTTTCATCCTTTAAGATCCTTCCTTCTATCTTCTTTTGACGTGCGTTTGCAACTTTTTGCTTATCCTTCTTGCTCTCCTTCTCGACAACTCTTGGCAATGCTCGAGGTGCAAGCTCATCAAGACCGTGCACTTCACCCATGTCGACAATCTCCACGCCTCCATCTTCAGGATCTGAATACTGTTCCGCATCTTTGAGCTTGTCTGGGTTGCGATACGAGGCCCTGTCTGGATCGGTCTTGGCGGGAATGTTGCCTCGGCTGGAGTCTGCACTGCCTACAGGTGTGAAACTTGAACCACCTGGTCCAACGGGAGCTAATTTCTTTCCGGTCGGCCGTAACGAAGGGCCCAAGGCGAAGGGTCCTGACGCCGTCATCTGTACTGCTTGGCGTGGTGGACGTGTGCCGCCACGACCTCGACCTCTGCCTCTACCTCCTGGCACTGAGCCCGCTCCGTGTAGTGTTGAAAGTGGCGAAGCTGATGATGATTCTGCTGCGGTCGATGACTGTGGTGCTGGCGATTCGGATGCTTTGCGTCGTTGTGGCCTGACTGGACGGAACTGCATGCGAACTCCTGAGCCTGGACCCGCTGATCCTGGTACGCCCGGCGCAGGCGATGCGTACGAAGACCGTGATGGTACCATGGATGCACTGGACGACACTGATGCTCCACGACCTGGTCCTCCTCGCAATGACCCTGCCCCCCGGAGAGAAGCCATGCCTCGAAAAGGTCGGGCAGCCACGGGCGCTGTATGATTTGTGCTTCGAGTGGAAGGTGCACCGTCATTGGCTTTCCCCAAGGACGAGCCGGAAGGCTGCTGTGAAGGATCTGACATCGTGGAAGTAGCTTCGATGAATACGAGGCTTCTTGTTTGAGGATGGATGCGGAAGCTAAAGGTCTGGAAAGTCGAGCTGGAAGCCAAGTCTTCTTCTTCTTGTTCAACAGCGTCATGTTTGTCAAAAAAAACCTGCAGGTTGTCATTGCAAATTCTTAGCCGACTTCCGGACAATAGGCCCGATCAAGTACACCATCGGGTTAGCCCGCAGCAAGATCGACTTCTCAACCCAACATTTTTGCAGACTGACACGCGATCGATTAAGGCTCTGCAGCAAGGAAGAAGGAAGAAACGCTCTGAAATCGGGGATCGTTCCGCGCACGGTCGCAGTGAGCGCATCGTCTGTGTGTTACTCTTCGATGCTCCACTTTGTGAGACAGCCCTTTTTCACGATTCTACGCTAGAGCCAGAGCGTCCGATCTCTGCCATACGTAACCAGCCGTGCGCATCTTCCACCTGCACTTCCTTTCCACACTACCACGATCCATAACTCCTCTCCGCAAACGTATCACTTCAACATGTCTCTCTCTAGCAAGCTTGGTATTACTGATGTCGAACTTAAGGGCAAGAAGGTCTTGATCCGTGTCGACTTCAACGTCCCCATGGACGGCGACAAGATCACCAACAACCAGCGTATCGTTGCTGCCCTTCCCACCATCAAGTATGCTATCGAGCAACAGGCCAAGGCCGTCATTCTCATGTCCCACTTGGGCCGCCCTGACGGCAAGGCTGTCCCCAAGTACTCGCTCAAGCCTGTCGCTGCCGAAGTCTCCAAGCTCCTTTCCAAGGATGTCGAGTTCCTCCCTGACTGCGTCGGTCCCGAGACCGAGAAGGCTGTCTCCAGCGCCACTGATGGCAAGATATTCCTCCTCGAGAATCTCCGATACCACGTCGAGGAGGAGGGCAAGGGCACCAACGAGGCCGGTGAGAAGGTCAAGGCTGACCCCAAGAAGGTCGAGGAGTTCCGTGCCAGCCTCACCAAGCTCGGTAACGTCTACATCAACGATGCCTTCGGTACTGCCCACCGTGCCCACTCTTCCATGGTCGGTGTCCAGCTTCCCCAGCGTGCTGCCGGTTTCCTCATGAAGAAGGAGCTCGAGTTCTTCGCCAAGGCTCTCGAGAGCCCCGAGCGTCCCTTCCTTGCCATCCTCGGTGGTGCCAAGGTCTCGGACAAGATCCAGCTGATCGACAACATGCTTGACAAGGTCGACTCGCTCATCATCTGCGGTGGCATGGCTTTCACCTTCAAGAAAACGCTCAACAACGTCAAGATCGGCACTTCGCTCTTCGACGAGGCTGGCTCGCACAAGGTCGCCGAGCTCGTCGAGAAGGCCAAGAAGAACAACGTCGAGCTCGTCTTCCCCGTTGACTACATCACTGCCGAAAAGTTCGACAAGAACGCCAAGACCGGCTCGGCCACTGACGCTGAGGGTATCCCTGACGAGTGGATGGGTCTCGACGCCGGTGAGGAGTCGCGCAAGAAGTTCCGTGAGACCATCCTCAAGGCCAAAACCATCCTCTGGAACGGCCCTGCCGGTGTGTTTGAGTTCGACAACTTTGCCGGTGGTTCCAAGGCCATGCTCGACGCCTGTCTCGAGGCCGAGAAGAACGGCTCGACCGTCATCGTCGGAGGTGGTGACACTGCTACCGTTGTTGCCAAGTACGGTGCCGAGGACGGAATCTCGCACTGCTCGACCGGAGGTGGTGCTTCGCTGGAGCTATTGGAAGGAAAGGCTTTACCCGGGGTAGTGGAGCTTTCGCAGAAGTGAATCTCTGGCCAACGTGCCAATCTGTGAATCATACTCATTAATGTTGCTAATTGCAAGCGAACTTTCCGATTATTCTCCCATTTCTGCGTACTGACTCGAACAAACATGCGAGAATCTTGGCTAGGACCTTTGTTGATTGGCGGACGTAGTACCGAGCAAAAACTATCATTTGTTGAATCCTAGTAGGACTTCAATGCAATATAATCGCAACACTTTGCCGAACTGATAAGATGGTTTCATGGCGCAGTTGGTTAGCGCGTCTCCTTAACACTTCCGATTCTTCGGATCGTTAGGGCTTACGGAGGAGGTCGCCGGTTCGAACCCGGCTGAAATCATTTTTTAGCTCTTTTTTGGCCCGATTATGAACATGCTGATCATGCCCAGCAAGGCTTAAAACTGGACTCTTTCGCTTCCCCCCATGGGGCGAGTGGGAGTCTATGATCAGAAAGAAGGGCGATGCGATTTTTGCAGCGTCCATCTTGTCGCGCTCGCTTTCTCCAAGAGGGAGCTGCCTCCCAATTTGGGAAGGATCCTCTCAGTAACCTTTGCTATCAGATACACATGAGTGGCAGAAGGGTCTTGTGGTACTACAGCTTCAATTCTTGCTTCGCCATGCTGACTGCATCCACCATGGTACCGAACAGGCGGAACAATGATCTTCAAGAGGCATGCAGCCGGAGACGGTGTCCTGAAAGACGGACCAGCTAGCTGGAATTTCTTCCTGCCCAAAGTTTTTTTTTTTTGAACCAACGAGAAGCGAGAAAAGGTCCAAACGAGTCAGACGTGCATGCAGCAAGCTGCCTCAGTCAAGTCGTTTCACAGCCTGGGTAATTGAACGGGAACGCGTTTCTTCTTGGCTTGTGCGAAGGGGACAGAGCCTGATCAGGCGAGCAATCCTGTTTTGCACTCTCTTCTTCCACCACTACCACCAACAACGGATATCTATACCGACACCATATAGTCGGACTCCAGTGACAATCACATCTCACACTCTCTTCTGCAAGCATCATACACGAAAACACGCTCTCTTCAACACACCCAAAATCGCCTTAAATCATGCCAGGACAGACCGGAAAAGTGCTTTTGGCTTACTCTGGTGGACTCGGTAAGTAGTCCGGGAACCACTCCGGGAGCGCTCATCAGCTGTCAATCCTTGCGGGATTCAAGCCTTCTTTGACAGGTGTTCACCGTTTCTGGCCCCTGCGCAACGCCGCAATCTAATGTCGTGGACGCCATCACTGACAGATACCTCCTTTTCTTCGTTTTCGTATATCCTGTTTAATATCTGTTGTCCGCCAAATATGGTGTTGTGCGCTTTGACCTTTGCAATTTCTCTCGCTCTGTCTGGGCCAATCGGAATGACTCGAATTCTTTTTCCAATCTCATTTCGGAATAATTTTTCCTCATCTCGCCTCTGCGTTCCGCAACCCTTCTAAACGCTCGTTCGCTCGCTCGGCGCACCGATCACCTTGCTCGACACTTACTGGCAACTGATGCTCGCTCATCATCGTCGTCGTCGCTATCGCCATTGATCCTGCTCGTCATCTTCGAAACGGTTGCTGCGCCTGTCAACAGACACCTCCACCATCCTTGCATGGCTCATCGATGAGGGATACGACGTCATCGCTTTCATGGCTGATGTCGGTCAGGAGGAGGACTTTGAGGCTGCTCGCTCCAAAGCGCTCAAGTGCGGTGCCAAGGACTTCATCCTTGCCGACCTCAAGTGCGAGTTCATCGAGGAGCTCATCTTCCCTGCCGTTCAGGCCAACGCCATCTACGAGGATGTCTACCTTCTCGGTACCTCGCTCGCTCGTCCCGTCATTGCTCGTGGCATGATCGAGGCCGCCGAGAAGACCGGCTGCCAGTACGTCTCGCACGGCTGCACCGGTAAGGGTAACGATCAGGTCCGCTTCGAGCTCGCTTTCTACGGTCTCAAGCCCGACATCAAGGTCATCGCCCCATGGCGTATCCCCAAATTCTTTAACCGCTTCGCCGGTCGATCCGCATTGCTCGAGTACGCCGAGTCCAAGGGTATTCCTCTTACTCAGACCAAGGCTAAGCCCTGGTCGACTGATGAGAACCTCTTCCACATCTCCTACGAGGCCGGTATCCTTGAAGACCCCAACACCACTCCTCCCGCTGACATGTGGAAGTTGACCAAGAGCCCTGAATCTGCCCCCGACACCCCCGAGCGCATCGTCATCGAGTTCAAGCAGGGTCTTCCATCCAAGCTCAAGGTTCTCTCGACCGGCAAGGAGCACACCGACCCCGTCGATGTTTTCTTGACCCTGAACGCTCTTGCTCGTGCCAACGGTATTGGCCGTATCGACATTGTCGAGAACCGTTTCATCGGTGTCAAGTCTCGTGGATGCTACGAGTCTCCCGGTGCCACCATCCTCCGTGCTGCCCACTTGGATCTTGAGGGTCTCACTCTTGACCGTGAAGTCCGACGAATTCGTGACCAGGTTATCACCACCAAGTTCTCCGAACAGCTCTACTACGGTTTCTTCTTCTCCCCCGAATGCGAGTTTGTTCGCTCGTGCATTCCTCAGTCGCAAAAGACGGTCAACGGTCAGGTCAAGATCGCTCTTTACAAGGGTAACGTCATCATTGAGGGCCGAAGCTCCGAGGAGTTGCTCTACGATGAGAAGTTCACATCGATGGACGAGCAGGGTGGCTTCGACTCGGCTGCTACCTCAGGTTTCATCACAGTACAGGCTATCCGTCTCCGCCGATACGGTTTGGGTCTCGCTGAGAGGAACCAGGCCGGTTCCGATCGCGAGACTGCTTACGCTATTCGCAAGTAAGCCTGTGTCGCATGCATACATGTAAATAGAATTATCTCCTTTCAAGGAAGGCAGAATCATTGAAATGCATTCTCTTTCGTCATCATCATTCTGACTTGTGTCAATTCTACTCTCTTTTGCTAGTCAATTGCCAGGTTCGAAGTTCTAGCGCAGGCTTGGGTCCAGACTTGTGCGCTCATTGTGAACGGCTTTCAACCAGGATGCAGATGCTGTGGCAGCTGATCGCACTGTACGGAGGCAAAGAGATGCACGGTGCAATGCCTCGTCGACTGTGCGAGCTTCTACTGTGGATGCGGACGGCTCCCGACCTCGAATTGCACCGCTGCTGGTACTTGATGGTGATCCCTTTGCTACACCGCGGCTGGAACTACTGCCGGAAGCCAAGTTTGGCCTGCTAGTCGCAGCCAAGCTGACAGTGCTTGTACTTGGTTGATTTGAGTTATCCCATGTTGTCTGCCATGTCTTGTCATTCTTTCCTCATGATGTCATGCTCATGTTGCCAGGAGAACTGGAAGAAGAGGAGCCTCCTCCGAACGCAAGACGATAGAAGAATTGCTGCTCTTCTGCTGGCATGTCCGAGATTGACTTGATTCGAGGTCCTGGTGGTGATGATGATGGAGGCGAGCACAACGTGTTGAATATGTTGTCAGCAACCACCTTGTCGATCTCCTCTGCTGTCGCTCTCGCTTTTCCATTTGTCTTGGCGCTTTTGCTCGGCCGCAGTGGCTGACAAGCATCTGTTGTTTTACCACCTGCCTGAACACTCGATCCACTTGACACTTGACACTTGATAGCATCAGTCTGATCCAGGAGACTGGAGCGTCCTCTTTTGCTGCCCGGTTTGCGCGTCACCCCAAGAATCTTGACCACTTGAGTTGGTGACGAGGGCAGTGGCGGCGTCGAGATGTCATCAAAGGCATTGATGGGATCATCGAGTTCTTCCCAGAGAGAGGCATCGCTAGAAGCCTCTCTGGGCTGTTGATCTTGCAAGCCACGCCAGGCCATCTGATGTGATATTGCAAGCAAGTAAGTGGATGCTGCAAGGGGAGTTTGCGGAAGGACGGGAAGATGCATCGGTGGCTCGGTCATACTTTATAGCACGGAAAGCTTGCGGCATAGTCGGACATTGCATGCCAGCAGAGCGGAGCGGCTTGGTGCGCAGAATCTTTCTTCTGCGAGAAGGAAACATCTGCTTCCGTCTTACTTTTGCGCTTATGTTTCAACTTCACAAGCGGCTGCAGGAACACCATCAAAAGCTTGACACTACAGAGTGCGTAGGCCAGTGACGAGTCAATTTGCGCAGCGCCGCGTATCGACGGACCGGCGTTCCCTGGCAGAGCTTAACTCAAATACGGTCGACGACCGCGAGCTCGGAAGTGTGCGGCTTGAGATACTCTTTTATCGCCGTGACGAGCAGTTCGGGCTCTTCGAGACGCCCTGCGAGCCGTCTGCGCATGTCTTGGTCCAGTTCGGTGGCGGACTTGTAAATGTATTCGAGCATGACACTGCGTAGCCTGCGAGTGCCGAAGAGCTGCGGTGGAGTTTGCATAGGTGCGTACAGCTCGGCCTTCCTTCGGTTTGTTGGTTGCTCTGTGGAAGTGGAGGTGGTGGCATCGGTGCTGCTAAGCGGATCCGAAAGATCTTGTACAAGACGGATGCGAGGACAGGTTTGAGGCTGTTCGAAGAGCTTGTGGGGAAGGAATCCGGAAGAGGGCGAGTGAATAGCTGCGGCAAGTTGATAGACAATAGTCTGCCAGCATAGGCGTGGATTGGAATCGCATCGGCGAGGGGTGCCGAAGCAATCGCGGGCCTTTCGTTTGAGATGCTCGAGGTAGAAGGCGATGGTTTTGCAATAGATAGCAAGCCAGGCGAGTACGCCTAGATGGGCTTGGTTGAAGCGCTCATGCAACACGGAAAAAGAAAACATTGGATCCAAAGCTGCGCAGAATTACGCAATGGCTCAAGTAATCTCAGAGTATGCCTCGAGAAAAAGGGTAGAGGAGACTTGGAAGGAAACGGGCTGCTCATACCTCCCCGGACGGACCTAGGTTCTTTCCTCTGCCCTTAGCCTCTTATAACATGTATTTAGTCCCGCTCTTGGTCAGGAATGTACACACCCTACACTAGCGAGCTGATGTTGGGTTGTTGAGGCAGTTTCGGGTCCGAACACGCCGGTTCTCCTTTGCTCAGAGCGCCAGTGAGTGCTCGGGTTTGCGGCCACACCGCACTCATCCACACACTTGAAAGCACTGCAAACCGAGATCTCTACCTCTTTTTTACTATTTGTGACTGGATCTATAAAGACAGCTCTCACACAAGGCCCCGTTTAGGCATCGTTGATCTTCTTGAGAATAGCCTCTTCGCACTGAATAGTAGTAGCCGAGCCTCCAAGGTCAGAAGTGAGATACCTGCCCTCGCGGATGACGGCGTCGACGGCGGTGTAGATCTTGAGAGCGGGTTCGGTGTAGCCCATGTATTCGAGCATGAGCGCGGCAGAGCGGATCGAGGCGATGGGGTTGGCTTTGCCCTGACCTGCGATGTCTGGTGCTGAGCCGTGGACTGGCTCTCCCTGCACATCATCAAGCAACACGTAAGAAAGGAACAGACAGCAGTCGGTGAAATGAGTCATAAGGGGAAATATGGAGGTTAAGGAGGAAGGGGAGCTGTACCTACCATGAAGAAGTTGTCACCAGCGTTAACGGAAGGCACGAGGCCAAGCGAGCCGACAAGAGCAGCGGCAGCGTCCGAAACAATATCACCGTAAAGGTTGGGAGCAACGACAACGTCAAATACCTCAGGTTCACGGAAGAGACGGTAAACCATCGAGTCGACGAGCTGCTCGTTAAGCTTGACGCCCTCATACCTGCCGGCACCGCCGTTAGACTTCTGGTCCTTCTCATAGACGCCCCGGACCGAAGTACGGAAGAGACCGTCGGTGACGCTAAGCACGTTGGACTTGTGGCAGATGGTAACAGTGGGAGAGTAGTTGGGCTGAGTGGTCTTGCGAAGTTCTTGGCGAGCAAGGGCGATTTCGAAGGCTTTCTTGCCGATGCGGGTGGAGGCCTTTTCGGTGATCTGACGAATAGCTCGTGCAATTTGACCATCGGGACCGCTTTCGCTGTTCTCGGACTTGATGTACTGTGTGATCGAATGATTCAGAAAGTGAGGCCAACGCTTGTTAGAGATAAGTCATCTGTGCAAGCTGTAGATAGGAAATATTCTGGGAGCGAGTTTCGGAGCAACTTACCAAGCACTCAGTGTTCTCACGAATGATCACACTGTCGATAAACTTTTCGTCGTCCTTGGTGCCACGAACGCCAATGACAGGTCGAATGTTGGCATACAGATCAAGCTCTTTCCTCAACTTGACGATAGGCGAGCTGTAACCGTCCACCTTATGGGAGGGACTCGAGACCGAGCCGAACATGGCACCGTGGCAGTCGTTCTTGAGCGCCTTAACAGTCTCCTCTGGCAACGCTGAGCCGGCCTTCTGAAAGTGCTCGAAACCAGCATCGAGGTGGACGAACTCGAATTTGGGAGCACCGGGAGTGTTCTGCAATACGCGTTGAGCGCAAGGGAGAACCTCGCGACCGATACCGTCGGCAGGCATCATACCGAGGCGCAACAACTTGGAGGAAGCATTCTTGAAGATAGAGGCAGCTCTAGAAGTCATCTTTGCGGCGTGTGGGGATGGGTCGAAGGTGATGATGAGGTGGAAGAGGTAGCAGAGGTGGGGGTGTTGAACTCTTCACTTTTGCGCATGAGAAGCAAGCGAGTCACGGCATTTTCCCGAGATTCTTCTTGTGCTAAATGTCGGCGTCGTTCGGGTTGTGAAAGGGGATATACTTTCAATCGTTTTTTTATGCAAGGTTCAACTGTCATTCTATTGAAGGCTGGTTGGCCCAATGGTAAGGCGTCTGACTACGACCGTAGCCACCCAAGCAGCGAGTAATCAGGAGATTCTGGGTTCGAGCCCCAGGCTGGTCAATTTTTTTTGTTCACTTTATTGATCTCGTCTCTTTCTTGCCCTGACCTTACCCCTAGCCGATCTAGAATTCGCTTCGAGCTTCACAGTCATCTCTGTCTACGCGAGCACCGTTTCCGAGAGTGGGAGGGAGCAGATTGATGTGGAAAGCTGCAGCCCTGAAGACAACATTGCGCCTGGTGACTTCTTAGCGGAGCGTATTCGTTTTGACATGGCTGGGTACTGGGCTCATCCTCTCATGTGCGGCCGGAGTCGATAAGGACTCACGTTCAGCCCACGCTTCAGGTCATGGAAGTCTGCAACGAGCTGATTGTCTGAAACTGACAGCTCAGTCATCCTGAGATGTGTACTTGACCTCTGCTGTGATTTCATTGACGAACAACAAGAGAGTAAATAGATCAAGCGGCTCTGCTCTCCGTCACTCTTCCAGGGACATTCACTGCGACGTTGCTCGGCGAGAAAAGCGTTCATTCGACGGCACTGTATAAATCATATACAGGGAGAATAGAGCTCCGGCGCTACTCCGACGAAGACTGATCATAAAATTCAAGGCCAGCCATGAGCTTGGAAAGACATGCTGTGAGCTCGACTCACAATTCCACAATAGGGTGTATATCAATGCAATGTCAAGCCGCAACAATATCCAAGGCTGGTTGGCCCAATGGTAAGGCGTCTGACTACGACCGTAGCCACCCAAGCAGCGAGTAATCAGGAGATTCTGGGTTCGAGCCCCAGGCTGGTCAACACTTTTTGCGTTCTGCCATGTCACAAGGTTCTTGAATGGACCCGGTCGAAGCGAGCATCGTTTTTCTTGTCTCGATTTTTTGACCGGCCTTTTCGGACACTTCGTTTTTGTCGTGGAAAGACTTGGTTTTATTTGTCTGAGCTGGATGAGTCAATGTGCTCGGCTCACACTTGTGCCGAGCCATTCACTTGCAGGTCAGATCAGCGAACACAAGCATGAAAGCTTATCGTTTTGGATCGAAGGAGCATCGATCGAGTCGACACACCCAAAAGAACAATACTTAGGCTTCGACTTTGTGTCGCCTTGGGAGCAATACAAACACTTGATCACCCACGCACTCCGATCGTGCTATCTCACCACAAAAAGGTGTCCGAGGCCGTATTGCAAACCAATGCAGCGTGGTCTCAGGTCTCCTCCGTCTTGCCTTGGTTAGACCGTGGGAATCAAGCATTCGTCATTGAGTCCAGCAAAATGGAAGACAAATGCAAATGATTTCAGCCGGGTTCGAACCGGCGACCTCCTCCGTAAGCCATATCGATCCGAGGAATCGGAAGTGTTAAGGAGACGCGCTAACCAACTGCGCCATGAAACCATATTATGGTTTTAGTAAGGTTTTAAAAGTATATATTGCAGTGAAATCCTACAAGCATTCAACACCTACAAAACGAACTCCCAATACCACCAGGACGGACGCCCACTCAGTAGAAACACACCAAGGCATCTGAGAGAGACTTGTCGGGTGACAGGGAATCATCGAACATTGCAACTGGGTATGTGCGGGCGTACAAAGAACGACTTTCCCGAGATACAAGGACAAGGTGAGGTGGGGATCGAGGACGACACAGGAATCAATGCAAGATGCTAAGAGTGTGAAAGGATGGGAAAGAGAGAGAGAGAGAGAGGCGGGACCCGCGCGGATGTATATGCTGCGGTGACGGTAACGAAGAGAAGGTGGCATGCCGGAATACGGCTCGACAGGGCATGTGTAAGAGTTGAAATCCGCAATCCTTGCCGGCACGGGAAGGAACGCTTTCCCTAGATCTACAGCTGACAGTCTTCGAAATCAGTCAACGGATAGAAGGACGTGGCAAAGTCCTCGCATATATACCCGCATGATGGATGATGAGAGAGATCAGCGCTTCGAAGCTAGGAGAAGAGAAGAAGTGGATGCTTAGTTGGCGGCATTGTTGCCAAAGTACGAACCAAAAGGCTGTTGCTGGTGCTGCTGTTGTTGCTGCCTCTTCAAGTTCGAAATGGCATGCGGGTGGTTCATGTCTTGATCGGGTCCAGCGTTGAGCGAGGGCGAGATCTTGGGTGCTGTTGGGTAGTTTGCGGGACCGAAGCGATCCTTGTTCTGGGCCTCGTAGCCACCAAAGCCGTTACCAGACTCGTTGGGCATTCCAGGCGCGCTCATGCCGGCGTTCTACTGCATCGAGTTGTCGACAACGAACGGTTGCGAGCCGTAGGGAACCGCGTCGAGGAGCTTGGCGCTGCCAAGTCGCAGCGACTGCTTCTCAGCATCTTTGACGTCGAGACTTTAGCCAGGCATTCCCATTACGCCGCTCATGATGGGGTTCGAGTCGGCTGGAGACGAGGCAGAGGTGCCTCCCGGTGATGTGAATGCATTCACAAGGCCGCCAGGAAGCTGCTGTCGCTGCTGCTGAGACTGCTGGAAGGCATCCTCGCCCATGCCAAAGGTAGGGTATGAAGGCTGCTGCTGCTGAGGAGCACCATATGACTGGAGCGACCCACCTTGTGGCAACTGCGTACCGTGGGAGGAACCATACTCTGTCTTGAAGTTCGAAGATGCATTGTTAGGGTCCGGGAACGCCGTTGGCCAGGACGCATTTATCCTGTCGGGAAGACCACGAGAGTTGCAGGCGTCACCCTGCAGACCCTGATGCTGCTGTTGCTGACCTTGATAGTGCAGGTCATCTCGGAAGCCGCTAAAGTCGCGGACCCTTGCGTCGGATGAGCCACCGTCGTAAGGAGCACGGGCAGTGCTGCCACCTTCGCTGTGTTCGAGCTTGGACAACGTCGCTGCGCGTTTTCGGCTGTCATTCTGCTTCTTGTTGCCAATACCGCATCCTTTGACCAAGACGTGACGTTTCAGAGCGTCCTTGCGACTGAAAGCCTTGTCGCAGTAGCCACATGGGAAAGGCTTGACAGCCAAGTGAATGCGAGCGTGACGCTTGAGATCATGGTTGCGACTGAAGATAGCATCGCACGCCGAACATTTGAATTGCTTGGGTGGAGGAACCGACGACTTAGCTTTGAGCTTGCCCCTGTCTGCCGCCGAAGTCAGCGTGATACGCGTCACTTGACCCGATGGTGCTGGGATGCCAGCGAAAGCGTCGAGGGAGTTAGGAACCAACGGCCAAAGCGTCTCGGCAGTGTGATCGTATGGAGCGCCGAGAGCGGGCGTCGAGCCGTTCATCATCTTGGGGAAGGCATCGTTACCGGCGTGTAGAGACGAGTCGCCATATGCACCGCTGTTGCCGCCAAGGTAAGGAGCTTGGCTGTGAAGAGAAGGTTGGGGCCGCTGACCCATAGGAGCCATGAAGGATGCCGTAGGATACTCGGCATAGTCGGTGCTGGACTGGCCGGCCATACTCCAGGGCACTTGTGCTGGCTGGCTGTAGACCACTGGATTACGCAAAGCCGCTGATGATGAGTTGTCGTAAGTGTAGTTGCTTGGGTGTCCTTGATGGCGAGCCAGATCTGGTTGTGAGAAGCTGTTGGAGAAGCCCGCTAGATCCCTTGACCTGTCAGCGACAGAGCCTTGCTGAAGCTGCTGCTGCATACGAGGTACAGGCCACATGGGCTCGGCGTGTTCCTCTGCTTGCGATCGACGATCGTAACCGAAGTTCGGGTACGAGGATGGCGGGGCCATCCTAGAGTACTGCTGACTGAAGCCGTACTGGCCGACTCCGTCGTGGCGCTGTGCGACTGCCATTGACTCGTCCTGCGAACGGGACAGGAAGGAAGACAGCCGCGCGGCTTGAGGCTTTAAAATTGAGAAGATCGAGAAGGGCGCTGGGTGAAGGGCCCGATTCGACGAGCTATGCGTGATGTGCAGCAACTTGAATGCCGATGGGGACTGATCGAGCTTGCAGGACGTGAGCAAGGCTGGTGGTTGACTGTCAGATCTACAGAGTCTATCGAGACTACTATCGAGAGCTTAACGATTACGAACAAGTAAGAGAAACACCGTCTCGAGAGTACATATATCAGGTTCTCACGTCAACAAGAAAAAGAAGCGTGGCTTGATGATGCGGATGAAGCCGAACTTAGGTGAGCAGACCTGGAGGCAACGGTATGCGCAATCAGGCTGCTTGCCACGAGGTGCTGCTTAGGACTCTGTGCGTCGGGTATCGATTTCAGGTCTCGAAGAGTTGTGAGGCCTAGTCGCCCAGAAGCTTTGTACGTTGACGGTGGGGACCTCGAGTTGACCGTTCGGGCAACAGGCAAGGTTAGAAAGGATATGTGTGCAGGTCGAGGGAAACGACAAATGAAGGGAGTTTGATCGGTTGGCAGTCAGATGAAGCTGTTCGCACCAGATGCAGTGTACGACACTGTTGTTGAAGCTAGCAACGTCGGAAGTTGCGTCTAGACACCCGCCTGTGGTGAAGATGTTGAGATCTAACGTCGAAAAATGAAGGCGAAGCAGGCACCGAGGCGGGTCAAGTAGGGTTGCACGTGAGGTTATGCAATGCAATTGAATGCCGCCGGTTTGACGCGAGAAAGCTTCATGATGGATAGAGTTCCATGAAGAGATTGTTGATGTTGATGGTGCAGCATGGCGGTAGCGAAGAGGAGAACGGTGGTGATCAGAAAATCAGCAAACAGAAGAGAGACAAAAGTTCGAGGTCAGTAGGATTGTCCTGAACGACAGAGCACAAGGATGACTGGTCAAGAGCAGAAAGTGTTTTCCGAATCGGGAGCATCACACAAGAATCGGCAGACATTCGGCCCACCAAGTCCCAAGTGGGCAACGGCAACTAGACTGGAAAGAAGACTGTCAATATTTGCGATGGTGAGCGCGGTTGTGCGGTCATATGAAGCAAACTATAGCCTGCACAACACAGCAATTGCAACGCCAGCGGGACTTGTGCATGGTGCAGGTCGTGGCCGTGGACGGTGACATCCTTCAAAGGGTTGCGGTGCTTCATTTGCATTGCAAACAGTCCACGAATCGGCGAGCAGAGCAAAGTGAGGGAAGGTCTTGTTCATCTCGAGCAAAGCTTGCGTTGAAGGACAGCTAAGACGAAGCAAATCGCGTCCCAACTTTACTCTTGCAGCCGATGGGAGACCGAAGGAAGGTTGCGTGCGTGGAGTCGCAATCGCAATAACACTAGCGTTCAGGAACGCATATGCTGCACCATAGGAGAGACTCCACACATGATTGTCGGAAGATCAAGCGAGGAGCTGCGAGGAAGAATGAAAGGCGGTGGGTACTTACGACTTCCGAAAGAAAGTTTTGCGGGATCGATGAAGATTAGCGTTTCCGCGGCCAATGTCAATGACGCAGATCGATCGTAAAAGCGCAATGTGACGATTCAAAGGCACAACGGAAGTCGGAGGAAGTTTCAAGGTTCGCGATGAAGCGATGGCAATGAGCGAGCTGGAAGAAAGATGAATTGTAAAGGCTGATGGTAGAGACAGCTCTGAATAGGCGACAAGAGGTATGAGGTGACGCGAGTGTTCCGGTCGAAGCAAAGCCGAACTGTCGAGGGAGTGAAAGGAGGCGATGTCGGAAGCCGGATAGTGTCCAAGTGTGCCGAACGGTTGTTGGGAGTATCGCGATTGTCAACTCTCGCAATTGGAGGAGAGCAACGGCGGGTACGCGGTGCCCGTATCGATGCGCTGACGTCGAGGAAAGCAAAGACTTTCGGGGAGGGTCCGATGAGGGTCTATAGTCGCTCCTCTGCGGTGACGATGGCGGAAGGGCAAGGATATTGGTGTTGGTGTTGCTGGCGGTCAAGAGCTAGCAAGCTAGTGGTTGGTAGAAAGAGGATGGAATGGTATGTCTATCGTAGCAAGGACTGGACGATGGAGGTTGAAGGAGGTGGTCCTGAAGAAAGGAGGCAAGAGGAGCCTCGAGGGTTATGACTGAGCTGGTCGGAAACTGAGTCTGACCCAACCAAACCCGAATCGGAAGAGCCGAAACGTCACTGTCGCAGTTCGGCAGAGGCTATGCTGGAGAGAAGGCGAGAGAAGAGAGAGAGAGAGAGAGAGAGAGAGAGAGACGTTGTCTATAGGTGACAAAAGGTCGTCAGCTCGAGGGCGTGTATGGCATTGGGATAGAAGGGGAGTTAAGGAAACGAAAGGAGGAAGAGGGGGCTAAAAGATAGGATGGCCAGGTTCAGCAAGGGTTTATCGACAGATCCGATTCCGTTCGAGGAGGGCGGTAAAGTGAGACGGAACGGAAAGCAACATGAGCAGCAGCAGCAGCAGAGGCCAAGGCAAAGCGAGGCAAAAGGCAATGCCAGGCAAGGCAAGTCGTGTCGGGTGAAAGGGGAACTGCAAAGAGACATGCTGCATGAACAAGCACGAGTTGGGATCAAAGGCGAGAGCAGAAGAGTTGGGTGTGTGTTGAGGAAGGGCGAACAGCAGCAGCATCTGCAAGCACGATGACCAGGCAGAAAGAGTCAATTTAAAGGAATCATCAATGAGGATGTTCGGCAAGCATACAACAATTGAAGGCGAAATCGGCCCATAAAAGTGCAGGTGCAGGTGCAGGTGCATAGATACAACAAAAGGCTCGCTCCTCCATCTGCAGCCGGGAACCATGGATTCCACACCCCCTTTTTTTCTTGCAAAAAGGAATAATCAATATAAAAATGTCGACAGGAGACAGTGCTGTGCGGTGTATCCACGTCAAAGGCGGCGGAGGCCGAAGGTGAGTAAGATGCCAAGTCCGTTTCGGGCCGGAGGGTGAAATAGGCTCTTTTGGCAGCAGTCAGCATCCTCCACCTTGTTGGTTCCTCTCCCTCACTTCTGTCTTTGCAATGAGCGTGGGCAAAAACATGCAGCATGATCAGCAAGCACAAGAGCACAAGAAGCGGAACAACTGAAGCAGGGATAGAGGAGGTTTATTTATTTTTTTATTTTTTTAAAAAGGGTTTTCCTTTTGGTGGCAGAAGGAATGCTCGAGGCCAGAGTAGTTAGCAGCAGCAAGTCAAAGCGTGGGTGTGTCTCAGAAGATGAAAAAAAACAGAGAACAGCAAAGAAGATGTGCCTGTGTTCTCAGTCCCTGTGGGTTTTCTGTATCGCGGTAAACAAGAAGTGTTTGTTCTCCTCGTCGATTGGCACGTCCCTTCTATTGAGCATGTTCGAAGGGCGGGCGGAGAAAGAACACCAAGTGAGTGGATTTATTGTATAAAAAAAGAATGGATAGGCGTGATGGGCGTGAACAAGCGAAGAAAAGGAGCCTCACCCATCGCGAGTGGGAAAAAAAAGCAGAAGTAGGGCAGGCATACAGGCGAGCGAGGCATCAGAGAGGGAGAGGGACTGGCGGCTAAACTGCTATGCGTGGAGCTTGGCTGGCGTGGTTGCCATGCCAAGATGTTGGTCCAATTAGGCGCCAGGAAAAAAAAATAAACAAAAAAACAAAAAACAAAAATTCAAATTCTTGAGTGTGGCCCACGCTTGGTGTCGGTGGGTGTGTTTCAAAATCATTGGCATTTCTGGGCCTTATCCATCAAAGGCAGTGAGAGGAAGATGTATCGTCGACAATAACGTCGACAATCATGAACGACGACAACAGCAACAGCAGCAGCAAGAGCAAGGGCGAGTGGACCGTCCTGCCCCTTAGAGACCATAGCCGAGAAACGATCCAGCATCATCAACTCGTTAACCTAGCGATCTGGCATCATGCTCCATCTCGCCTGATCGATCCCGTCTCTCTATACTTTGCCCTTCGACAGCGAAGCAAGCTCGATTGAGTGCTAAAAGGCTTGCTGGCGAGGAATGCAATGTACGAATCATAGAGATGGATCACACGGGACAGAGATGAATGTCAACCAATCGAGTCTAATCCGCAAGCGACAGCCACACACACTGAAAAAGCTGAAGAGAGACAGATAGAGAGAGCAATCAAGCAAGCAAGCAAGCAAGCAAGCAAGCAAGCAAGCAAGCAAGCAAGCAAGCAAGCAAGCAAGCAACTGGCGATGCGGCGTTCGAGCAAAGAGGTGCGAGCCTTTCTTTTGACTATTCCTAGTGCCCATTCCTTTCATTCATGCACTAAGCAAAACGCCAGCATCAATATTAAGAGTACTGTAGTTGTTACTTTAGAGGCCATCTGACCCGATCATCATGGCATGACAGCCAGCAAAGAAACTCTGCATAGGGCAAAGCAAACAAGCCATAGTATCCTATCGAGTCGTATCGTATCAAAGTCAATGGCGATTGCTGCTGCTGCTTGAGTCTATGAGTACTGTGTATCAGAGATCCGCCTCTGTGCGTGCAGCAGCTGCCGGTGTGGGTTTCTCGGCATTAGACGCATGTGTCAAATCTCGTAGACAAGCAAGGTGCCACTTTGTACTGCTCACCCACATCAGATTGTGGCGGCAAAACCAGTTCGAAAGCCAACTCTTGCGATGCAAACAAAGGAGATACGTTAGATAGAGAGGATCAGCGTGCGCCTTAATCTAGCGAAATGGGATCGACTGGAACCCCAGTCTGATGTCGAACTCCCCGATACTCTGATTGAAGTAGTGAGTGTTCAGTGCTTAGTCTTGTGCCTGCCGCTCCAGCCAGAGAGCAGGGTGCGAACACGGTTCGGGAACGCTGAATTGTAATCTGAACCAGTGAAATTCCGCTTTGTGACGTGAGATTGACGTCTGGGCGTCGCAGCAGTGGTGGATCGGAATCAAGTTGCCGCGATCAGCTGAACAAGAATCATGGTTCTGGTTTTTGAATTGAGTTTGCCAACAGTCCTCTGCTCAAACGCTTCTTCCCTTGAACGGCAATATCGGAATTTTGCACGAAGACAAAAATGAAAGAAAAAAAAAGAAAGAAAAAAGAAGGATTGGTTTGTTTCGCGGTGGAACCTGCTTTCTCTCGCTTTTTATTATTATTATTATTATTTTATTTTTTTACTTTTGATCTCGACCGCTTTCCCCGACGTGTAGCCGAGCTCGTTATGCTCAAATCCACCTCAGAAGCGCTCCCTCTCGCATCCGTCGGAAACCATCCGAAGTGCTGATACGTCTGTGTGTCTGTGTGAGAGCAACCGTCGTTTTCCTCGTCTCTGCTGTAAGAGGAACGGGAAGTCTCGGAAAAGCCGATGCCCGTTACTTGCCTGCCGACGAGCTGCAACCTATCAGGTCGTCCAAGAGACACGGTGTCCTTTTGGTTTAAGCGTACTTCAGGGTCCATAAGCACAATGGTTTCTGTTGATTGGTTCATTCTAACTGCAGTCCGGGAGAGGCAGTGTGTGCTTTGAATCCCCCCTTTTCTCTCAAAAAGATTCGTGTTGGCCAGCCAATGTTGAGATGACTGCTGTTTATCGACGATCAGGAACCTCATTTTGCATTTTCCTTGCCTTGGCCTGTCATTTCCAGAACGGGCCGACTCCGAATCAATCAATCCAAAGGTCTAAACCCATTTTAACGTACACAACTACGGTTCCGACAGTTGTCAACCGATAGTTACGAGCACATCACATTCCGTTCGGCGGTCATTCAAACCCCTATCGGTATATTGGGAGTGGATCGAGAGAAAGACGGCACGGACTTTGCTTGGCAAATGGAACACCTCAAGGGCAAAAGGCATCACACGCATCTCCGAGCGGCATGCTCCAGGAGCTACCGCTGTATGCAGCGCGGAAGACTTCTTTGGTTTCCGCTGTTTCCGATGTTGATTCGCTTACAGCATTGACTTTGGCAGTCAAGATGGTCAATATTGGATGCACCCCAATCGGAATCGTTGGAAACAAGAAGTGGGTGAAGGATGACAGAGAAACAAATGAATTTCAAAGTTGGTGGTTGATGTCGCCGCTATAGACAAGCAATCAATCAATCTTCAAACTGCCTATGCGCTTTCGTGCAGCGGTGAGTGTCGATTGTACAGTATGTACATACGTCGTCGATCTCGCTCACTCAGCGCGGCAGCGTGGAAGGTCTCATCGCGAGACAGAGCATTTGCTAGAGACCACATGATATGCCAAATGATGAAGGCGATGATAACCCAGCTAGCGAGAATTGCATTCAACGCGCGCGTCGGTGAAATCGTGATGCCCACCCGATCGATCTACACCCTTATTCAGCAGCAGAACCTGGTTGTCCCCACCTCGCACAAGAGCAGCAGCAAAACACGACAGCAGACAAGCAGCTGTATTCTCTTATTGATGGTCAATGATGATATGCGGATGTACGAGGTGCAAGGAAGCAAGTGTGCAGTATAGTACTGTACAGTCCCTGTAAGTTTGAGGACAATCGGGTAATTTTCTAATTTAGCCGGATACCCCTCATTTAGGTCGTCGTCTTCATTGAGCAATAGCACCACCATCATACTAAGCAAGAACACTTCAAACACCAACATGGTCCGTGGCAATGAGCTCTCTCCAAACCAGCGTGCTTCAATCATTGCAATGCATGATACTGGGCTGCCAATACGACAAATCGCGGAGCTAAGCGGTGTATTCGAGACAGCAGTACACAAGACCGTCCAGAACTTTAAGCAGCGCAGTTCCTTCGAAACAAAAGCACGAGGTAGCCGTCTGCACACCTGGACAGCTACCTCGGACCGTTACCTTCAGCGTGAGGTACTAAAAAACCCCTTCCTATCATGGCGACAGCTGTCAGCATTGCTTGACGGCGTTCCAAGATGTACAAAACGGTTACGGCCTCTAAAAGAGGAGGCGGACGCAATAGTGTATGCAGGGTCGTGCTTGCTCAGTCCCCGAGTCTCTTCGATGATGCTTTTCATGGCTCGAAATCGAAATTGCGGTGCGGCCTGGCACCTGCGTACCAGGGTGGAGCTCTTCTGACGTGCTGAGACTGGATTTGGTGCGGCAACGTTAAAAGGTAGGTCGGCTATTGACTGATACGATTAAGCGAAGTGTACCAGTACCTCAAATTTTGGGGTTATTCAATGTAGGACGTGGGAAATCGGGCCCTTCTGTATGGTCCTTTGAAGCGACGTTCAACTGCCGAGCGCATTTACGCTCACCAAGCTAGAGGATCAGTGCGCACGCTCCAAGCGAGACAGCGGGTTGTGGTGGCGAATGCTCCAAAAGATTGACGCGAGCTTGGGTAAAATCAAAGGTTTTTAACTCGCGCTAATAAAAATAGAAGATGGCGGTATTTACAATAATGAGGCCGTGACCCTTGCCCATCTGTTGTACTGTTTCTTGTTGGAGATTGCGATCCAGTCCGATCTCGGAGTAATGTAGCTCAGATCTGTAAAGGATCGGGCGGAGCAGATTCAGTCGGCGATCAGGTAAAATATATCCGATCGGGATCAGGTGAGGCAAACCAGATCAGGAATCGGGCTGAGCCGATACAAGACAGAGATCGGATACAACCATGTCCCACTCGTTGTTACACACTGTCATTAGGTAGGATACGCCCACAGTCGGGCATGTGCCACACGTTTGTATATAAGTCTAGCAGGGAGCTTGAGGCTCCCGCCACATTCACTTCTAGCATGTCAATATAGTATAATGTTTTGCTCTTTAGCTTGAACACCGTACTCTGACTGATATCTCCCGATCATCGTCGCCGAGTGTCTCCTTTATTTCAACATTTCTATCTCCGTATGGACGAGGCGAAACAGAGAGGGAGGGGGAGATTGACGTCTTAAGATCTACAGCTTGGCACGTACGCGGTTGCAGTTGTCGCCTCAACCTCAAAATGTCTATCAACAATGTCTCGGCTGCTTGGTCGACGGTGACGGTGGTGCTAGATCCCATCCAGATCCTCATCAAGCAGCAATGCGAAGACATTGATGACTGTTGGCAGAGGGCGCGATTGTTGGCCATATCGATGCTCTTTTTGAAGGGACGTGGGAGCAAGTCTCACATCTTGGCAACACGCCTCGGAATCCGACGCTCGGCATGATCAACTCTCACACAAGACAAGGCGACAAGGTGGGACAAGGCATTTCAGTGCTCGAATGAGCTGATGATTTCTGCTTGCACGTGCAAACCAGCGGCTTGTTGCTACTGTCGTCGTCGTTGCCCGACACGACCCACAATGACCATAGTAGAGCTGTACCCGATTTTGGATATGCCTACCTTTATCGCGTCTGCGCTATCCGAGACACGGTCGACGTCTCGCCAATCATCAAAGTATCGCGGAACGACTTGCAGCGGGACTAGTCACACATATGGATCGACCTACGAGCTGTAACCTGGGACAGCATCATCGCAGCATGCGACTCGGAAGCCTGAGACATGGCAGCAACAGTATTCCGACCCTGCCCCCCTCTTCTTGCGGAAATTTGAACAGGATGCAAGCTGTGGGATGGTGATGGAAGCCATTCGGAAGGGAATGATGGTCTTGCCAGCGGTTGCGAATGCAGGGTTGTGTGCCGATTGCGTGGGGAAATGAACAGGGCACGCTTACCCGGCTTGAGAGCTGAGCATCATTTGTCAAGCGGGACGTTGAAAGCTATGCGTCCGAAATCCGAGCTTTGGCTCCGTTTTCATGCCAAGACCCTCTCTCACTACACGAATTGTTTGTTCGCAGCTGATTCAATGCACTGGCTCTTCTCATCCTCATCGTAGACCACATTATTTGCAGTTGCGCTGTCACCAAACTCGAAGCTTGAATGCTGAAGCCAAGTAGCCAGAGAACCACCCAACCTCGCCTAACCCAGGGTTGACTTTGTCATTTAATCATCCCAGGAAGGCTGGTTGCTGACATGTAGCACACCAGGGACAGCTGCGACAAAGTCCGACGACATGCGGACAATCCTCGGCAACTCCGAACGCGCTTTTCTTCTTTGGTTCTACTTTTCAGACGCCATCTGGATCTGCAAACGGTATCTGCCCTTCCCGATGTCAATTCGAAGGCGAAAGTCTGCCCCGATCGCGCCCTGCCCTTGAAATAACCTCCCGCCATCGGGCACCGCAGCAATCTCGAACATCCTTTGTTGCTGAATTCAAAGCAAACCAATCGGCACGCCATTCGGAATGCTCCCGAAAGGCAGAGGCACAAGGACAAAGGACAAGGAGTTGGAATTCCGCATACCTTGGGCAAAGAGATGGCTGGCTAATTGGATGAGATGCAACCAGTTGATTGTAACCATCCTTATCCGAGCTGTACGGCATCAATATCCATTAAGCCACATCTCTTTTTCCTCGACAAAAGGGGGAAAGAATTGCTGAGGAAGCCTCTATTTCTTACTGTTGCGATTGACTCAGCACATACACAAACCGACAAAGTTACGTACAACCCAATCGCGCATGCCTCGCCATTCCGCGTACACAAAACTCGATGATATTTGATCTGTGGTTGTTGCGAATGTCGACTGTGATTCTGCTGCGCTGAACAAACGGAACGACGCGTCCCAAGACAAGCCGCAGGTCGCGTGGCCGGAATCTGATAGTTCGATCTATGCCGAGACCTGCAATCGCTATTAGGGGGTATCAAACGTTTCGCGTTTTTAAGAATGCGGCTTTTTCGAGGGGCGCGTTTTTAAAAACGCGAACATGCTTACATAAGCTGCGCCAAATGCAAGAAGCGCGCGCGTTTTTAAAAACGCAGGTCAGGGAGATGGTATTGTGAAAACGCGGAGCGGAGTTCACTCCACAACAGTGAAAGTATATGACCACCAGTTCGATCTCACACCTTCGCCCACTCGGAACCGTAGGATCGGCGTACCGACACGCCCTCGAAAAACCCGCGTTTCAAAAAACTCGAAAAGTTTAATACCCCCTATTGTTCATCTTTGGGCTACATTGCTCCTTTTTTTTTCTTTTTTTATTTTTTTATTTTATTTATTATTTATTATTTATTTTTATTTTTATTTTTTTTCTCCTCTTCTTGGCGAAACGTCATCCGGGTGTCATCTGGGGTTTGGCATCTTTTATCCTATTTTCTTTCCAACGGAAGCGTCCTCTTCACCAAATCAAGCATTGCATTCCCCTATGCGACCGGGCCTTTTCTCTGCAGCCCGGAGTTGCAATCGTGCCATGTTGCTCTTCGCTTCCTGAGACTCTTAGTGCCCACCTTTCTTTCCCTCCATCTGGAGACAAGTATCCAACTTGGGCGACCGTCTGTCCATTCTGCTATCCGACCAGCAAGTGTGAGTCGCCCCTGGATCAAGAGAAACCTCGCTAGCATTGTCAACCCGCAACAACATGAAACAAACTATTCTCTACGCGAGGTCAAACTGTGACTTACTGACCAATGGAAGCGAGACTGGCATGTGCACATTTGGCCGACTCGCCAGTTGCTTTCTGGGTACTCGTGTTTGTGTCTGCCTTACGTACCCAACGCAGTTGGCCAGTCCGAACCGCACCGATTATCATACGTCGTTCCCTCTTCCCGACTTAGTCACGACGCGGGTCAAAGGAAGGAGACCGAATTCAATAGGTTGGCGTACAAGCGAGATGTCTGTCTTGTTGTCACATGGAGGTAGCTGTTCACCATGAAACAGCAACGACCGCCATCGCTGCACGTGCGTTCATGTTTCGGGCGAGTCAAAAAAGCTCCACCCTCCCGGCTAATCTTTGCCAAGGATGCACAGCGCATGATATCTATGCCTGCATTACTTCTTCCAGCAAGTCCACGAGAACGAAGCATGTCCTACAATAAGACGACAACTCCTCGCATATGCATGAAGAGGACAATAGGAGAGGTTTTGGCCATTGTATTTGCTGCAAATCGGGTTTGAGGACAGGACAAGACTCTCACTTGTTCGTCACGTTCATGACGACTATGGTTCGAAGATGGGTTCCCAGACAAAGCTCGGGCTTGCCGCGACTTGGCCATCGCTCGTTCAGTCAATGGTGGGAGGCCCCCTACTTCCACCATAAGCAACCATGGCGGCATCGTCCGGTGCTACCAGTGCCACGAGAATTTCGTGCCGGACTCGGGGATCTCGTATCGAATCAAATGGGAGCCTTCTTTTTTTCCATGTCCGTGGACATGGCATTGCGCATATTGCATATCGAAGCATGGTTGAGCGGATCTTGAAAGACTGTTGATAACTTCTCACCAGCCCCGGCCATGTCGTCGAACCAATGAGCCTGGTCATACGATCTACCTGAGCTTCACCGATTTGCATGCCTCAAAGTCGGAACGCGCCACGCTCATTCCCATCCTCGTGGAGATGCAAGTGTCTGCCCGATTTTTCCGGTTCGACCAATGAGCATAGCCGTCCGACTTGCCGCGAGGAAAACCTGCGCCGCGACAAACAGATCCTGAAGTTTCGTCTCGCAGCTTCTCGTTACGGGTTTTCCGGCGCATGTTTGATGGACGATGTTGCTCGTGGCAGCGTGAAAGGAAGGTCTCGGACTGACAGCGTCGAGCAAACTGCGTTGTCGGTACAGAGGCAATTGCACAAACAATGCTCTCGTTCTACCGGGCTTCGCGCAAATACGAAGTAGCCTGACGGATCATGCAGCACGTGACTTTTGTTGCGTGCGCGTCTGAGTCAGCTTGCTCAGCCAGCTCAGCTCCTTCTTCGTCTCCTCCATCACTTTTCCTGCTGCCTCGCATCCCTCGCCGCAGGTGCTTTTTTGCTCACCCCTCCTCGTCCCTTGTCAAGCATGGCAGCAGCTGCCTGCAAGACTTGTACGAAGTGCCTTCAGTCCTTCCCCCTCGACCACTTCCTTGGGTGCTGCAACCGCGCCTGTTGCAATTGTGCTTCTTGCTGAGGTGTGCCTACTGACGGTCTAACTGCGCTGATCTCCCCTCCTCCCTCCTGCTTCTGGCCTCCACCCTCTCTCTTGCCAAGCCTAGCACCCTCGCCTCTGCTCCCACCACCGCCACGACTGCTGCCGCCTCTGCTCCCAACCGCCTGACACCTCCTCTCCCTCCAACTGTCTTCCTGACTGAGGATTCCCCCGCATTTTGCGGCCTGCAGCAGCAGCTTGACAACCAGACATCCGCCCTCTCCAACATTGCTGCCTCCCTCCAGCAACTTCTTGCCTTGTCGCACAACCTCGAGCCTCGGCTCCCTCAAGTCAGCCTGTAGCCGCAATCCTTGCATCCACCACACTTCCAGCTGCCAACACAGCTGGGTCTGCGCTTGGTGCACCCCTCCCAGGTGAGTCAGATGTGGACCACATCTTCTCCTGGCTCTTGCGGGAGGTCATCCAGCAGGTCATCAACGACGCTCTTCCACCGCAGGATCTGGGCAGACTGTGCAACCCTGACTCGCTCCCAGTCAACAATGAGCATGAGCACGCTGTCCTGGTCAATGGTGTACTCATCAAGTCCGTCCCATCTGCGGCTTCTACCTCCTCCACCCACCACTTCACCAAGCTCATTCCCAATGTCCACTGCTTCGCCGAGGCCTGGACCATCTACACTTGCATCCAAGCCTGCGCCACCAATGACCCCAACCTTGGCGCCAGTCTAGGAGCTTTCCTCCTCCACGTCATCCAGACCGACCGCAAGCACACGTGGCTGTTGGTTGCCTCCTACGTCCTCACCACCTGCTGACAACACTTTGGCCATGCCTCAGCAGCCCTGTGGGCCCAGCAAGACCAGGCTGCATGGAACCAGCACCTCAGCACTGCCACCTCCTTCTGCCCTCCTCCTAAGTCTGCCACACCAGGCAGCACCAACCACCAAGCTGACACCCAGTCAAGTGGGCCACCTTCAAAGCGCCAGAAGGGCCTCGAGGTGTGCTTTTGGTACAATGGTGGAGGCTGTCCCGAGGGTGACACGTGCTGGTGGTGACATGAATGTAGTGGTTGTGCCAGCCGCCACAGCATCAAGGACTGCCCCAGACCCTGTCCAAGTGGCGACGCCAAGGCACCCAACAGGGCTTGATGGCCTGGTGAGTCTCACACCCCTTTCCCCCGCGGCTCCTGACCTCGAGCCTGCACAAAGACCCCCTCCGCCGCAGGACTCGGCATGGCACATCGATGGTCCTGTGGGCCCGCCTGATCTCAGCACCCCTCCACTGCAGGGCTTAGCACGGCTCTTTGGCAACTCTGTGAGTATGCTCAACCTTGGAACCCCTCTGCTGCAGGGCTCATCATGGTCTGTCGTCATGCCTGTGGGCTTAGGCGGCACAAGAACCCCTCCGCTGCAGGGCTTGGCACGGCTCTTCAACTCGGTCCTGGCAGCCCTCGATGTTCCATCAGCTGACTGGTGCCTCTCTCTCCTTCTCAACGCGTGGTCACACAACCCAGGACTGCATCCCAACACCTCTTTTGCCGGCAATGTCTTTGACCTGGCCTTGCAACCTGCCAGGCACGGCTCCATGCAAGAGCATGCCTTTGTGTGGTCCACCCTTCTCAGTCTCTACCCTGACCCTGTCTACCATCACCAGCTCCTTGGCATGACCAAGCATGGCTGCCTACTTGGTTACAATGGGCCGCTGCGCAATGCCAACCGCTGCAGCAACAATCTTCCTATCTCATTGGCCGGTCACAGTCACCTTCGCAGGGAAATTGACACACGCTTGGCCGAGGGTCGTCTCTCCATCATACCGGCCGGCACCAACCTCATTGAGTCGCCTATCAGGGTGGTGCCCAAACCCCGCTCAACCAAGCTGTGCACCATCCACCACCTCTCTCACCCTCGCCAACTGACAGCCGCTGCTCTTCCCTCTGTCAACGCCGGTATCTCTCCGGGCTTCATTAGGATCCGGTACAAAGGCCTGCAGGACCTCCTGGCCTTTGTCAGCCAGAACCTAGGCTGCCTCCTCTGGAAAGGTGACCTGGAGGACGCTTTCCAGCACGTCGTGACAGCCGAGCGCAATGTGCACCTCCTCAGCTTCAGCTATGACGGCATCTGCTATTGCGAGAATGCGCTGACCTTTGGGGGCAGCAGCTCCCTGTGGCTCTTCAACCTGGTCGCTGAGTTCCTCCACTGGCTTGTCGCGGCTTGCCTCCCCACCAACTGGCCTGTCAATCACTACCTGGATGACACCTTCGGCGCTGTCCCAGTTTTGCATACGGTTGAAGAGCCACACACACCCTCCTACCCGTACACATCCTTGCCCTGGCAGCAAATGCCCTGGGCCTTTGGCTCTCACCCAAAAAGACCTTCGGCGCCTCCACCAAGCTCAAAGTCCTGGGCGTAGAGATTGACACAGTTGCCCAGACCGTCGGAATCACCGACGACCAATGCCACTGCATCTTGGTGCAATGCCGCAGCCTCCTGCAGCGCCGTTCCGCAGACCTGCTTGACATGCAGCAGATTGCCAGCCTACTACAGTTTGTGTCTCAGGTCTTCCCGTGCGGAAAAGCCTTCCTTCGACGCCACTCGCTGCGCTCTCCCCAGCAAACATTGCCTGACCCGGTCGGCTCGCTTGGAGCTCATCTGGTGGTGTGACGTCCTCGAGCATTGGTCTGACACCAGCGTCCTCTCCCCCTCACCGCTCACGGCAGCACACATCTGGACCGATGCATGCCCAAAGGGTTATGGCAGCTATCTTGGGCTCAACACCTCTCCCACTGCTGTCTTTGCCAAGACTGTCCCTTGTCATCATTGCAAGAAGAACATCTGCTTTCTGGAAGCTCTCGCTGTCCTTGCAGCCCTATGATGCTTCCTCCCTCATTGGTTGGGTCCCACCCTCGTTCTGGTGCATGTTGACAATGAGAACGTTGAGCATGGCCTCCGCTTGGGACGCTCCCGCGACCTGCTCACCCAACATCTCCTGTGGGAAATCTTCGGCCTCTGCCTCAAGCACAACCTCACAATCCGGCCGCAGTGAGTCTTGTCTACTGACAATGTCCTGGCTGACCTCCTCTCCCGCCAACACTTCCTCCGTATCCAGCTGCTGTTCCCTCGCGCACACAACACGCTATTCTCCCACCCGGCACACGTGGCGGCCCTGCAGGTCCCCCACCTGGCGTCACCACCAGTCTTGGTGTCTCTGCTCGTGCCACCAACCTCCTGTGGCACGGCCTTGCCACCAGCACCCGCTGCTGTGCCGGGGGTGCGCCCTCGTCCTTCCAGTCCTTCTGCCTCTGACATTTTGGGTTTGGCACATCCTGTTTTCCAGCCACAAGCCTCCAACTGCTGGAGTGGCTCGCCCACCTCTCCAGCCTTGGTCACCCTTTCCACTCGGCCAAGCACAGGCTTGGTGCCCTCCAATCCCACCACGTGGACCTTGGCCTCAACACCTCAGGTTTCTCCTGCGGCCGCCTCAAGCGCGCCTTGTGCGGTTACAAGCGCTTGCACGGCATTGGCCACTCAGGTGCTAAGCTCCCCGTCACCTTGCCGCTCCTCCGCTAGGTCCTTGCTGTGGGAAAGATGGCCAACCTCTTCCCCCGAGACCGCCTCGTCCTTCAGGCAGCCTTTGCCCTCACCTTTGCCTGCTTCCTCTGCTCAGGCAAGCTGGTCTGGGACTGCAGCACCAACCGCGCCACCATCCTCACAGTCTCCTCCGTTGAATGGGCATCTGACCATGTTGTGCTCACCCTCCCCACCTCCAAGACCAACCCTTTCTGGCAGGGTGTGTGTGTTGTCACCCCGGAAGTGGGCGGTGTCAAGTGTCTGGTCGCTCATCTCTGGCACCTCTCCCATGGTCGCCCACCTTTGGCGCCACTCTTTGGCCTTGGCCCTCTCCCCCAGTCTACCTTCATCACCATCCTCCGCCGTGCCATCCAGGCTTGCGGCCTCCCAGTTTTGCAGTACGCTGGCCACTCTTTCCATTGTGGCACAGTCACCTGGGCGTTGCAGCACGGCACCTCCACCACTGACATCCAGTCACTCGGCCGGTGGAGCTCCAACTGCTACCGCCACTACATCAACAGATCGGCTCAAGAGCGCTGTGCTCTGGTTGCATTGGCCCTCTTCTCCGTCCGTGATGGCCCCTTGGTTCCCAGCGGCCCTGCCTGGCGAGATCCAGGCCTGGCCTGACCCCAGTCTTCTGGCTCCTGACCCCATCGAGACCGCTCTCAGCCGCACTGGCGCCTTGACAACTGGCTTGGCGGGCCGGGAGCTGCCAAGCTTGAGCCCACATCTCGACCCCCGCAACCCGTTCTCTGTTTTCTCCTCTTGGCCGTGCCCATGCCCGATCTGACTGAGCCAAGCGTGACTGGGATAGTGGGGGACCGAGGACAGATCTCTTCGCACTCTTCGCTTTTTCTTTCGGGGATTTGCAAATCGTCTGAATTCATACCACCACGCCGCCCATGCTTTCTTTTCCCCCTTCAGAGCGTACACTGACGAAAGAGCCACCATGGATAGCCGAGGGAAAGCGTCGCGTTCACATGTACACAGCGGAGATCCAAAGGGTAAGACGACGGACTGCACCAACGAACCGCGTCTTCGGTCTTTTGCTTCCTTTTCTTTTTCTCGTCCTGCTCACTTCAAAACCCTTCATGTTGCACAAGCGTCTGACTTGGCTCCTCATGAAGCGGTCTGCCATAGTCAGGCACAGTCATTCACCGCCATACTCAAAGCTCTTCGAGACGGCTGCCGTGGAAATCAATCGCAATATCTCTCCTCATCGCCATAAGATCAACCCGAACGCACTTGCAAGAAAAGCACTGCGCCGGCAAAACCTATGCGAAGCCTTTGCATATGCATCGAGACGCACTTGCAGTGGCTGGCACTTGGCAGAACTGGGAGTCGCTACTAGCTTTCTTTCTTGCAGCTGTTTGTTCGCTTGTTTCAAAAAGTGAGGATGACCAGTGGGTCACAAAGGAATCTTAAAGGTAGTTGCTTGGCATGGACGTGAGCGTGTGCCCGATTCTGGGCTATAAGTAGAAAGGATTGCAACGACAGCAAACTACGACTAGGCTTATGGCATTCCGTCGGGACGCCAAGACAGAGGGAGACATTGTGCGTCGAGTTCAAGACATTGATCCAGTCAATGTTATGACCAACGTTGTCGAGAGCCTGGCGGGGATAACGGCCCTAGATTCGAGAATCACGTCACAAAGACCGGGGACGTTGTGGTGATTGCACTGTCACAGAGCCTGTCGCTCTTTCGCCACTAAGCGAGGATAGCGCGTGATGACGCCAGTGCCTGCCTTATTTTCTTTCAATGCCTTATCATGTTTGCCTCGATAGACAGCTTAGCGTGCCTGTCGGAGTTGCGCACAAAGCCCTTTGCTTCCAAACATCGACTCACGCGTCATCAGCGTTGTCTTGTCGGAATCGCTCGTCACTATTGTTTGTAGCAAAAACCGACTTCATCACGATCGCTATCAACGGACCAGAACTCATCCGTTCTCACGGAAACTTTTGGTGTCAGGCACCCGCCCCACTTCGCTTACCTGTAAAATGGGTAAGGCTGAGCTGGGACTTTTCACGACGCGGTTTCTGGCCTTTCCGTGGTTTTGCCAAGTGGACCTAGGCGAGATTGACCATCACGTGCCATCAATGAGGAACGGATTGGGTGTGCTCATTCCGCTAGTGCTCAGAAGGACGATGCTATGAGAATGACTGGTTCAAAGAAGAGACACAGGTCCCGATCAGGTACGACAAGCATCAAAGTTTTGCACTTGGGGGTGCTCGTATCAGCTGGCCTTGCATTCGGTAGAACTTCGTGCATTCTATGCTCGTCGTACATCCAAGAATCCCACTTTGGGTGTGGCAGTTCCGGAAACGTAGAAACGTTAATAAGATAAGTTCGTCTGGTGCAGGCATAGTGGCTAAATTCATGTCGATTCGGAAAAGATAGGCCAATGCTCAGTCCGGGCTTTCTGGTTATGCAGTGATTGCGGAGCGTTGGCAGCTGGGCGTGATGATGCTCGCCGTTCCGAGTGCAGCTCTCTGATAGGTCGGTCGATAGGAGCTCGAATCGTGCATCTCTTTCTTGTTACAGCTGCTTGTCTGATTGGTTCTCCAGGAGCTCCCACCGGTCAATACACGATCAACGTTGGGACCGGTCAATTCTATGCATCCAGTGAGCAATCAAGCGAGCAGCAGTCTTCCTACTCGGACCTGCAATGTGCACCGTGTATCAAGGAAACCAACAATCTTGAGCCTATCTTCAAGTGATGATGCTTGCGTGTCACTAGAGTGAGCCTCTAACTCGTCTCGTTGACTAGCTTGGCCTGGCAAGGCAGTCCAGCGTGGGAGAGTCCGACTGCAAAGGAATTAGATTGCCTCTCCGCTCCTTAGGACCGGATGCACATGCACGCTCTGTCGAGTGCACCCGTATACAAAGCTTAATCCATGGCCTCAAACCTTGCTTCTACTGCACCTGTCTCCCCTCCTGGCCTGCAGCACATGTCTCACAACCGTTGCTTCCAACGGAAGCAACTTTGCCTTTCTGTATCCTTAACTACTCGCCCAAGCCGAGCATTTGATTGTGTTCCTACCAGATAGCTTCTGCCCCGATCGGTATTCCATCGTTGGCGACATCATCGAGGCTGATCCTGTTGGTTGATGGCTTGTCGCTCACGGAGCTTCTTTGAAACAGACGTTGGTGAATGATGCTTGTAGAATATCTGCATTGGTTGTTGGTATTTACAGTGTTAATGGTGCATGTTGAGTATGTGCGGCATGTGGCAGTAAAGCTGATCAGGACTTCGTCTCGCGAATCTTTTCCACCCACTGTCGAAGAGTGGCGGACAACACCTCTGGCAGTGCTTCCACCTCGCGCACCACGACATAGTAGTCGAAGGGGAACGTATCCATGTAGCGCTCCATCTTGAGCTGCAATCGTCCGTTAGCGTCGGTGTGATAAGAAGCATTGGTCATGTCCAAAATCGAGCTTCGCGACTGTTGCTGAGGCGCGATCTTGGCACCATTGGATGCTGCTGGCGTCGATGTTCCACTGGCGGGGGCAGGTTGCAACGAGTCGATGACAATGAACACCAACATGACACGCTGCTCGGCCGCTCTGCGCAACAGAGTCCGCAACTTGGCATGATCTTGACAAATACCGTCGGAGATGATGATCTCAAGTTGCCAGAGATCGTCCCCTTGCGAAGCGGACGACGGAGACCTGCCAGCACGGGCCTCGGCGAGAGTGTCGAGCGACTTCTCCACGAGCTTGAGCACGTTGGTCTTCTTTTGCTGGAAACCGAGTCGATCGATGACATGGGCGCCATTCTGATCATTGAAGCTACCCTTGCCAAAATCGTGCAGACTGTCGACGTCTTCACCGAAGCGGCAGATCGAGACATCACCCGCCTCAAGGCGGGAGAGCGCTCCAGTCACAAGCGCTAGTGTCTGGTAGGCCAAATGCGCTGAGCGCGACTCGGACATACTTCGACTGTCATCGATGGCCAACATGACCTGATACTCGCGCGACGAGGGCTTTGTTCGACGGAGCCAGATCTTGTCCTTGGCGAAGTCGGAGGCGATGAAGGGAACAATCTTGCGCATGTTGAGACGCTTACCTGTGCGGAAGTCACCGTTGAGCCTAGTTGCGAGCGTCGGTGCCAGGATAAGACGCAGCTGCTCGCACAAGGAGAAGGCCAAGTCAGCAGTAAGCGACGCGTAGGACCTCCAAAGATCGCCAGCGCGAGCCAATCTCTCTTCGCTAGAGGCGACGTTGCGGAAAGCTTCGAGTTGCTGCTGGACCTCGTCGTCAGCGTGCTCTCGCACATCATCCGGCAGAGGCGTCATAGCTTCTTCATGATCCTCCTCCTTCTTGACCTGCATGTCGTCGGCCATGTTGGCATCGCCATCAGCGTCGAGCAGTGCTTCCCGTTCGGCAGTGAGCGACGAAGAAGGCGGCTTGAGGTCGGACGGCATGAACGCCTTCTGCTGACCGTCGCTAACCTCATTGCGCTCCGCTTTCTCTGGTTGATCTGGCAGAGGCTGGGGATCTTGCTGCTTAGCCTCCTCTTGTTCGTTGACATCGGCGCCACGAGGTTTGGCAACTAGAGACTCGTCGATCTCTTCGATACCAAGATCCCCAAGTTTGCGCACCTCGTCTTGCTCTTGCGCAGCGCCGAGAGCCTGAAGCTCAGCATCGTCGTCGTTGGTGACGTGCTCGACGTCACCATCTTCCGGCATCCCTTCGCCATTATGCTCGACTTTGTCACCCGAGACATGCTCCTCCTCCTCTTCTTTGCTAGCGCTCTGGATCTCTTGCATCCTGCGTCGGAACTGTTCCAACGCGTCACCCATCCTTCGGAGCGGATTAGGATCGGCACCAGCCTCGCGTTCTTGCTCAGCGTCACCTGAAGCTTCTTCTTGCTCGGCCTTGGGCGCGCGTGCCCCACGCTCACCAGCTGACGATGGCTGCTGTGCTTGATCTTGTTGGGTCGTATCCGCGTCTTGATCCAGATCTATGCCTTGTTCGGCCTCCGATTGATCCTTGCGTGCATCGACTCGCCTACCTCGCTGAGAACGAGATGATTGCTGCTGAGTAGCCGACTCATCTTGTCCGCCGTTGTCTGCACCTGCATCAACCGCGTCGACGTCGAAGGGATCCACTTGATCTTGCTGATCTCCAGCCGGATCGTCGTTGCCGAATCGTTCTTGCTTGGACTGTGCTTCGGGTCGTTCTTCGCCATCCTCTTCCATTGCATCTTCACCCTTGTCCTTGTCAACCTGAGCATCTTGCTCTGGCTCCTGTTCTGTAGCTTCGCCTTCGGCAGTCTCCTCGGCTTGCTGTTGATCTTCGGCGGAGGTATCAGGCCGATCCTCAACGAGGTCATCCATTGCCCTGTCGTCGACTTTGTCCTCCTTTAGGTCATCAGGCATCTGTTCGATATCGCTGAACTCGTCGAGGCCATCGTCGTCCTCGCCACCATCGCTCTTGGCGTCATCGCTGTCCATGTTGAGATCATCGTCCAGATCGAGGTTCTCGCCTTGTTCGGCTTCTTGATCGAGTTGACGACCGCCGCCCTCCCTTTGCACATCGCCATCCTCGTTTTCCTCGTCAGTAGCTCCACCCTCGCCGTCGCGCTCCTCGGTCTCAGCCGATTCGGCTTCGTTTCCGTCTTCCTGCTGTTCATCGTCGTTGTGATCCTGTATCCCTTCCGCTTCCTGCTGCTTCTGCTGGTCTTCTCGAGATCCATCACCTGCCTGCTCCTGCTTCTGCTTATCGTCGGTCGCCGCTGCATCATCTTCTTTGGGCATCAAATTTGCCTCTTTGCCATCTGCATTGTTGGCGCCAAGGTCCTTGTTCGTCTTGTCTTCGGGAGCGTCCTTTTGCTCATCTGGTTCATCGTCACCACCACCCCAGACCTTCTCATCAACGGCATTCGGATCGAGAGGATCGACGTCACCGATTGCATCTTCCGCCTCTTGCTCTTGGTCTTCTTCTCCATCTTGATCGCTACCGGCGTCTTCGTCATCGTCGACACTGATGTCTTCGAGATTACCGCCAAAGTCTTGGTCGGCTTCCTTGGCGTTCTTTTCGCGCTCTGTCTTCTCGCCGTCATCTCCTTCGTCGGCGGGATTGTCTTTCTGGAGTTCCTCGATCTCGTCATCCTCCTCCATCTGATCGGTGATGTCTTTGGCACCTGTGCCATCTCCGAGACCGGTTCCGCTCTCGAGCTGCTCGCCCTCGTCGCCTTCGCCATCATCGTTCGGCTGCTCTTCGGGAGGCTTGCAGAACCCTTTGCTGGCTAGAGTGGTCATCAAATGGCAAAGAACATGGTCGAGCTTGAGCAGACTCCTTGAGAAGTGTGCCGATGCGAGCAAGTGGGCTCGGAGTAATTCCGCGTACTCGTGCAGGAAAGGATAGACACTCACGAGCTGCACCTGTACGAGCTCCTCTGCTTCTTGCTTCCTGGCAAGGTGCTGGGCCATATAGGAGAGCTTCTGCACTTCCGCGAGGACGGAAGAGGATCGCAATATGGCTTGCTGAGTCTGCAGCGTCTGCAGCTCGACAGTGATGGCTTTGTCGGTAAGGCCATCGACGCCGTTCTCAGAGGTCATTTCTTCTGTCGACTTAGTGGGTGCAGCCCGACGGATGTCTTGAGCGACTTGTAGGACGGCAGAAACCAACGCGTTTGCCTGCTGTACGAGCTCTTGCGCGTTGCAGGAGCCCTTGAGAGGCGCATCCAAAGTAGCAAGGCATCGGTCGACCAACCTTTGTCCGCTTGCTGCCCACTGCCAGACTGGATACAAGAGCGACTCCACCGCGGGTAAGGATCGCAAATAGCCGCGAAGATCTGATTCGATCCCTTCGATGAGCTTGCGGCTGTCTTGAATCGAGGTGCGTTCTTGTTCCGTGAGGAAGAACAGACCGCCGGCGACGTGGCTTTGTGCTGTTCTGACCACACTTTCAATCTGCGAAGCGTGCTTGACAAGCTCACTGGACAGAGTTGGAAGACGTCCCAGCAGAATGTCGCTTCCGGCTGATGGAAAGGCAGAGGTGGCAAGGAACTTGGGCGCCAGCTTCTTGACTTCGTCCAGGCCATTGGCAAGGCGCGCAAGGAAGTCAGCTAAAGCTCGGAATGGCGCTGTTCGCGACGCGCGTGATGGCGTGCCAAGGGCCGCATCGTGCAATTCACGCATGCGAACAATGAGCTCTTCGAGCGAAGACAAAGTCTGAAGCTCGGAGTGCATGCGGTCACGTTCTTGCAGAACTAAGTGCGTGACGTGCTCAACGTAGTTGACACCTCGCTGAAGCTCTGCAGTCGAGAGATTGGCGCTGTGGTTCTGCAGCGAGTCGCGGACCTTGGGCAGCGCAGCAAGCAGGCGGAAGAACAGTCTCTCAAGCGTAGAGAAGGGCTCGTCTGCGAGCGAAGCGGGACAAGCCGGGAGAAGGGCTGGCCGGGTGTAGATGTGCATGACGCTCTGATTCATAGCTGTCATGTCAGTCTTGACGAACGAGCTGAGGCCAACGCGTCGAAGCTCTTTGAGCAGATCGGACCAAGCCTTGCGCTTCCGAGCCGTCAAGTTCTTGATCGCCTTCTCGTTGTCCTCCTTTGAGAAGGCAGGAGTGAGCTTGGCAAGCTGTTGCTGGCGACCAACAATCTCGTCGGCCATCTCAGCAATGCCAGCAGCCGTCGACGTAGGACGGAGCAACGTTGGCCAGAGTCGATCGCCTGACATCTTCTGAAGGACGGTTAGGGTCTTGCTGAGGTGCCTAATGTGTTCGGGAGCCGACTCGTTGAGACCTGCGATCGAGGTTGCCTCGGTCCAAGCTTCGGTGCCCTCGCTCTCCATGTCAATGAGCTTGCGGTGGCTCAGCGAGTCCATAGTCAATGCAGGAATCTCTCTTCGAGTAAGTGCGTCGAGATGAGATGCCAGTATAGGATCGACTGGCTGACGCAAGATGTCACGGAACTTGCGCAGCGTCTTGTGAAGCTGTCGATGCGTCTTCGCCACAGATACCTTGAGCGCATGAACGTTGATGTCCTTCCAACTTGCAAGCTTGATGAAATTCTTGATGTCTGTTTCCAGCACCGCTCGCTGGCTCTGTAACGTGCTCGAGATCCGCTCGTCGAACTGACGGAAGAAGGTCGTCACATTCTGCAGGACGACACCTACCTCCTTCAAGCCGCCACTCTCCTTAGGCGGGGCCAAACGCACCAAGCGTTCGATGAAGCGTGCATATGACTCGAGAAGGGCAAGTCGTGCCTCGAATTGGCCGAGGGGACTGGAGCGAACAAACTGATCGATCGCGTCGATGACTTGCTCGACGTGGTCCTTGAATGCATCTGGTCCATCCGCTGAAGCTGCACGCGTGCCTCGAATGAGGATCTCGTAGACGAGGAACCACCATTCTCCAAGCTCATCCTGGAATGTTCGTGCCTGCGTGTTGAGCAGCTCGGCCCAGCAGGAGAGCTCGAGACGCCTCCATTCGATGATTTGAGCTGAGATTTGCTCTCGGCTGGTCTGAATGGAGGTCTGCTGACTTGCAAAGCCCTCCCAGTCCTCGGTATGCGTGAGCAGCTGCTCGAGGGCACCCAACATCTTGGCAACAGGGCTTGCTGCATCCATTCGCAGCACAGCATCGCAGCGGTCGCGAATGTGTTGCAGCACCATCTGTTCGGGCCAATCCTGGATCAACGCGGTCAGTCGTGAACGCAGCTCCTCGACAATCGCCGTTGCTTTGCGAACTTCCGAGAGTCGAGGATCCAAGTAGAAGTTGAAGTCCTTTGCCGTCTGCGTCGACGCCAGTTGTTCGTCAATCGCTGCAGAGAGACCGAAAGCAGCGCCTATCTGGTCCAATGCCTCCGACCAGTCTTCGTGGTGTTTGCGCAGAAGTTTTGTGACAAGCGAGTCTCGTTCGCGTTGGTAAAGATCGCCACCAGCTTTGTAAGAAGCGGTTCCGAAGATAGCCATATGCGCATCAAGAATGGTTCTGAAGCGAGGTGGAGGCAACAGCATGCCAGTGTAGCGCGACGGGTCGTGCCCGTCGGCTGCCTGAACGGATGTGGGGCCGTCGAGGACGTCGTGATCGTACTCGGGGAACAATGCACGGAATTCCCTCTCATCGGCTTCAGCATCCATCTCAATCGACTCTTCGATCTTTCGAAACTTGTACAAGCTGGCCGCTTCTTCCTCCTCACGCTTCACTCTCTCTCTATCCAGAGCCCAGATTTGAAAGATGCGCTCGTAACTGCGGCTGATGTTGCGCAGCGTATCGGGATTTTCGAGCACTTGGATGCCAAGGCAGGCATGGTCGTAGGCGATCGATGCCGCCGAAACGATCAATAGCGAGGCTGAGACCTCAGAGCGGGCCTGCAGCTGACCGGTGAGATCTGCCTGACGCAGCAGGGTCGAGCTCTGCGCTGTAGGGAAAGTGACCAGCGCCTCCATGATGGCACTGCGCTGCTTGACGTCTGCCGGCGCCGAAGCGATGCGGGCTGCTTGACGGACAAGGCGAAGTCCGAGCTGTAGCTGGAGCAATGATGCAATGATAGGCTCAACCATGTCGCGCAGTTCGGCAAAGGTCTTACGAAGTCGATCGCCGAAAGAGAGCACGCTGACCTGTAAGCTGGCCTCCCGCTGATCCGCTTGCTCTGAAGATTCGCTCACCATCGCTTGCACCAGATCCGCAATTCTCTCGGCAGTGACAACTTCCCTGAGGAATGAAGAAGTCTCTCGATAGAACTGCGATAGGAGCTTGAGGTTTGGCTTTCGCCAAGCCTGATTCTGATCGCCGCCTTGCGTCCTGAGTTGCAGCTTGGTCTCTTCGATCTGTGAAATCAGATCGCGGACGACTCGGTTGCTTGTGTCTCCTGTGATGATGGACTCGGCAAATAGCTCCAGCTCCAGAGCCTCTTCGAGCTGCGAACGACAGAAGTCGCCAAAGTCTGCCATCGTCCTACGTGCGACGATGGGGTCAACAGCGACGTTGGGCAGATACAAGCGCAGCATGATCATAGATACCGACATCCAGGCTCGTCCGAGCGCGGTGGCGCTACCTTCCTTGTGCGTCAGGGCCAGCGTGGGCGTCAGCTCGGCCTCGAGGAATGCAACCCACTCTGACAGAGCGGCTGCGGTACCCTCCGGCAGCCGCGCTGTGCCTGCTTCTTGCAAGGTCTTTAGTGCAACGCAGCAGTCGGACACCGCCTGTACGGACTTCCATGCAGGCACGTCGTGTTCTGCCAGATCCTTGCCAGCTGCCTTATAGAGTGTCTCGGAGACTCGGCAGACATAGCTGATCAAGATCTGAGCCAGCTTCTCTGTGCGCGACGACGAGCTAGCAGGCAGCGAGGCACCGACGGTTTTGATCATTTGGCCTATAGTGGTATCGTGAAGCGCCTTCTCCATCAGCGACCTCGTTCCGAAACGCGATTCGAGCAAGATCCGCAGGGACGTAGGTCGAAGCAGATCAGCAGGTCCGTCGCTGTTGGGGGCCTGGCCAGGTCCGACAGGCCAGAGTCGCCTGATCCAGGAAAAGTCGCTGAGTAGCGCGTTCGACTTGGCCGATCCAGAGTCGAGTGTCCAAAGAGTGGCTTTGCAAGCGGCAGCAGCGGCTTGCACTGATGGCAATGAGTGAGACTCGAGCAGTTGCATGATCAATCTCATTCTTGATACTTCTGATCCACCAACGAGGCAGTTCGGTGTTCTGATCGATACTTCTGCAAGATTCAAGAGCGCTGCTTCAGCCCTTGCCGATGCTGCCGACTTGCTGGCATGTTCCTGACCCTGTGCTGAAAGCTTGTTGCTCGCAGCTTGAACCATCTTCAAAGTCTGCCAGCCGAGCTGCATCATGTCCCTGAGCTCGGAAGGCGCCGCGGACTGCTTGCCGGCAGCGCAGAGCGTCGCAGCCACGCTTACAGCGTTTTTGAGCAGATCACCGGCTGCAACCGGAAGCATTGCGATCTCGTCGCAAATCAGACGGTACAGGTTAGTCTGCATACCCTCGTCGGCACCGAAAAGGGACCAAATGGGGAAAAGCGCTTGGCCAGAGGTCAGTTGCAACGAGCCGCCAAGCAAGTCGATGGTCTGAACAAGGTTGACATCGCTTTCTACTCCTCCGACATTGATGTCCCGCAACAGATTTGACATGAATCGCACCAGGATCTGAATGGAAGAGAAGTCGAGCTCGGAAGAGGTGCAGAGGCTCTGCAGATACTCGGCGGCTCGCATCAGAAGAGAGAGCTGACGCAGTGTTGCAGGCGGCAAAGCAGATGCATCGTCGCTTTGTAGGGCCGACGAGGCCATTCGATTGATTGCAATAATGAGAGGGAACACGTTGCGCACAGCGGTGGTGGCTTGGTCCTCATCATGGACCATAGCGGTGCCGCTGAGCCTCGCTGATCGTTCCAAGATGCTCAACTCCTGCACGCGCTTTGCTGAGGCCGCCTCCGAGATTCTCCTTACCCCGAGACGTTGAAGCATGGTGGCAAGTAGGAGGTGAACGATGTCGGACGGGCCCAGCTGCGGTTCAAGCAGACGGGAGATGTTGTCGTCATAACGAAGATCGATCGCAAGAGAGTCGGTGAATTCTGGCGAGATGCGCCTCGACTCAACCAAGTTGTGTTGCAGATCTCGCCTTGACGCTTCAAGCAAGTTCGGCGATGAGTAGATATCTTGCATAAGAGCAGCCGCCGTTTCGGAAAGCGAAGACCGAGAACGAGCGACTACCTGTTTGATCAACGAGAGCGCTTTTGGCGAGCTCAAGCGGAGAAGCAGAGAAGCAGCTGCTTCTGAAGCAACGTCGTTCACCTCTGCAAGGTAGACGGGCAATACAGCTGATGCCAAACCCGAATTTGCAAGAATCAACTGGCTGGTGATCCACGACGCCACCTTTCTCAGATCAGCTGCCTGTGACAGGCTTGTGTCGAGAGCGTCAAATGGTTCGAGGCCACGCTGCACCATCTGCATGTGGAGTGATGCATCCATGAGCTCCCTCTGTGTCGATCGTAAAGGCATCGTAGAGGAGGTCGAGTCAGCGCCGCAGAGTGTCGCAAGCCTCTCCAAGTCATTCGAGGCGGAGCCCGCTTGCGGAAGAAGAGCGATCTCGATACCTCGATTCCTCATCGCACGAGACAGCTCCCCGTGTCTCGGATCTAGACACATGAAGACGCGGAAGTTGGGGTGTGGTCGTACCACGGGAACCTGGCCATCCATTACGCCGCGTTCGCTGATCACCAGGGAGCCATCGCGCTCGAACAGTGAGTTAAGCCGATCGAGGACCGAAGCCGAGCAAAGGTTTGCGTTGTCCAACATAAGCCAGTGACCCTCCTGTAGAGCCCGGAGCAAGGGTCCGTCGATCCATGCAAATCTGCCGGTTGATCGGTGGGCATCCACCGGGCTCTGAACGAGCTCAAGGGCGACTGCCTTTGCATCTTCCACGGCTTTGCCCAGAGGACCGTCACTGAAGGCGCTCGTTGCAGCACGCACCGCTTCAAGCGCGTCCAGCAGGCCATTTGCATTGACAGAGATGGAAGAGGAGCCGACAGCGGAACTCAATACTTGACGCGCCGCGAGGAAGGCAGCAAAGTGCGAATTGTTTGTCATAGCGACGCGCTCGGAGCAGCGCTGCATCTCGATCAGCAGGGCTGAAATAACATCTCGAGAGCGAGCTTGAGGATCATACTGCTCGAAAGTGCCAATGAGGTCCATCGTGTCGGTGCCCGAATTCATCTGGAACTCCTCCAGGCGTGCGCCAGCCAAGTGCGCCAACAAACGTACGATGCTCGTCTTGCCACTTCCAGAAGGTCCGACAAGAATGGCAAGCCACTCCTTGTGCACGCAATCCATCAGAGCTTCCAGCACGGGAAGCTGGCTCTGAAGGAGCACAAGGCGATGCCTGCTTGCGTCGAAAGCTGGTCGGCGTTGCATCACAGCATGACCTACTCGCACGTGTCCCGGAGTGATCGTGGAGACAGTGCGTGCTTCGTCGGCCAAAGTGCTGTCAAAAGACTTGTAAAAGAGGGCTCGAGCTGCCTTGCGGTCTGATGTGGTCCGAAATCGCTGCACGTAGAGCGAGGCGAGATGCTCGATCGGGTCTTCGAGCTTGTTCAAGCCGAGGTTTGAGTGAAGCAGGTCGAGCCACCTCATAAGATCTCGCAGGTTGAATTCCCATGGTGCTCCGATCCTGCCAAATGAATGCTTGACGACTACTTCGTAATGCAGATCGAAGTTGAACCGAATCATCTTGCTGAGTGTCTCCTGGTCAAAGTCCGGATACAAGTGCGTGCTGATGGCAAGAATGTCTTCGCCGGTCAGTTCTTCGATGTGTACCTTGATGAACCTGTTGAGGAACGACTTAGGCAGTCCCTTCCTTCCGCCTCCCTGGTGGTGAGGGTTCTGAGCAGCGAAAATGCGGAAGTTGGGATGCTTGGAAAACGATCGACCGAGCTCTGGCACATAGACAGTTCCACGGTGGTCCAGGCAAGAGTTGAGACCCTCGAGTACAGTCTGAGAGGCCAGGTTCATTTCGTCGAGTAACACCCATTCGCCCTGCTGCATCGCCGTCAAGAAGGCAGCATCCCGCCAAGCAAACTCGCCAGGTCCTCCTCCTTCCAGGGGCATGTCGGAACCGAAGAGGTCGACAAGCTCGGTCTGGTCAGACAAGTTGATGCGTGTGAGAGGTCGACCAGCTGCTGAGGCCAGAGCTATGATCAAGCTGGTTTTGCCGGCGCCGGGGCTACCTTCCAGCAGAACCGATTTGCCTGGTACGGACAAAGCTCGCAGGACACGCATTGCGTTGGATGCGGACGTCTTGGCGCCGAAACTGAACGAGTTAGGTCCCTCTGTGGGCAGACCAAGCTTTCCGCGTGGGATCGAGAATGGGCCGATACGCAGACGCTCGTCAGAGACGTCCACTTCGAAGAGTGTTGACAACTTTGGATCGTACTCCTGTGGCGCGATGAGCTCGGCAACCTTGGCTAGGCAGCCATCACGAAGCTGATCCAGACCCCCAACAGTCATTGCTGCAGTGGCAGGCAAGGCTCCAAGACCGTCAATGATGGTCAATGAGGCGCCATGAGCAAAGGACAAGGCCGGATCCAGCGCGGCATGAATGGAGAGCTCTTTCATAAAAGACGCCCACATGAGCAAGTCTCGCAAACCCAAACCAGACTGATCGCGGCCGCCGATCTGATGGATGAACCAGTCGGAAAAGTCAATGATGGGCTCTGTCCATGCAGAGAGGCTGGCGTCCTTCCACTGCGCATTGATGATCTGAATGAGATCGCTGCGAATGTCAACGTGAGGGACCCAAATTTCGGTGAAACGGTTGCGAAGCGCGGGTGACAGCTCCTTCTTGCCGTAGTCGCCACCAGGATTCATCGTAGCAAGCACTTGGAAACCATCAGCGCCCGTGATCTGAGATGTCGAGATATCTGCCTCAGAGCTGAGGTGACTGGATGACGTGGCGCGCTCTGCCAGGACCAAGGTTCGCGCAGGCTCGAGGACACTGTTGAGGCGCTCCAGCACGCTGTCGTCTGCTAAGGAGATCTCGTCGAGCAGAATGTGGTCGCCCGTGCGCATCGCCTGAACCAAGGGACCGTCTTGCCACTCGAACAGTGCGGTGGCTTGGTAGATGCTGCGCAGCGCACCTTGCAGCATGGCTCGCGCTTCCTTCCTCTCTGACTGGCCAAGGGAAGCAAGCTGCTCGTGTTCCTTGGACAAGACTGCTTCAACAAAGGAGGAGACGTCTTCAAGCTTGCTCTCTGCGTTTAGGACATGAGCAATCTGCAAGACGTCGAGAGCCTCGAGGCAAGCTGCTTTGGCTGAGCTCTGCTGAGCAGCACGATTACGCAGAGGACGCTGGCCACCCAGAAGATCGGCGGTATCTGTGTTCTGGTGGCAGTTGACGCAGTGCAGCTGGCGACCGAAAGCGGTGGCGAGCACCTCGCACACCGACGTCTTTCCGGCACCGGTCTCTCCGACAAGGAGTACAGGCTCATTGTAGCGCAAGCTCGTACCGACTAAACAGAGCAATCGCTGGAATGCCGAAGTCCTTACAATGTTAGTGTTGGAGAGAGCGCTGATGATGGCGCTTCCGAGTCCATTACCCATTCGCGACATTGCCGTTGCGCTCTCCGGACCTTCCAGGTGGTACATGTGATCGACGTCGAGCTTGACCTTCATGATCTTCTCGATGACCTCTCGGACCGTCTCTTTGTCGTCCGCGCGACGTGCACGTTCAGCGATGAGCATGTAGCCGTTCTCGGCTAGCTGCTGGTAGCCTACAGCCTCGCGATCGCCCCAGCGGAAGAGGTCACGTAGCGTCACAAAGGCTTGCTTGGTCTCGAAGACCCGACCAGCCTGTCGGCGCTTCTGCAATTCTTCAAAGACACCGACGATGCGCGAAGAGTAGGAAGGCGCGATCTTGCATCGATTGGTCAAGATAGTCTCGAGCTCGGCGCGTGGAACGTCGTCGAAGTGGAGCTCAAGGAATCGATTGCGGAAAGCTCGACTCAAGACCTTTCGTCCGGCGTAGAGTCCTGGCGGGTTCTGCGTTGCAAAGAGCATGAAGTGTGGGTGAGGTTTGACCACCTCGCCGGTCTCGGGGATCACAAGCTCGCGATTGTCGTCCAAAAGGCGATTGAGCGCCTCAAGCACATCGGTGGGAGCCAGGTTGAGCTCGTCCAGCACGATCCAGTCTCCCCTTCGGAGTGCTTTGACGAGCAGTCCCTCTTGGAAACTCAGCTTGCCGGAGTCGGGGTCCGAGGCGTAGGAGCCAATGTACTCTTGAACGTCGGTGTGCTCGTGATTGTTGATACGGACAAAGCGATGTCCAGTGCGTCTAGCCAGATATTCGACCGCACTGGTCTTGCCCGCCGAAGTAGGGCCTTGAATGAGCACAGGGAAGCGACGAGTCAATGCGGCTCGCGACAAGCCAACAAGCTTTCTTTGCACCGAAGAGGTAAGAATGTAATCTTCGGCAGCGTTGAGGGTTGCTGGGCCCGTGGGTAGCCAGAAGGGACCCACTTGGACAAACTTGCCGTCGTCGGCCCCCTGAGGTGCCGGCGGGACGAAAGTGGCAATGGCACGGGCGTTCTTTGCCTTGGACAGGGTGTGACGCTCGATGATGGCACGTACGATCCTGGCACTGGCTTCGTCAAGCAACAAGGTGAAGGCCATGACGAAACCTTCCCAGAGACTGCGTCGCAAGCCGTACTGAGGGGCAATATCGGTGGCAAAGGTCAAAGCGCGTGACAAGGTTCGAATGGAGAAGTGAGGTCGCTGGTTGGCACCATCCGCCAACTGATGTTGCTGAGCCAGGCGGCGAATCTCGGCGTAACACTCGGCGACATCCATGATAGCGCCTCGATCGCCCAACGCATGCTCGCCAATGTACTTGTCCACAATGGCGGTAAGCGCATCGCGGTCAGCGTCAGGGCTGGGCACGTAGAGCTCGGTGAAACGCGACCTCAAGCTGGCTGGAAGATCCTTCTTGCCGACGTCGGTGGCCGGGTTCATGCAAGCAAATAGGCGGAAGTTGGGATGTCGAGGAATGGGCTCCAGGTCGCCACGCTCGGTGAGGGTGATGCTCGAAGTGGGCGATTGCAACAGTCCTGTGAGGCTGTCGAGCGTCTCGGCGGCTGCCAAGTTGATTTCGTCGAGCAGAATCCAGTCCCCCTGTCGCAGTGCCTTGACCAGAGGACCCTCGACGAAGGAAAAGACGAGGTTATTCTTCTTGCTGCCATGTTGGAGGCCAAAGTCCCTTGCTTTAGCATCGAACTCGATCCATTCACGATTGAGCTCCGCCTCGGCGCGTGCATCATCGAGGTCAGCGGGCGAGCCTTCGGTGGCTCCTCGATTGGTTTTGCGCTTCTTTCTTGAGCTGGATCCGGGACGAACATCGTTGTCGTCGGTGGTCATCTCGTCGTCAGCACCATCCGTAGTGTTGCTCTTTGCTGCTCCTTTCTTGCGCGAGGATGCCATCTTGGCGGATTCACGCCACAGCAGAGCCAAGCGAGACCATTTGCCAGCAACAAAAGCCTTACGCTCTGCCTCGACAAAGCGAGCGTTGCGGCGAAATGAAAAGGTTCGCGCAAAGAGCGAGCTCCACTGGTCGTGCAGCTCGGTAGCTGGCACTTTAGAGTCGAGTGGCTTGAATGCGCCGAGTAGATCGCCACTCTCGGTTTGCTGGCTCAAATTGAGGGCTACCATGGGTTGACCGAGAAGTGAAGCCAAATGTTGAACCACAGTGGTCTTTCCTGTACCTGTCTCACCAACAAGGAGGAGGGGTTCGGCGAGTGCAGTAGCTACGGTAAGCCTCTCGAGCAGCAACAAGGAAGGTTTCGTCATGGCAAACTTGCGCGAGACGGGTGCAGCACGTTTGGCGATCGCTTTGGATCGTCGCATTAGCTCGCAGCGACCGACGCGGATGAGACTGGTGCCTGCTTCAAGAGAACGGTCCAAAGGGCCGACATCCGGCATGTCCTCTAGTGCTCTGACTGACAGCTCTGGGATGCGCTGCTTGAGTGCCCACCAAGCGCGCTCGCTTGTCAAGCCAAGCTCTTCAGCGAGCAGCTCCACCAAGCTGCTGTAGCGATCCACATTCTTGCCGCTGACTGGCTTCGAAGGCTGCGAACCAGTTGCGACTGCTCCTGAAGCATCGTGTGCTGATGGTAAAGAGCCAAGAAAGATGTCGCATGCTTCGATAAAGATCTCCTCTTGCTGGACGGGATTGCTGAAAGGATCCGAGAGCATGGCATGCTCTGTCGAAAGAAGACGTTCAACACGTCTGCACCATTTGATGAGGTCGCGCAAGGTAGCAGTACGAACGCTGCCTGCACCGGGACCTGTTGCCTTGGCCGCTGCTTGAGCGGAAGCTGCCGAGGGTTGCGTGGCGCGTTGCAACTTGTACCAAGTGGCGACTAAGCGTTCGACAAAGCGGGACTGCTGCGCAGTGAGACGAGGAAACTTGTTGTGAAGGATGCTGATGACATCAGTCTGCAATGGCGAGTCGATATACACCTCGGACCAGTGCGAGCTGCCTAAGAATGTAGCAGTGGAAGGAGCTTTTCGTGTCGATGATGCGGCAACGGATCTTGTAGCGAAGAGAGCAAATCCATGACCTGCTGTGACCTTGCCACGACTGCCTAGGTCGACGATAGCGCAAGTGCCAAGTGCCTTTGTTGGTCCAAGCTGCTCGACGAGAGGTGCGATGGTGCTGAGAACCTCGGAGCCTGCTTTGTCAATATCCTCCAAGACCACCCACTTGCCCTGACGAACGGCTTGTGTGAGCGCTCCTTCGGTCCATTCAAACTTTCCAGGCTCTGTTGGGCTGGAGACAAAAGAGCCAAGGAGCTGCTTGGCGTCGATGCCGGACTGATCGCCAAGCTGTATGGTGAGGATGTGGCTAGCCGCAGTGTGCGCCTCAACGCCCTTGAGAAGGTGGGAGAGATGACGAATCAAGGTCGACTTGCCGCTGGAAGGGGGTCCGGAGAGCAAGATGGGATAGTTCATGGTGAGGCGGAGAGCGAGTTCGGAGAGCGAGGGCGTGATACCAGCTGTCTCGACGAATCGGTCTTCGAGGAGAGCTGAGTTGCAGACAAGATTTGTGCGTGGTGAGCATGGCAACAGCACGCCACCGATGCAGCAAACTTCGGGCGAGAGTGCGTCAAGAGAGAGAGCTTTCGCCTTGCCCGAATGGCCGATCTTGTGTTGCCGCGACGGCAAGAAGATTGGCTGTTGAGATGCGACTTGCTTCTTAGCAAACTCGATGCGTGAGAACTCTTCTGTCTCAAGTGTCCAAACATTGATTCCTGTGGGTTCCAGAGCGAGAGGAGCCACAGCATCGATGCTGAACGGCTCGGATGTGCCGAGAGAGAGCAAGCTGAGACAGTGCTGTTGAAGTTCCAGACGGCCCTTTTCGCTGAGGCCGTGCTGCAATGTGAGAAAGCTGAGCGCAAGAAGGCGAGTTGACAGAGAAAGGGAAAGTTGCGAGGAAAGCACAATACTGTGAGCCCATCGAGCGTAGGAAAGGTCAACATCACCTTGTAGAGTGAATGGAGCGGCAGAGATGATGCGATAAAGGTCGAGCAGCACCTGATTCAGCACTTCCGGCTGCTCCGACGAGAGCTTGTGGTGAAACGAGGAGAAGTCGGAAATTCCGACAAACTTGGTGAGAAGCTCGTACACCTCTGGGAAGATGCTGATCAAGATTGCAATGGTGTGCAGAGCCTTTGCGATGAATGTGACATCGGATGTGCCGGCGCTGTGAGTCTGCTTGAATGCTCGAACTAGGAGATCCAACAGCAGAGGCTTGAAGTGTGCGGCGGTAGAGAGCGTGCACTCAGGTATCAAGAGAAGACCAGCGACACGATCAAGAGCCTGAGAGACCGCAAGACCAGCATCAAGATCCTGCGTCGTTCGCTGCAGCAGATCGATGGCTTGTGGGCTTGTCGAGAGTTCCTCTTTCAACGATAAGCAGCTCGTGAGGACATCCAGATGTAGGGCTGAGCGTCGTACGGTGTGTGCTAGGAGCTCAATATGGGCATTGCCCAGCTTTTGGTCAGTGACAAGTCCCATGGTAGTGACGCTATTTGACAGGCCGACTGATCGGGCGGAGACGGTGATGCTGATGCCAATTCTGATGCTAGAGCTGATGCTGATGCTAGGATGTGGTACCGACGGCGGCCATATGATGATGCAAGAGAGACGGCCTCGAGGGCTCGGCAGCTGGTTGCCGACAACAATGCCAGGAATCCCTTTGGTGAATGTTGTGGCTGTGATTGTACCTGTCGTCTATAGGAGTGAGGTGTTCAGAACTACCGTCTCTCTTGTTGAGTATCGAGAGAGGTCTTAGTATGATGGTAACGAGTAGGGTTAGCAAGGGTCCCTTCTCGGTCTGCTGCTTTCTTCTCGGGAATTTTTTGCTTTTGCTTTTCTTCTTCCCAACCTCCACGCTCGAGTGAAATTTTTCCTTGAACGCGCTCTGCTGCCGAAAAAAAAAAAGAAAAAAAAAGTATTTCAGGGTCAAGGTGAGCCCGACTTCCGAAATTCATCATTACCTTTTTCTTTTTTTCTTTCTTTTTCTTCTTTTTTTGGTTTGAGGGTGCAGCAACATCATCTTCTGAACCTTTCGCTTCTTACAATCCAGTCTTCTCCGGATTCGACAGCTCGCTGCTGCCACAACAACAACGACGACGACAAAAACAACAACCCTAATGCCAGCGCTTCCAGGTACGTTCCACTGAAACCAGATGCGGTTCCTCGCTCTGCATCAGTTTGGCTTACGTCGACCGCTTTGGCGCACCTTTTCATGCACACAGACAAGATTGGCTCGCTTCTGTTCTGCCCGAACTGCGGTTCGCTGCTCGACGTCCCCGGTGACGAAGACCTGATCAGATGTGCTCCATGCGGAGCTGTACAGAATGCGAAAGGTGAGTTTACATTTTTGGTTGCAGCATCTCGACGTATTGATCCAGGCTTAGACTAGCTGACTGACCAGTTTTCTCTCGTTCTTCTCTTTGCTCTTCTCTTCTCGACTTGATCATCACAGTCTACGACAACCTTTCCATCGTCACACGCTCTCACCCTTCGGCATTCCCATCGGCACTGCGTCAGAAGCGTCAACTCGTCAACACAGCAGCTGCACTCGGCGACGATAACAAGCCACAAGAGGCCACCATCAAGGAAAAGTGCCCTGGTTGCGGCAATGACGAGATGAACTTCCACACACTTCAGCTCCGCTCGGCAGACGAAGGTACAACCGTCTTTTACGACTGTCCAAAGTGCGGCTACAAGTTCAGCCAGAACAACTGAGTGCACGAGCGCTCAGCTAACACCCATGTGTCTCATCCAGTCACAGGCATCTTCCGTCACCACACAGCATCATTCGAGCTCACGTGGTACCCAGCCTTTCCGCTTCGCTGCACATTCATCGCTCCGTTTCTCTTTGCATTTTCTTGATTCCCCTTGTCACAGTGTATTACTAGTCCTCAGCAATCCGTTCAATTTGTGTTCCACTTTCTCGTCTGACATATCGACGCCCGCTGTTCGGTCTCAGAAACCGTCATCTTCGTCCTCATCCTCAACATCCCAATCCAACGCAGCTTCAAGCTCTTCAGCCTCCTCGTAAATCTTGTCCAGCCCAGTCAGTTGCTCCAAATACTTATCTTCGTTGAAAGCTTGAAGAAGCATCTCGAATCCCTTCGATCGATAAGCTTCGACCACGGAAGCACTGCAGCCAGTGCAACGATCGTATGCTTGTCCAACAACTCTCAGCGTGTTGAACAGCGCCAAGAACCCGCGTAGCTGGTGTGGAACTATGCCGAGGACGGTCGTGGCATTTGCAATGGCCTGTGCATTCTCCACGCCTTGCCTCGATGATTCGCCCGCCGTGGCTGGTGCGTGCAGACCCAGATCATGTTGCAGCACTGAGACCATCAGCTCGACTGCGGACGCACCTGCGATTGCTGCGAGACCAGGTCGCGTGACTGTGCACATCTGGTCTAGCGTCCTATCGGTCAGCGAGTCGGATGGAGCCACCACATCGTTGCAAAAGTAGCAGCCAAGACGCCCGTGCCAGCTCTTGCGCGCATCAGTTCCTTGCACCGCGGGTACGCTCGCATTGACAGAGTCGGGCGGGGCACCATGACGCATCACCAAGTAGCTGTCGAATCCCAACGCAGCATTGATCACCAGCTTGCACTTGGCTGCGCCCAACATTGTCGGAAGCCATCGACTTTCTCTCGAGTCCATGAGAAGGTAAATGACATCATGCTCGTCCACCAGCTTTTCCAATCTTTCAACATCCGTCTTGACCTGTTGCTCGCTGCTTGGTGGTACTGGGTGTCCCGGCATGGGTATGCTGAGGCTGATACCTTTGGCTTCCACACCTGGATAAATACGCATCAGCTTTTTCGCTGCGCACTCTGCTTTGGGCTGTCCGCCGTCGAGGCAATCTTCAAAATCGAAGAGCGGCTGTCGCACTGGATTCGAAAAGGAGACTTTGGCTGAATCTACCAACGTGATCTGACGCACACCCCAGCCAAGTAGGGCACGAGCAACGTAGCAGCCCAACGTTCCTGCACCAAGAAGGAGGCAGCGGGTGGATTGAATGGTCTCGAGCTTGATCTCGGGCATGATTCTCCAGCGCATGAGTTTGAGGTTGAGGTCGACCGCCTGATCTGCTAGCTTTCTTGGATCCATGATGGGGCCGAGATCTGCTACCTTTGGAGCCAATCTGCCCTGTACATTTCTCTCCCAGCCCACTCCACTCGGCAAGGAAGGGTCGTTTGCCTTGCAAGTGATCCTTGTTGCTTTGCCTCCATATTGAAGTCCTGAAATCGACGGGCCATCGCCATCTTTTGCGGCGACGGCGGCTGGAAGACGGACGCGGCCCACCACACTGCGAAGCCGATTTTGCTGCTCTATCACTGTAAACCCCGCTCCCGGCTCATCTTTCCAGCAGATCACTTGGGCCTCTTCGACACCAAAGTGGGCGTGAAGATACGCGAGGAGATTGCGGAGTGGCCAACCCGGGGTCTGTGATGCACCTGATGGATCCACAAAGCCGATGTAGCGCTCGTCCTCCGGCACTCCTTTGAAGAAGGCATCGAATGTGGATATCCTACCGCACTGAGCATCTCCACCGCGTGCTGCTTTGAACAGGAAGAAGCCCTTTGCTTCACTGTATTGTAGTATCCATGTCGCGAGAATGTTGCAATGAGCAGACTCAAAGATCGAATCAATCGGCTTCCAAGCGTCTGCGCCCACACCGCCGTCGGCGAGCTCCCAGGGCGGGTTCGTGACGAGGACAGGATGCGCAAACCAGTAGTAGAACTTGTATTTCTTGAGATCCGCGAAGGTGAGAGCCAAGAAGGAGGTCAAAAAGGGTTCGTGATACTGCTCCTTAGTAGCCAGGCCCTTCCAGATGTCTTGGAGGGTCGAATCAAAGATTGCCTGCTTGTCTGCATTGCGGAAAGCTTCGATGGTGTTGAAGTTCTTGAGGATGCCACGAGCAAAGATCACGAATTCGTTTTGTGAAGCAGATGACGGAAGAGTGGATTCGGACGTCGAAGCAATCTGGGTAGCATTCGAGTCGTGCGACACCTTGTCGCTTTGCAAACTGGCCGCGTCCAAGCTGATCTGACTGCCAAGCGACACTGCTTCACCAGTCTGACGATCCAGGATGACTTTGCCTGCGGAGTAGCGAGCGATAATGTCCACCGACTCATCGCTAAGTTGAAGCTTGTCGATCTTGAGCGATGAAAGTTCATGCCAGAAAGTCGGATGAATGTTGGTGCTGAACGGTGCAAACTTGAGTATGGTCATTGGTGGCGTATTGGCTTGAGCGGTGATGATGATCCGCTATCGACGTGCGGACGGCGGGCTTCACAACGAAGAGGTTGTCAGGTACACGCCGGTGTCGCAGGTAAAGTTTTAAGCGTACGATCAGGAGCCGGGGTTGATGATGGTTGTGTAGCAAATGGAAAGGTCAAAGGATGGTGCAACTCGACTGAGCAAAGCAAGGGTCTCGGACAGGGTCCAGGCTTGAGCTTTTGGCCCGTGTTGTGCTGCGCCTCACAATTTTCGAGCCATTTTTTCCAGGTGCAATTTCGGAACCTCTTTTTCGCTGTTCGTTTTCGCGTCCTTGCGTGAAATGGCAGCAGCGGTTGCTGAGCGGAAGATCGAATCCAGCTCGTTGTCACAAAGTGCGAGTCAATGTCAGACGTACGCAAACTGGCACTTAAGCTTGCTAACGAAGGAGAGATGCTATAAATACAACAAAGGTGGTGAAGATTGGAACAGAAACCAAGCGACAAAGGCATACACACTAAGATGCCTTCCGAGAGGCCAAAAATGCAAGGTGCAAGCAATGCCAAGATCATCTTCGAATAAGACCTGGTGGACCGCCGGATGCTAATGGTGGTGCTTTGCCCTTGACTCCACGGTATGCCATGCCACCGAAAGGCATGGAGGCATCAAACGCCTGAAGTCCATTGCTTTGAGTTGATGCAGGCTGAGATGAGGAAGGATTCGAGGGAGTCGTCGCAGCGTTGGAGACAGGTACTTGCCCGGCTTCTTGGCGTCGCTTCTCTCTTTTTGCTGTCTTCCAGGCTGCACGAATTGCGGGGGCCGCTTTGACGAGCTCGTCAGCTTCAACGCCGTCACGAATTGATTTGAGGATCTTTTCGACGATGGATCGATGGTTTCCATGATGTTTGTCATCACGGATGCGCATCATCCTCCACCTTGGCGGTAGCGACAAATCTTGAGAGATGTAAGGTTCGGTCGCAGGCTGCGGATCGACGCTCCATGTACATTCGACAATACGGTCGTCGAACTGCTCTCCGGAGTCGACCATCTGCCTCCACTCCTCCGGCTCGACCCAGAGCTCGTCGAAGAACTCGTAATCTTCATTTGCAGAATCGCCTAGATACTGATGCAACTCAAAGAAAGGCATGAGCGAGAGGTTCGGAAGGTTGCCGCGTGGGTCACGTTCCAGGTCTGGTGGAAAGCGGAGAATGAGCTTGAAGTCGATTGTATTTTCGTTTGGTGGCTTCCACTTGAGAATCTTGGGATGGGTTCCCATGACGTAGCCGCTGTTCAGGCAGGTGAAGATGAGGCCATCGTTGCCATGCAAAAGGTTGGGCACGGTTTCGTACAGAACCATCTGGATACCATAGGCCAAGTCCATCTTCTTGACTTGCATGTCGAAAGGGCGAAGCGCTGCTGCGGCAGGATTGCGTTTGAGATAGTCGGCGTAAGGAGGATAGACAAAGCTCTTGAGACGACTATAGCGCTTGCTGAACGGACGATTCGCCAGCAGTTCGCGGTCGAGCACGATGAGGTCGAAGAGAAGAAGCACGAGCTTTTGCTTACCACTGGCGTCGGTATCGATGACCAGCTCTCCATCCATCAAGGTATGGTTGCGCATGCCGTGGACACGAGCCACTTCAGGATCTTTGGGCATGTGATGAGGAAAGACGACACCTTCCACCTTGTAGTAGTCATTTTTTCGATCGATAAGAAACACCTCTTGAATCCCCGTGAACGATGGGATGACGGTGAGAATGAGAACACGTTGGCCGTCCGACTTTTCGCAGACCCAGTAGTCTTCGGATTGGAGGAGATCGATGGAAGCTTTTTCGAAAGAGACAGGCTGTGCACCGGGGAAGCGCGCGTGATCGAGACGACAGAGGTCACGAACGTGATCACGAAGAAAGCTGAGCTGCTCCGGGTTGTCGACCTTGCGTCCAGGGACGTTGGGAACGCTAGCAGCGTGACCTGGTGGCGCCATGTTGGCTGCCTTGGAGCCCTCGCCGAAAGCAAGTAAGAAGCAACCTCGGATCGTCAAGAGATCCTGTCGAAAGCGCAGCTGGATCACCAACCACAGCTTGGAGCCTCAAGAGAAGGCGGAAGCGTGTGCGGAGCCAGCTTCGCTGTATGTATGCTGTGTCTCTCGAGCTAGGGAAGGTGTTGGCGTTGGGCTGCCATATCGAAGGTTGTCTTGACAATCAATAGGAAGTGAACAGTTCCATGCTTTGTTTTGGCCCGAGTCCCGAACAGAGAAGCAGTTGTTCTCTTTCTCGTACGATAAGAGAGGACCTGCTTCGACCACGTCGATGCAAGCAAGGTGTAAAATAGAGAAGCCTGTCTTTTTCTTTGCCCGCGATACCTCCCCCGTCGACTCCAGCAGACATCGTATCTCCTTTCGGCTGTGCGTGATAGGAGGAAAGACGGCTACTATCAGCATTGCTGCTTTCAAGTGAGGGTGAGCACCACAAAGGAAGGATGACAGCTCACAATGACAGACAAGAAACGCACTCATGGCCCATAGGGCAGCTTAACAAGATGGCTTCGGTATGGTTTGTGTGTGTGTGTGCTATCTGTAAGCTCATTTGAACAGACTTGCACTTGGCGATGGGACTTGGCGAGTGACCTTGGCAAGTGAGAGGCCGAAAAGCAAGAGAGGATCTTTCCTTTGTGTGGTCGGAAGCTGAATTTGACCTCTATGTTCGGCACAGTAGTCTTTTGAAATGCACAGCCCACTTTGAAGAGTGGGAACGTGGGAGTCGCAGCATGGCTGTGTTTTTCCTTTGGCGTTGCTGTAATATTCTAGACCGGAGACCCTCTAAAAAATCAGAGGCAAAAAAAAAACAAAACAAAAAGAGAAGCTGAGCTAGCCGGCCAACTGCTGTGTTGCCACTGTGCCCTTTCGCCTGAAATTAGACACCAACTAAAATTACGCGGTCGGCACAGCGCTGCTCTCAGCCTGTTGCGAGACAGACAGTCAGAAAGCAATCCACTCCGCACTCCATCATCTCTTATTTATTTGAACGACATCTGATCGTCTACCGCATTCGTCCTCAACTCTCCAGTCACCCTATCAACCACAGCAACGCATACACAGCAACACAGACACCACATCAACATGTCGGCCAAGGATTATTACGGTGGCCAGGGCGGTGGTACGTATCCTTTGCAACTTGGCTAGAGACGGCGGCCCCACCCACATCGGTGTCAGCTACAGACGAAGTACATCCATCCGCACACGACGAATGATAAGCTCGCATGCATTCGTAACACCACAGAACTCCCATCCTGCGTGTTATCTATGATCAAGTCCAGCTCTATAGATTCGCTCGATTTCGGGATCCTCAACCAGCATCACAGAGTCACGGTGGCAAGGCCAGGTCGTGGAAATAGCTTGGCTTGCTACTGTACAGTACTGTACGGGTCGTTCACTCCGACATCAGTACTTGAAGTGGACCTGCCAAGCTGTCTGACGATATGGATGGATACGCACCTTTAGCCAACTTGCTCTATTTCCGGCTTATCTACATGGATTTGTTATTGACACAACTTTTCGTCCTTCTAATCACTTTGCGACTTTCCGCTTGTCCATTCCTACAGGCTACCCTCAGCAGGGTTACGGTGCTCCTCAGCAGGGCTACGGTCAGCCCCAGCAGGGTTACTACCCACCTCCTCCTCAGCAGGCTTACGGTGGCCAGCCTCAGCAGGGCGGCTACCACCCTCAGCCTCAGCCTCAGCCCGTCTACGTTCAGCAGCCCCAGAAGAAGGGCGGCGGAGCTGGTGGAGGAACTGCTTGCTGCGCGTGCTGTGCCGGTATGCTCGCATGTTGCTGTCTCGAAGACCTCTGTCTTGGTAAGTATCTGACATCTCTTATGCCAAGTTTTGATCTCGCTCAGCCACCCCTCTGACTCGATATCCTCTTCTAATACACTCTCATTTCCACATCTACAGACTGCATGTTCTAAGTGACCATGCGTAGCATCGCTTCAGTGATCTTGCTGTCGGATATTTGCCAGTACTTAGCGTCTGACGGATCCGTGGCGAGTCCTCACCATCATCCTTGTATATCCTCGGAAGTTATTACTACCGCGCCTCTTTAACCCCCGCATACCTCGCCCTCGCCTTCATAGGGCCCTCCTCGCGCTCTGTATGCGATCTCATGTTTCTTATGAACTTGTACATATGTTACTTTTGAATGATCTTTATCTAACCTCGCTGCTCTGACACACTGTGATGGCTGCTCTCTTTTGGCACAACTCCAAGGCTGATGAACCATGAACTGCGTTGATACTTTATCAGCGAGGTCCCTCAAACATACGCTTGTGGTAACAAGCTTGGATGGTCAACATTCCGCAAAACCCTCTGTCCGACATCTTTTCAAGCCTGAAGATGGGTCGGTGCTGATTGAAGCAACGACCTTCCAAAAATAGGTTTCATCATGTTAACCCCCTTTCTGTAACACACTCGGCCTAAATGTCGACTCCACATCGAGCAGAGGTCGATCACCTTTGAACGCGTACAGGAAGGCGCAGCCCTGAAAGCACAGGCAATTCTCAAAGTGGCACGTCCGCAACTCCTGTAACTACACAGCTAACTAACACTTCACACTATCGCTGTCTCTTCCCAACACCTCGCACACCACCGAAAAGCTTCACACCGAAAACATCGTCAGGCTAACAGCTCACTTGACCGCCTCGAACTCGTACAAGCACCAAGGACTTCCCATCAGCACATCACGACAGAGCGTTCATTCAGCTTCTCAAACATGAACTCGTTACTATCCCGCTTCGACCAGCCGTCGAGCTCGTCCTTCAGCGGCGATGCTATGCATAGAAGCACTGGTGCCGCATATGACCAGCTCATGGGTGCTCCCGGCAAGTTCGATCTACCCAACATGGATCCAGCGACCTTCTTGTCACAGTACACCGATGTCGACTCCTCTAATCCAGCGGCCAAGATCAAGCTGGCGCACGGTACAACCACACTTGCTTTCCGCTTCAAGGGCGGCATCATCGTATGCGTCGACTCGCGGGCTACTGCTGGCTCTTACATTGCTTCAGGGACAGTCAAGAAGGTCATCGAAATCAACCCATACCTTCTCGGAACCATGGCCGGTGGTGCTGCCGATTGCCAGTACTGGGAGACCTACCTCGGTATCCAGTGTCGACTTCACGAGCTCCGAAACAAGGAGCGTATCTCGGTCGCTGCCGCCAGCAAATACCTCAGCAATCTCGTCTATTCGTACAAGGGCATGGGCTTGTCCATGGGAACTATGATCTGTGGGTGGGACAAAACAGGCCCTGCTCTCTTCTATGTTGATTCGGATGGCACTCGTCTCAAGGGTGACGTATTCAGTGTTGGTTCCGGTTCCACTTTTGCCTACGGTGTGCTTGATCAGGGCTACAAATGGGATTTGTCGGATGAGGAAGCACAGGAGCTTGGTCGACGCTCCATTTACGCCGCTGCTCATCGTGATGCATACTCGGGTAACACCGTCAACCTCTACCACGTGCGCGAGAACGGATGGGAGTTCATTGCCAACTATGACGTCTCGAAGCTGCACTACGACGGGCCAGGCGACAACGTTCCTGGTGCGCCAGGCGGAGGATACGGATGGGAAGTGCGAACCAAGGGTCTCTCGTCCAAACTCGAGGCACAGCCAGGACAGAGTGTCAGTGGTCAGGGTGGAAGATTCGCAGATGAGCAGCCTCTTGCTGCACAGGTCCGACCTGAACAGGCATGATCCTGCTGACTTTTATGACTTTTTTCATCATGTTGCATTTCAAAGCTTTGTACAATATCGTGGCGGCCAGTCAACGTCAAGCCCAATCTTCACGCGCCATGATCGTGATTCGATTCAGCAGCTGAGCTCATTGTTGAGTGGACTTGATTTTTGCTGCTGGCCATGGACCCATCAGACGAAACAGTGTGCAGCTTCGTGAGGCATATAGAAAGGGGGGTCCACTCAGTCTCAACCCAGCCATCATGATCGTCATGATCTTCATGAGCCAGTCATGCGGCCTACGACGGAGGTGGCTTCTTGACTCGTCCGAATGAACACTCGCGTAGTGACAAGGGCAAAGCCATTGGATGCTATTTGTAGCAGTGGATTAGCCTTTCCATACCCTCTTCCAGGGCTCGCAAGGGGGTCAAGGTGGAATCGGACGATCGAGACCGAACGCCGGCGCAATTCCCAGCGTATTGCCTCTGCGTGGCGGCAAGGAAAAGCGATGGAAGCAGATTTGCGGAACGGCGGCAGCCTCGGCTGTCAACCCCCGCATCGGAGATCTCTTTTCCATCCCCGCTTCTTTACCATCTGCTGTTCCTTCTCTTACCCCACACTCTCCTGCCAACAATCGACGCAAGCTTCCGTCACTTGACTTGCAGGCTTGGCAGAGCTTGTTGCAATTCGATCCGAGAAGAACAGAACAAAGCACATCCTAGGCGAATGCCGACGAATGCCATTAAGAGTGATCCTGTTCGGGTGGACCGGTACTCCACTCTTCTCGCACAATGTTTCGGTGTTGCCCGGCCTCTCATTCCCCCCTCATGGCCTCGTCGAAGACTGAGAACTCACCGAGCCTACGAACTATAGCGTTGTGGAGGCTCCGCATCTCGAACGACACCCCTTGGGAGCTCGCTTAGCATCCTCCATGCTACTTGACCGCATCGGCTCCAGGTTGCACATCTGCGCTTTGGCATCGACTCGGTGTGTTCAGAAGCGCAGGATGGGCATCAAATGGCATCGTGCTCCTGATTTTCGAGCACTGGATGAGATTCGTTGAAGCCTGTTGCCTCAACAGGTTATAAGAGAGCTTCGTGTTGCACCTCTCTTGCTCCAACATCGACGCCACTTCACTCCTGCCTCAGGTAGATAGACCACCATGAAGCTGAATCTCTTGACACTTCTCCCCTTCGCAGCAGCGGCAGTGCAGACCGCACTTGCGGCTACCATACCCATTCGTCGCGATGAGTGGCCTCACGGCCCCTTCAAGACAGAAGGTAACCAGGTCAAAAATGCCAACGGCGAGCCCGTCATCTTTGTGGGTACCAACTGGCCTGGTTCCGGCGAGACCACGATCCCCGAAGGTATCGAATTCCGATCGATCGCCGACATTGTCAGCATGATGAAGTACGTTGGCTACAACTTTGTCCGTCACACCTACCCTATCAAGATGATCGACCAGATCTACGAGAACAACGGCACCGACATCACTGTCCAGCATGCACTCCTCTACGCTCTTGGCGAGGACAATGGTACTCGCATCGTGGAGATGATCAACAAGAACAACCCAAAGATCACCAACTCGACCACCCGTCTCGAGGTCTACTCATTGATTGCTGAGGAGGAGAAGAAGCAGGGGATGCTGATGCATCTCGACAACCACATCAGCCGAGCCATCTGGTGCTGTAGTCACGACGACGGCAATGCATGGTTTGGTGATATGGATTTTGACGTTAGCAAGTGGCATCGTGGTCATAGATACATGGCGGAATGGGCCAAGAAGCACTCCAACATTGTCTCAATGTCTCTGCGCAACGAGCTGCGAAAATCGGCGGTCAAGCCCGGGCTTGAGTACAACTGGAACACATGGTGGGGCAACGTGTCGGAGGCTGCCGAGAACATCCACGCCACCAACCCCAACCTTCTGATCACCATCAGCGGTTTGGACTACGACATTGATCTCTCTGCCCTCACCACCCAAGCTAACCTGTATACCGCTCCTTACGTCAACACCGAAATGGACAGGGTGGCTAATGCCGAGTCGCTTCCTCCCGTCTACGCCGACATCGCCAACACCAAGTTTGGCAAGGCCAACAAGGCTGTGCTCGAGCTGCATGCGTACAAGATGTCGAGCTACTACCAGGACCACCTCAAAGACTGCGGTGCGATCCAAGCAGGACTTTACCGCTTCGGCTTCAACGCGCTCGGCGAATCTGCTCGCCCAGACTCTTGCAACAACTCGACCGACTTCTCCGACCCTAACAGCTGCCCTCCTGCCAAGATCACCTTGCCGACTCTGTTGACCGAGTTTGGTGATGCGCAGGACTCGAGCTACGGCAACGTGACCATGCAGAAGTGCTTGCGTGACTTTACCACTAAGAACAAGATCGGCTGGGCGCATTGATCACTTGCTGGAAGCTACCGCATTCGTCAGAACGTCGTGTTTAACAACGACACCTGGGGTCTGACCAACCCAACATGGACTGAGTACCAGAGCAAGGAGACGTTCGACGGCTTTTTCCGACCCTGGATCCAGGACATGGGCAAGACCAACCTTGAGCTCTGAAGAGCAAAGTGTAGTGGAACACTAGAAAGTAGTTGGATCTACTCTCATTCGATATCGTTGTTCTGTCTGTGTGTGCCTGCGTGCGTAGGTGATTGATCTGTACTGAGCGCGTGTCAAGGATCAAAGACTGAGAAGAACTTCAGGTAGAAGCTTCTCGACTGGACCTGCAAAGTACCAATCAAGGCCGTCATCGGCAGAAGACGTTGTCGAAGGATCATCAATGTTGAAGACAGCCACCTTGCCGTTGTTGGTGTGCTTGACCATATCTGCAAATCCAGCTGCGGGATAGACAGCGGAAGAGGTGCCAAGAACGAGAATGAGGTCGCATCGGGAGATGAGCGGCTGAATGCGATCGAGTTCAGGTATGGACTCGCCGAACCATACGACTCCTGGTCTGAGCAAGCCGCCACAAGCAGATTTGGTACAACACGGCAAGCGTTCCGTGGGTATCGCCTTGTACTGGCCAGAGAGGTCTTCGGTGCCAGCCAGGCCTTCAGAAAGGGGCTGGCGCCTGTCGAAATGAGCATCGCCACAGTTGGTGCAGATAGTCTTGAAGAGGTTGCCGTGCATCTCGATGATCGAGTCTGTGGCTGCTCTGATGGAGGCTGTTGCTTCTGTAGAGGAAGAGTCAGCGACAACCTCTTGCAAAGCTCGACCGGATAAGCCGTCAACGTTCTGGGTGATGAGGTGAAAAGACTGTGCGTTCGGCATGATCCAACTGCGGACGGACTCCAGCTGCGAGTTGGAGTTCATCAGCAATTTGGCGATGGTCAAGTGTGCTGCATTGGGCGCTGCTGAAACGACAACGGATCTTCGATAGTGGTAGAATTGCCAGACCTTGTTCGGATCTCTTTTGAACGCTTCACTGGGAAAGCAGGGCATAGGAATAGCCAATGCCATTCGGTTGTCAGAAGAGGTTGCCATGAAATGTTGCAACAAGTCGGCAGCAAAGGGCAGATGGCGGCTACTCACGGTGTTGCAAGAGACAGTGCATCATGCTGACGCCACAGGCCTAGAGTGCAGGTACGATCACACGGAAGAGATGGCGTCCAGCAGGCATAAAGTGAGGTGTGGAATAACGTCAGATCGAGAGAACAGACTGAGCCTGTCGTCAGCAAAGTTGTAAGAAGACGTACCTCCAGCTCCTCGAAAGGTGGGAATGCCACTGGCGGCACTCAGACCTGCACCAGCCAGGGCAATTGGGTGCCGTGCTTGGCGTAACGCCTGACGAAACGAATCTGCGCCAGCTTCCATGCTGTTGCCAACGACCAGCATGAGTGTCTCCAAGATTGCTGCCTTGTCTCCTCACGCTCGCAAACTGCGTGGTGATTGCAACGGCGTGCGCCCAAGTCGATAAGCAGCAACGCTTGTGGTCCTGGTACAGCAAGTTCGGAACTGCCGAAGAAGTCAGAACGACGATCCAGGAACAACAAAGGCGTGCTTGAACGGAGGCCGTGGTTGGTAGACCTTCTGGATTGCCAGCGATCTACGCGGGAAGGCTGGAGAGCTTCTCTCGTTGTACCGGACTGTGGTCAAGTGGCTTGGTAACCGTCACCATGCAGCACGCTTCCAGGGCTTGGATTGAAGTGAGGATATAGCTTGTCGGAGTTCGTGTGCTGCTTCTTTTTCGAATCACAGTGACAGGCAATGAACAAGGTGACAGTGTGAAGGAGGGAGGGAGAGAGAGGGGGAGGAAACCGCGGAACAATCGATGTGTCCAAGGTGGCTTGAGCGTAAAATAGACTTGAGGGGCGTTTTCATTTTTTATTTTTATTTTTTTTTCTTGACAGCTCATGCAGGGACCAGATCGGATGGGCCGCTGCAAGGCGCTTTTGTTGCAGTACGTGCGATAAATAGCGTTGATCACAATTATCGATTGTGATAATGTATGAGAACTAAGTACAAGATAATGACCAGTATATTTATGTTCTAGTGTTCTGTGTATAAGTATATGATACAAGGATGCTAAGGCTGAAACGTAGCGGGAAACTATGTCAGATATCTGATAGCCGGTATGCCGAGGTCTATCGCGACAGTCGATCCGGGCAATATAGTACGGAATTGAGTGAGCGAAGCTGGCGTCCATGTGAGATCGGACTAGAGCTCACATGCTTTTTATGCTTTGCTGCTGCAGCCACACGTGAGCGCCTCGACGACACCAGCAAAATTGCCACCACCACCCTTGTCGTTGTCGAAATCATTGCAAGGTCTGCATGCAATTCTTTCCCACGAGGTTTTTGCAAGCAGGATCGCCGTTCAACTGATCGTTTCTGTCGAAAATCTTCCCTCCGAGATGCTGGCAGTGAAATCTACTTTAGCAACCCCTTCGGAGGTGTGCAGCTGATTTCGCACGCGACGGGCGGACCTTCATCTCGATGCTTGTGGTCCGTGTCTGCCAATCGTTGCCATGAGGACAACCTTTTCGTTCGAAAGTCGCTCACTTATGCCTGTCGCCAGCTTCCGCTCAGATGGTGCTGCGTTTGCACAGCTCACTACCATGGGGACAACCATAGTTTGTACATTCCTGATCAAGAGCAGGACTAAGTACATGTTATAAGAGGCTAAGGGCAGAGGAAAGAACCTAGGTCCGTCCGGGGAGGTATGAGCAGCCCGTTTCTTTCCAAGTCTCCACTACGTTCACTACGTTCACTTCGTTTACAAATGAGGCCTCGTCGCCACCGACATGCCTGACATTGTTGTCCGAGTCAACAAGGAACAGTGGGCGCTTACCGAATGGAGCCTCATGCTAGCGGACGAGCTTTACTGCACCGTCTTTTTTGCGTCAAGCTGTACGAGCTCGGATGGGGCTGGCGTGAGCACAAGCACGTCTCTCGCAACTTCCTCGAAACGCTCCGACGCATCTTGATCAGCGCCCTGGCCTCCTTCGTCATTCCGTCTTTCCTGCTCGTTACCCTCATTGTAATGCCGGCTCTTTTGTAGAAGCCCTGGATTGAAGGCTGCGTCTTTGCAACCTTTGTGCCGCTGACAGTCATCAGCGCGGCTTTCGGTAAGTCTCGATTGCCTGCTCCTCACATTGATCCAGCGATTCCTGACGACGCTCTTTTCACCCATCTTTTTGTGTCCATCATTTATCGCGTTTTCGACAACCTCAACAGCTACACTCTGGCCAGCAATTCGGGCCGACCGAAATCGACAGAAGATGGCTTCGAACCCTGTGCACACCTTCCGCAGTCAAGGAGCGTCGAACAAGTTCCTCACCACTCAGCGAAGCTTTGACACGGACGACGATAAGGAAGTCGACAAGACTCACAACCAGTCGCAGGTTGAATTGGCCGAGCTCAAGCATCATGTCGTTACTCTCAAGCATCGCCATGAGGGCCAGGACGCCCGTGCTCGAACTCTTACATGCGACTCGGACCTGGCAGCTCGTGATGCCGAATCACACGAGACCGTTGCGCTTCAGCGCGTGACGCAACCTCACAATCCTCTCCGACACGCTCCTGACGTTAGCAGAATCGCCATCACCACCGTGACTGAAGAGAAATGGAGCAAAGTCTGAAGCTCATTAGCGGCGCCTGTGACAATCGCAGTCTCGCCGATGCCTAGTCACAGCCTTCGTTCGGACCTTTACGCTTTGCTGACACGTCTTGATGTGACCGCCTGCTCAGACGCTATCTCTTCAGTCTTCGAGATGAGCTCCATCCGACACACTCAGTTTGTAGCATTCTACTGTCATTTCTTGTTTTCAATACCCCATCTGTGCTCGCAATGCCTGTTCAGGCAACGTTGCGTGATTACAATTACAAAGTTGTCGAATCTATCTAAAGAGCGGTTCCCTCGAAGATGAAGAAAGCGAACGAGTGCTTCCTGATTGGCTGAGAGCCTTTCTCAGCCCATTCCTTGCCGCTGTGCTTGGTGATCTTGGGAACAACCACTTCAGGCTTCTCAAACGTGTTCTTGGCCAAAAGATCATCACTGTAGACAATGTGCGATTCGACGCTCTCGATCTCGAAACCTTCAAGGTCAATCTTTCCATTCCAGTCAGCGGTGGGGTGTCGGTTGAGAACGCTGAGACGGATGCTGGCATGTTTGGAACCCTCTTCTTCCACAATCATGGCGACGCAGTCAACGTAGACGGGCTTGGTGATGTGCTGAATCCATTCAGGATAGGTAGGTCCCTCATAAGAGTCAGGAGTGAAGCCAAGGTTGAGGAGCCGTCCATTCTTCATGTAACGAGCAAAGAGGCGCAGAGGCCAGTAAGTGGTTTGAAAAAGGAGACCTTCGGGGCTTGTCATCAGAGGAGAGATGACGTTGACGCTCTGTGCAATACATGCGATACCGACATCCTTAGATTTTCGGACGAGGATGTTGAGCCATGCAACGACACCAAGCATATCGGTGTAGTCGTAAGCCTGCTCGAGACCCTGCGAGCCAGGAGCTTTGACCTCGTCCCAGACATTCCACTCGTCGTAGCATATCTTGACGTCACGAGCTGCCACCTTCTGGTCACGGTTGTTCCAGTCGAGCAACGACTGCGCCTTATCGATCTTGGCAAGGTCGATGAGCGAAGCACAGATCTCGATACCTCGCTCCGCTGCAGCAGGACCGAAGACGTTCTTCTCATAATCGAAACCCCGGACAGTGCTATAGTGCTCGTGGCCCAGCATCGAGTAGAGGTGGATCGAGTGGAAGTCTACAACGCCAATCAAACCGTTGAGAACCTCACGATCCCATTCCGAGTTACCCTGGTTTCCGCACGAAACGAGCTTGATGGTAGGATCCACGAGCTTCATGCCGTGTGCTCATCTCTTGGACATCTTGGTGTAATCGGTAGCGTTGAGGAAGCCGACCTGCCATGGGCCGTGCATCTCGTTTCCGAGCCCCCAGTACTTGACGTTGTGCGGCTCGTCACGACCTGTGTTCTTGCGACGAAGGTTGGCCCAGTAAGTGTCACCGGTACCGTTGCAGTACTTAAGCTAGGAAAGTGCCTCCTCGTAAGTTCCGGTGCCCATGTTGATGCAGAAGTAGGGCTCTACTTTGAGCTCGCGGCAGTAGTCGATGAATTCGTCGGTACCAAAGTGATTGGTCTCGGTGGAAATCCAAGCCAGCTCGACACGTTTGGGACGCTCCGAGATGGGACCGATACCGTCCTGCCAATGGTAGTTGCTGACAAAGTTGCCGCCTGGCCAACGAAGGATGGGCATCTCGAGTTGGCCGTCCTTGGCAAGAATCTTGACGACATCCTTTCTCCATGCGAGACGGCCCTTGGTGCGCTCGTCGCCCTTATCCTGAACTTCTAGGATCGAAGAAGGACTGGGCTTCTTGGGATCGTCGACGATACCGCCGTAGATACCTCGACCGAGATGCTCGACAAAACCAGAGTAGAGCTTATCGCTCACCAACGGCATGGAACGAGAAAGTGTGAGGGAGTGGGGGTGGATCCGGATAGGCTCGTTGGTGAGCTGAGGCGGGTGCTGGAAGCCATCCTTGCGCAGGGCTTTGGTGGACTCTTCGGAACCAGCAGCGTATGGGTTGATGCCAGCCATCTTGCTTGCTTGTCTTGTGTCAATGCGTTCTTGGTAGTATGGGCGAGATCGGTCACGAAACGCAACAGGGCGAGTTTATGAGGAGTCGGGAATGGAGGAAGAGAAGGTCGAGGTTGCAGATACGAAGGTGTTGATCGGACAAGAAGAAGCTCTCATCCCCATCGAAATCCGAGATAGCAATAGAGAGATTGGATACACGAACGAGTAGGTTGCGAGCACCGACTGACGTAGGGCTCAACCAATGAGCGATGCTCCCCGGAGCATCATCACACAGCATCAAGAAGAAAAGCGTGGAGTCAGGATCTTTGCAACACAAGCGAGCAAATCCATGTGTTGGCTTGTGCGTGCAAGCGGGGACAGGGTCTTCACCAGTTTGACGAGCAAAGCTGCAAAATTGACCGAAGACCCTTTCTATTCTTCCATTCGCTCACCGACGCCAACACGGCAATCTTGTCCTTCGCGGCAATCTCAGAAATGCGGCCCAGTTCCGTCTGCGAAAGGAACCGTTCCGCGATCAGGCGGTTGCTTCGGGCCCATCTGACGTCTCTCGCTTTGAACACGAGTCCAGGAACAAAACCTTGTGAACAGCTTGGCGGCATGTTCAGCATCGCAACGTAGCATCATCAGACAGTCATGAGGGAGCTCAGGCAGAATGGGGGATTGATGTAAGTAGGATTAGATTGCCGAGCTTTCGGGAATCAGAAACGGGCTTGATGTGACAAGCTGGCTTCTCGTGATCAGGGAGTGCGGCGCTTGCATCTTTGCCTCCACTTTTCCGACCTTCACGGTGACGGGACCCCGCTTGACCTTCGCCAGCGCAAATCTCAATTGGGCAGATCTAATCATCCAGATTTGCGTTGAATGGCTGCGTCAACTTCATCATTCCCACATGACCTGTGCAGCACTGCTTGAACCTGCTGCGGTGTAGTATTGTTTCGCATGGATCAAGGCAAAGGATGTCTGTTCCTGAAATGAAGCGGACGAGGTTTGGATGCTACGTTACAGCTGCTTTTGGCGGGTTCACTTCGAGTTCTGAGATCAGCCAATTGATACACGACTTGGTGCGTTTGTAGTCTCTCATCGGCCCTTGTCTGAACCGGAATAGCCGACTCTTCTTCTAGCGCTTTTACAATACTACTCCAACGTCGCCATTCCCGCGAAACAAGAGGATTGCCGAGTCGGAGTGCCAAAAGCATTCTCGCAAATCTCTCCTTCTGGTCGCACCTTCAATTTGAGCTCCTTCTCATCTTGTTCTTCTCCCCCTCCCCGCGCAACTGCTGCTCCTCCGGCTGCATACGTCGTCCAGAACCTCGCGTCAAAATCTCCGTACCGCTCCTTGGCGTTGAGGTATGAGATTTCCGTTCCCCTTGTACTACGCCTCCATCTTGACCGCTTGGCCCTTAGCCCGTCCTTTCCGGTGCTGTGACTCTGCATGTGTTCGGTCTCCTTGAAGTTGATCTCGATAACATACGAGTGGGTTGATCTCGACTACCATGTGTCAGCGTCAGGAACAGACACAACAATCAAGCGCACGCCACCTTTTTGACTGTCCAACCAGATTCAAGCTCCTTCCCGGCAATCTGTCCAACGTCCAACGGAGAATCAAATCTATATACTCACAACGTAGTGTGCCAAATTCATACGTTTCTCTCTCGCTCCCTCTCCTCTCTCTGTGTGTGTATCGCTCTGCGTTGCTTTGCTCCCGTTCTTGCACTGCCCAACCAGATGCCTTTCGTGTTGAGTGTTGTCGCTGTTGAAACGCCAATAATACCGACCGTAAGGGGAATTGCAGCCGCCGCTTTCCATCACTACTCTCCCTCTCCTCTTTGTCTGTGTCTGTGTAACTCGATCACGTCGACTGTGCGTCTCGCTTGCACCTGATGTGCCTCCCTTCAACTCGGTTGAGCTCAGTCCGTTCCTCAGGCATCACTTGCGTGGGGTTGCTCCTTTCGACAATCGACTCCTCGCCAATCCGCCTGCTTTGCTCACATTGTTCCACGTCCCCGCACCAAGACCATGTGCATCTTGCGGGGCCCCACTTTCTTAGCCCATTCTAGTCTGCACTATCATGCCAATGACATGCACGACATCAATATCCATATAATAACTTGAGCTGTCCGTTCTTCTCCTGTCCATCTCCCCATCCCTCGCAGTAGTCTCTTCAACACAATAGTCTCTTCGACGCAAGGCCTCCCCTTTCGATTCGTCGCGCCAAGATCCTGGACTCTGGACCTTCTCGTCCCCTCTCCGAACACGGCTTCGAATCCCACCATCCTCGCTATAGGACGACGTCACTCGAGACATTATGGCGCTTCCCCCTAAGCTTTACACATGGCTTTGCGGCTGCTTTGCAGCCCTTGGTTCCTTACTTTTCGGTTACGACTTAGGCGTCATCGCTGGAGTCATTGTCTCCCCTGACTTTCTGCGCGTTACCAACAACCCTAGCGCAGATTACATTGGCTTCATTGTCAGTTCCATGTTGCTCGGTGCCTTTGTCGGTTGTATCCCTGCCTCCCTCATTGCCGATGCTTTCTCCCGTCGTTTCGCTATCATGGTTGGTGCCATCATCTTCATCCTCGGTGGTATCCTCCAGACCGCTGCTGCTAACCAAGGAATGATGATGGCTGGTCGATTCTTCGCCGGTGTTGGTATCGGTATGCTCTCGCTTCTCGCTCCCCTATACCAGTCCGAGATCGCCCATCCTTCCATCCGAGGCAGACTCACCACTCTCCAGCAATTCTTCCTCGGTATCGGCGCTCTGATTGCCAGTTTCGTCGTTTACGGCTGCAGCATTCACCAGGCCGGCACCGTCTTTGAGTGGCGATTCCCCCTCGGTCTCCAGATCGCCCCTGCCGTTCCCCTTGCTTTCCTCATCATGCTCTTCCCCGAGTCGCCTCGATGGCTCATGACCAAGGGTCGCAAGGAGGACGCTCTCCGCTCGCTTGCTCGTCTCCACGCCCGTGATGACACCTCCGACGCCTTCGTTCGTGCCGAGCTTGCCGAGATCAAGGCTCAGCTTGCCGTTGAGAAGGGAACTGCTAGTGGTTGGAGCGAGATCTTCAGCAGCAGGCAGAACATCCGCAAGGTCGTCATCGGTGTTATCCTTCAGTTCTCAGTCCAAATCACCGGTGTCGCTGCTATCCAGTACTACGCTCCCGACATCTTCAAGGTCTTTGGCTACAGCAACTCTCGTATCTTTTTGCTCCAGAGTATCAACTCGATTATTGCCCTCATAGGTGAAGCTGCTTGCGTCCTCTTTGTCGACAAGCTCGGTCGTCGATGGCCCCTCATCGTCTGCAACTCCATGGCTGGTGCCTGTTTCTCCGTCGCCACCGCTCTTCAAGCTGTCTACCCCGCCGCCGGTCCTAACCCCAACAAGCATGCCGGTGGTGCTTTCATCGCCATGATCTGGATCTTTAACTTCTTTTTCTCGGCCGGAATTGGACCTCTTTCGTGGGCAGTGCCAGGTAAGCAACCCAATCTCGGGGATCAATGGCCCACATGAAGATGATGTTGAGAAAGCACGGGTCGATTTTGGACATCCTTCGGCCAATATCGGTCCTGCTGAATCGGCATCACTTTGATTTAAGAAGCATTCGCTGACTCTCACTCTCGTTCCTCTCTCTATGACTTCTTTGTTTACAGTCGAAATCATGAACACTTCGATCCGAGCCAAGGGCACCGCTCTCACAAGTATCAGCTGCTGGGTCGCAAACTTCATGATTGGCCAGGTCACCCCCAAGGCTCTTGCAAGCATTGGCTGGAAGTACTACCTTCTCTTCGCGATCGGTGGTTTCACCAACGCCCTCACCTTCTACCTCATCCTTCCCGAGACCAAGGGACGAACACTCGAGGAGATGGACGCCTTCTTCGAGAGGACACCTTTCATTGTTGCTTTCACCGACATGACCATCTCTGACAAGGAGCGCGAGGAGCAGCTTCGAAGAGGTGTTATCCATGCTCCTCAGGGCGAGTTCCTCGAGACTGGAAGCCATGAAGAGTAGTACGATGGCCTCAAGACCAGCAGTCACGACCACGACGTTGAGAAGCACTGAGCACTAACTGTCAACGGCCAATTCTCGTCGTGTCAAGCTGTCAATTTTTCTTCTCTTTCTCAACCCATACCCGTTGCTTCACTCAGAACCCACTTTGTCACGTCTGCAATACTTGTATCAACTACTGCTTGCACATTCAAGTCTGGTCAATGAATCGTACATCGCATCTGACAGCTTGTTTGCAACCTAGTGCGTGCTTGTGTGATATGAGATGCGGTCTGAGATCACTTAGCGTTGTGAATGGATCAGGCACCCTTCCAGCGCAAGAATTTCACGTCGATTTCTTCATGCTGACAAGCTATCTTGAGAGAGAGCAAAGACCCCGTGGGCAAGCGAGACGCTTCACACATGAGAAACCCGACAAGTTGACCGGCTTCATCATGCCAAGTTTCTGACCCCAACATGCAGGTCTGAAGACGGGCAGTTGAGCTCAAAACAGGCCGCCACACATACCAAGGCTGTACTTCGCGGTTGAACGATGGAAGCGTGAAAGGCGCAACAAGAACGGAAGCGCAAGGTGGGACTGGCCGATGATTTGCCGACACGGGCAATTGACTTAGGCCTCTTCATTGTTCTCCACGGAAGGCAGTTGTCCGAACAAAATGTCGTCTGGAAGCCTGCATACAAGCTCGCAACGAACGACGACTGGGAAGAGAGAGAATTGCGAGCGAAGGCTCAACCTTCCTCCGCAATTCTACACAACGCCGCATCCACGCTTCGGACGCAGTACACTGTAGTGTCTTCTGGTGACAGGCCCAGGCTGCATCGAGATTTGCGTGCGAGGCAGTAAAGCTAGATTGCCGGACAGTTGTCAAAGAAGCGAGTCGTGAGTTGCCTTCGCTTACGCTCCCCCCTCACATCTTCCATTGTTTGCGTGAACCTTCTTCACACAGTGCAGACCACATATCCTCTTTGAGATACCCCTTCTGCCTCCATCACTGCGATTAACCCTTCCGGCAATCTTTGAAGTGTGTTCACCAACAGGTACTTCACGCTTAACTTTCAGCGATTGCCTCTTGAAGCTCCGCTGTCTCAGTTGTCGTTCTCACCAGCCGCCTGTCATGCTCTGCTCGCAAGAGACGGAAATTGAGGGGCTCCTCGTTTCTGTGATACAGTACTCCAGGTTCGTCAGTTTATAGATAGATCCTGCAAGACCCTGACTTGGCCTTCCGCTTCATGCGGACTGAGCAAATTTTCTAGCTCGTTTGTGCGCCGTAGAGGTGTGATCCGACCGGGACAATCGACATCAAGGTCTCCAGACATGGACAGAATGGCTACAAGCTCGGTCTTTCTCCACTTCTAAGCATGCTTGCCTTTCCAACGGATCAGCACTTAGACTTGTTCGATCAGGAGCATCGTTGTTGCCTCGAGAAAGAGAGATTCCCTTCATACCCAGCCACCTCGAATCGAATCGAAAGGTAGCCGGCGATGTGTTGCAGACGTGTGCATTCGCAAAGTCGGAGGTGTAACTTTGTTTGATGCCTCGCAACCAACGTACTAGACAGCCGAACGTGTGCGCACTGACGTTGGGGTGCGGCATCACCATGGAGCTTCGCTAGCCGCTCTTTTGCTTGATGGCTCGTGGCTGCTCGGAATCCTACTCTCCGTGGTAGTGCTATAGGCTGAGAGTCTAGCGTTCCTGATTCCCATCATACCACATCAACAAAGCCGTGCAGCACCGCAAAATAGGTTTCCTCTCCGTTGACACACACGGCCCCTGCGAGCCAGGATCAAATCTATATATGGTCAGATCCACTCCTCTTCTCGACAACTTCGAACTCCATCAAATCCCCAAGCGGCGACACTGTCCGTCAATCTTGCTCTCCATCCTTCAGCATTCTCTATCTTTTGTCCCTTATCTATAACATGCGTTTCTTCGCTAAAGCCCTTGGGCTGGTTTCCTTGGCGCTGTCCATGGCGAGTGCCTCTTCACTTCAAAAGCGAGACTTGGGCCCCGTCACCATCTACACGCCTGGAAGCAACTACACCAGTGATCGCTCGCTTTATGCTCGAACCCTCATGCTCACAGTCAACGACGTAAGTCTCCTTCATCAGATCGGGATCGCCAGCGAGCAGCTTGACTGACAATTTGCCTTCTCCTTTGCCGAACCTCACTTCATCTGTGCTTTCCTCCCTACAGAACACAGGAACACTACTAAGCACGTGGGAGAACTACTCTGGCGGAAAAACTTGGTTCCCCATCTATCGATCGATTGACCACGGCTACACGTGGTCTCCCTTCTCGACGGTAACGGACCAGGTCAACAACTGGGGTCTTCGATACCAGCCTTTCCTCTACGAGCTCAAGCAAAGCTTTGCTGGCTACCCTGCTGGATCGATCCTTCTCGCCGGTAACTCGATCCCTGAGGACTTTTCTAAGACTCAGCTCGACCTCTACATCAGCACTGACAAGGGGTAAGTTAATGTCTTGAATTTATCTATCGCAAAAAACACACAGATACTAACGACATCCGCAATGAACTTATCGTATCGCTGTTCCGCCTTTCCAGAAAGACCTGGAAGTTCCTCTCACACATTGCTGCTGGTGGCAAGGCTGTTCCCAACAACGGCGAGACTCCTGTCTGGGAGCCTTTCCTTCTCGTCAACAACGGTCAGCTCATTTGCTATTACTCTGACCAGCGTGACCCAAGGTACGGCCAGAAGTTGGTCCATCAGACCACCAAGGATCTCAAGAACTGGGGCAGCATTGTCGATGATGTCACCGAGTCGTTCTATGCTGCTCGTCCCGGTATGCCCATCGTTGCTCAGATGGGCAACGGCAACTACATCATGACTTACGAGAACGGAGGAGCCCCTGAAGGTGACTTTGCCGTCTACTACAAGATTTCAAACGACCCCTTCAGCTGGGCCGACAAGCCGAAGCAGGTTCTCAGGGCTACTGATGGCACTGTTCCTCGCTCGAGCCCTTATGTCATGTGGACCCCCATCGGCTCTTCGTCTGGGACTACCGCTAACGGTACCGTCATCGTCAGTGCTTACACCGACACTGGCCTCTACCTCAACCGTGCCAATGGTGCCCCGAATGCTTGGACTCGTCTTTCCATTTCCAATGCGCCAGCTGCCTACTCGCGCGAGGTGACCCGCGGATTCAACCCGAAAGACATCGTCATCGCTGGGGGTGGTGCTCTAGGTCAGGGATCTACCAACCGTGTCACCTTCAGCGCCCGAGACGTCAACGGATGTGCCACTTGCTAAGCACCTGCGCCAGCAGGGCTGCGTGGCGTACATGCACAAATCTTGCAGGAAGTGACAGAGATGTCGTCGGAAATTGTTGAAGTACGTGCGTCGAGTATCGTTGATCACAAGTATTGATTGCGATAATGTTTATGAGCTAAGTACAGGGTGATTCGAATATATATATATGTCTTCTAGCGTTCCATGTATGCATATGTGATACGAGGATGATGAGGCTGAAACGTGCCGGTGAAGCCATGGAGAAACTATGCCGATGCCCGATAGTCGACCCGGGTAATGTGATATATACCCGAGTGAGCGAAGTTGGCGCCAACGATCGGAGTAGAAGCTAAATGCTTTCACTGAAATGGACGGAATATGCATCACGTGATCGTCAAAGAATGGCGTGCGCGGCTGGGCTGGACTCAACAATCGAATTGTTCCGCTTCTCCGCTCCGCTCTTCACAACATCATTCCGCTCTCCGCTTCTCTCTTCACTACCATCATCTTAACCAAAGCCAGGCGTATTATTAGCAGCCTGGTTCGTCGTCTTCGAGGACCTCACGGGCCTTTGACTGCAATCCACTTAGTTTTCGTGTTATGTATATACAGTTTTGGTTACGTTTCGTGCGATTGAGTCCAGACGGGACATGCATTGTTCTGAATAGCAATTGGTACAAATACATTTTACGATGATGCGAGTATACGTTTGTAGCGTCTAAGAAGATGAGAAGATGCGAGAGTTCGAGAAAAGAGAGCGATACCCAAAAAGAATATGTGCTGTGAAAAACATCCTCGCCGAGAAGATGCCATTTAGAAAGAAGCAAGCCCGAGACCTGCTCCGTGGTTAGCCATCATGCCAACGCCGAAGAAGACACCAAACAGGTCTGCTCCAAGCCATCTGCGACGTTCAGGGGCTGTGATGGAGTCAGGTGCATCAGAACCAATTACGCCATCACGCTGATCCCTCGATGAGCGGCCCCGGACTTTTTCGTAACTTGACTTTACAAACCACGACAAGTTGGCGGCAAACGATGAAAAATCGATGTGACCCAGCTGATCGAAGCGCTTGCTACACAGATAGATGAGCTCTTGCGCGGTGCGAGCAGACTCGGCGTCGTGGAAGTCAACGAGCTGCGCGGAGACTACTGCAGCCTGGCTGAAACGTCGGAGTAGGTAGCCGGGAGCGTAGAGCAATGCATCGCTGATCTCGGGATCGGTGAAGATGTCCATCAACACCTGGCAAGCTTGGCGGATATCGTGTCTATAAGCTGCTACGAACCTGGCAGATTCCTCTTCATACCTTGAATCGTAGCCGGGACCACGTTCCGTGCCATGCGCCTTGGATGGGCCACCAATCTCGGCCGACTTGAGTGCGACCGCAGCGAGATAGGTCTGTAGCGTCCAACGGTCGACAAGTCCAACGATACGCTCAAGTCTGCTGCAGTCGGTCTCCGAAGCTAGCCAGCGCTTCTCCACATCAAACAGCTGAGACTGAAGATATTTGAATCGGTCCCAGTCGTGCGTGAGGTTGGGTCTGGCAGCCGGGGGAGGCAGATCGATTCGCGCCAGAGGTGAGTTCGAGGAGACTTGGCCAAGCCACATCTGCAACTCCTTGATGACTGGCATGGCTCGAACGAGGTATGGCGTTGGGATCGAGCTTCGTGACTGACGCGGCACCTTGGACATGACGAGATCGTGGTCGGTCAAATCCATCCCTTTGCCCGAGTCGACGGCGGCAATCGATTCGAAAGCCTTGAGCGAGGCCCAGAGGGCTGGCAAGCGATGTGAGAGATTCGACGCGGCTCGATGACCACTGATGGCACCGAGTTGAGCTTGCTGTGCCACGCTCTGCAAGAGATTGGCTGCGTAACCGGTCAGGAGCTTTTCATCAGGAGAGCCAGGGAAAGCTTGGGGCCAGTATGCGATCAAGAGGATGGCCTGGACAGTTCCAAGTGTGGGTTCAGGATGCAAGAGCTGGGAGCCTAGCTGATTGAGAGCATAGGATGCCAAACCTGCATGAATCTCGGATCGTATGGCGATCTCACCTTTCCCATGCGAATCTAGGTATAGCGATCCGATGGTGAGAAGCACAGAGAGCAAGAAAGGCTCGGATGCGGAGAGAGATTGGATGCTGATCTTGTCATCGAACTCGAGGAAGGGCGCAAAGACGTGACAGTAGGTGAGGAAGACTTCGAGAAGCGTCTGAGCCATTTCGAGCGTGATAAAGCCTGCCTCGATGGGATTGTTGGCGGCGATGAAGTGCCGACTACCGTTGCTGTACGGTTGACTGGAGACGGGAGCGGCAACTGCTGGCATGGATAAGTAGGGAGCGGCAGCGTCAGTGGGAGTTCTAGCAATGGCTGAACGTTCGTCGACGGCACTGAGGCCGTCGCGACTGCTTCTCCTGTCCTGTTGCGAAAGAGTCTGGAGAGGAACGCTGGCCTCAGAAGCGCCGTCCTGGAGCTCGTCTACTTCGGCATCCGAGTCGACAGGGGAATCGGCCCTTGGGCGCTTGCGCTCCGGCTTCTGAGGCGATGCGGCGGACCAAGCTGAAGAGGATCTTGCTGAGGAGTTGACGCCATTACGGTCATAAGAGATAGTGTGGCCCTCTATCCTCTCAAGAAGACGAGAGACGGTACGCTCGAGGTTGTCAATGCGTCGCACAGCATCGGGCAGGGAGTATCCGAAGCGATCTGATGGGTGACGAAGGTCGAGATGGTGAGCATCGGCATGTGTGTGGTTTGCGTTGCGAGGGCGTTCCCCAAAAGCGGGGTCATTGTGAGTCGAAGAACAGGGAGGCAGCGCCGTAACAAGGGAGGGGAGACCGCTGGCGGTGAGCTGGACGGAGGCCTGAGACGGGGCACGGTTGGAGGCGGAAGAAGCGTAGGAAGCTGTGTTGGCTTTGTGGTCGCGATCGTCATGGTTGGCTCTGTTGGAGGTGGGAGTGCCTGCGTTGACTTCCGAAGGCTCTTTGCAGACGAGTTTGAGCTTGAGACAGCGTGCGCAGGGGAAGACGCCGTCACACTTGAGCTTCTGACCGCGGCAGCGAATGCAAGCCCGTTGAGATCGTTTGCGCTTCTTTGCCTCAGGCTCTGGGTCTTTGTTATTGTTGGGCTGGTCTGCTCCCTCTTTGGACTCGGAGAGAGCCATCTTGTCGTCGGGAGAGGCAGAGCGGCCCTGGTTCGGTGGTGTGCCGGGAGGGCTCGGAGCACCTGCAGAATTGTCAAGGTTGCTGAGGACAGAGCCTTTGTGCGGAGGTTTGGCGTCAGACATGTGGGAAAGTGGATGTGTGTGTTGTACTTAAGAAGGGCAAAGTTGGGAGGACATAAGCACGCTTGCGAGGGAGACAGCTGTATGGGATGTACTTGGCGTCGTCAGGTGATACGAAAGCATAGTATGAAAGCAGATCGAGCAAGTAAATCGGAATGCGCGTGGCTTGTGCTTCAATCCTGATCTGAGGGTGATCAGGGGCAAGCGCAGTGACGGGCATGTATGGTTCAAGATGACCTCATCGATGGTTGATGATTGGCGGAGAGTGAATCAACAAGCTACAGAGCGTGCGAAGCAAGTGGTGCAAAGACAAGGTGTGCAGAAGAGGCTACGAGGTTGTGGAACGGCAACAGCGTCGAAGCAAGTAATGGCGAAACGAATGCGCGAGAGGAACTGGATCGAGATGGAAATCAGATAGCAGAGCAGGTCGCAGACGCAAGTCGTGGAGACCAAACGCAGAGACAGATGGTGGTGATAGTAATGGTGGTGGAGGTGAGGCAAGGATGGCGAGAGTCGATGTAGGAGCAAGGTGGCTTGCAGAGGTGGATGTGATTCAGATAGAACGGAACCGGGGCCACGGACACTACGGCAGCTAAGGCGACCAAAGTCAGCAAGTCGGGGGAAAGAAGGCGGTCAAAGGGCAAAATCGGTGCGATAGAGGCTTGGTGACATTGCGAGATTGTCTCGGAGTCCAAGAAAGTAAGGGAATTGAATAAATGCATTGCCAGGACAGAGGCAAGGCCTAGGACATGAAAGCTAGCATGACAGAGCAAGCAAGCCGAGTGATAGAACAAATGGCTGGAGAAATGAGGAAGTGAGTGTTTGAATTACAAGAGGGATCGAGTAGAAGCGGCTGTGCGGTTCCGTAGTACAGGAAAGGAATGCGGGTTTGGCTAAAAGGATCTACGGATGGCCGGACTTTCTTCTGTTCGGCAGCCACAATCACCACCATGCGGGCTGACAAGATTTGAAGCGACACCCGGAAACAGGCCTTTGATGGAGCGGGGGACGAGCCAAAAAAAAGCCCTCACCTGGAGAGGATATAGAATGCAATGCCTCTGCAGCTTACGGAGCTGAAAATATCTTGTTCATTTCGCAGGGGAAAAAGCTCCGATCTCATAACATTGCGTCTGTAACAATGAAACAGCAAAGACAGCGGCACGGGGAGCAAAAGCACAAAAGTGCAAAAGCCGATAGGATGAGGCAAAGTGTAGGTTACATAACCACAACCACAACCACAACCACAACCACAACCACAACCACAACCACAATCTCAATCTCAATCTCAATCTCAATCTCAATCTCAATCTCACTCGGCTTTTTGTTTGTGTCAGCGAGACAGGGAGGTAACGGCAGCGGTGAGAGAGGTGCGATGCGTTGCGATTGTCGAGCTGAACGCTTTCTTCCCGAGTCTTGTTCTAGTTGACCGAACAAGCCAAGCGACAGGGAAGAAGTTGTGGCAAACTCATGCGAACACGATCATGTCACCCAGGATCGAAAACCGGTCAGTCAGTCCCTTGAAGCCTGTAAAGCTAATGCCGGCGTACGACTTAGCTAAGCGAGGCAACAAATTAGGGATCCACTGAGACCGGCGTTATTGGCAGCCAAACGATTGGACCGAATGCACAGCTGTGCTCGAAAGATGTGAATCTGACTGTGGCAGAGATGTATGCCGTTACTGCTCGCTTTGATTCTTTGAGTCTGATGTCGCCCACGCGATCCTCTATCAAGGTTTTTCACAAATGGTTGTCCAGGCAAACAGAGAAGCCGATGGTGAGGAGCGCAGACAGACACGTCAACAGCGTGGTGTCGATGTCAGGCCGAAGTCTTGGTCGTGGTTGTCGCAGGAAGGCGTCTCGAATGATAAGCGAGGTGCGGGCGAGGAATCGTCAAATATGATCTGTGCTGGTCAACCTCCAGCGACTCCCTTTCGGAAGGCATTCAAGATCGGGGTCGGGAGCACAACGGTTCCAAATCGTGTAGAAAAATTACCTTGATCCGAACCTCCCTCTGCCAGCTTGGTGGGATTTTTGCACAGTCGCCGATTGTAGATGAAGCACACGCCGCCAAGACAAGCTCGCTGCTGTAGAACGTCTTGCTATCAGAGCTCACGGGATGGATGGCTTCTCAACACGGTTTCAGCATGTAGGCTTTCAATCGTCCATGGTCGCCGCCTGAGCTTGGCACGAATCGAACGCCAGGGCTAGGCAGACAGCATTGAATGTGCCGCTACGACTATCTCGGCAACTTCACTGCCGATCACAACACGCACATATTTTCTCATCGGCACAGCGGACAAAAATTTCTTGGTCTTGGAAACGAGACCCAAGTTGATCAAGTATGCTTGCCGAACGCACCGACAAACTCGGGTTGTTAAATACCTTTCTCGCTTCGGAATCCGATCGAGACAGTTTACAGATACGGTGTTGGACGTGCGGCTCTTCATCTGTCGTTCCCTTCTCTATAAAGGACGGATGTTATGGCAAGGCAGAAAGAACCAGGCGCCGGCCTGTAAAGTTCAAAGTCCGCTCCATTGTATGACCAAGGCGGTCGCCGGATTCAAGCACCGAACAAGCAAGCAACAATCGAAAAAAGTGAGGTGAAAACTTGGATGTCTTTGTTAAAAGCTGCAGCTCGAGAGCCAGCCGAGTTCAGAAACGAGAAAATGTTGCTAAAAAAAGGTAACCGCTTGAAGGCTTGCAGCAAACCTTGTTCGGCCAGCACTCCTCGACTGTCTTGCCCGAACCAGGGTTGTACTTGACAGTCAGCATCGTTCACAGCTGCAGCTGCACCTGCATGGCTAAACGAAACGCAACAGTCGGGTAAACAGATACGTGTCTTTTCCTTTGCGTCGAGTGTGACAGCAACTGTCTCGGCATACCTTGCTCTTGATGAAAGCAATCCCGCTTATGTGAGCATCACCACCACTTGCATACCAAGCCTCTGCCGACTGCATCTACTCTTTCTTAGCCGTGATTGGTGGAAAACTGACATTTTCATATAATGCTCGGCCGGACGCTAGAATCGGTTGCAAGTTTCTCCTGTGGATTGCACCAATCACCACACAAATGTAGAAGCAAGATTGAAAATTCTCTGATCAGCATTTCTAGTTCTGCATACAGCATCGTCAAGTTGGCAGATAGGGATGGCACCCATCTTTTCAGTCTTCGGATCTTCTGACCTGTTCCATCTATCTCTCCTCGCTCTTTCATCTGGAGCCTAAGCGACGGAGTGCTAGCATCTAATGAACATCGTGTGATAGCGGAAGAACTCTGTCTGATTTACTATGGCGTTCTAATGATAAAAGATTAAAAGAAGGACAGGTGTCGACACTCAGCGGCCGACGACAGTCAGAGCACAGTGTTCAAGCTATTCAGCAGAAACACTATACTATATTAACCTAAAAGAACATGGTGAGAGCCTAGAGCTCTCAGCTTGATATATATACATCTTCGTGGCACATGCCGAATGTGGGAGTATCCTACTCAATGATGAAGCGTGACAACTAGCGGGACTAAGTTGTATCCAATCTCTGATCAGATCGGCTTTTTCCCACTCTCCAATCGGATCGGCCTTACCCGATTTCTTCTGTATCAGCTTACATCAACTTGCATCATCATATTGGATCGTTGCCTTCAGCATCTAAGACCATCGTTTAGTAACCATAGCAATCACTGGTCACATCAAAGTCGGACACAAGGTGAGCTGCGGTACAAATACGTTATCAGTGATTGCACGAGGGCAGTGTATCTGCTGTCTCCTAACAATAGGGTTAGAGACACCAACTGCCCCCAGATCCTTGATGGCGAGATCGAGCATCATTTGCGTCGCCTGTGCAATGTCCCCATCGGTTGCATAGACCGTCAAGTTGCCCAGCGAGCCCGGCAGCTGAAAGACTGGTGCAACTCTGGAGTGACATCGTCCAGCCTGCGGTTTGATATGCCAATATAATTCACAGCAAAAGCCAAGGCCACCGCCTGGCCAGCTTGGATCATCCGACGCCTCGAGACGTGGTAGCGCCACCCCTTTCCCAAGTAAATATCGATCAAGCAGTGCCTTGCATTCTGACTTGCTCTGGTTGCGAATCTCGGTGCCACACGGACAATTCCAGCATCTACCTGCACTCCTATGGACGAGATGACGGCGTTCCACGCTTTCTCGGCCAACGCATTTGCGAGAACAGCTGGATTGCTGTCATAAGCTTGGAGAAGTGCAGGATCGTTGGTGACAGTGAACTGGCACTGAACTTTCCAGGCATCCATGTTCACAGATATTGCAGAGGCCCACACGTAGGCAACTAGCGCCAGAAGAGGTAGAATTCAGAAGATCATCGTTCTTAGTCCAAGGACTGAGCCTCGAAGTTAGTGGTAATCACTTGTTGGTCTTGAAGGTGGTATGTGAGGCAATACAGGTCGTCCGAGATTCTCTTGATCGTGAAATCGAAAACAGCCCAGTCCTTTTGTGTCTGGTTTCCGCCTGCGTTGTTGTAGATGGTCAAGGTCACTCCTCCCAAGTTGAGTTGACGCTGCAGCAAACAATGTCTGAGCTCGGTGTTGATTGTCAAGATACCGATACTTTCAACCAGATATTCCACTGCTGCTGGAGTGAACACCCCTTGTGGTAGACAAGGGTTAGGGTTAGGGTTAGGGTTAGGGTTAGGGTTAGGGTTAGGGTTAGGGTTAGGGTTAGGGTTAGGGTTAGGGTTAGGGTTAGGGTTAGGGTTAGGGTTAGGGTTAGGGTTAGGGTTAGGGTTAGGGTTAGGGTTAGGGTTAGGGTTAGGGTTAGGGTTAGGGTTAGGGTTAGGGTTAGGGTTAGGGTTAGGGTTAGGGTT